>CM024762.1:47568978-48100641 GCA_014218235.1 Colocasia esculenta
AGGTCTAAATTACAACCAAATTGGGAAGGCCCATACGTTGTGAAGGAGGTATATCCTGGAAATGCCTACCGCCTAACCAACGCTAAGGGCGCAGAATTGTCACATCCGTGGAATGGGTTGTACCTCAAGAGATTCTATCCCTAGGTCTTTAGGTGTGAGGCCACAGCACTTAGATTAGGGATAACCTCGTGTTAAGAATCTGAAGTCCTTTCCCAATCATCAAGGGTTGCCCTAAGGTAGGACCAACACACACACACGGCAAGCCCGAGGGACTGCACTTAGTAGGTATCGTAGCTATGAAGGCCCTACTTTAGCAATGCGATGGTTATTCTCTTCCAAAATCGGTCGAAGTGTAGGGGCAAGGGTCGTAAGGGTGCGGTTGTCAACCTTAAGCATACCCTGACGAGAGGAAGTCTCAAACAGGGACGGTCAAATGGAAAAGGCAAAGAGACAAAGAAGTAAAAGAAAAAGATAGCAAGATGCCTGGTTAGAATAGGGGCATGGCAAAGAGTTGCAAAGTCCCCGCGGGACGCTCATGAGCCCGGTCGTACGCATGCCCCAGATAGTGCAAATCCATAAGAAAAGACCACAAAGTCCCTACCCAACAGACCTAATCTTTGAAGGGTATGCCACGGGAAGAAGGCGAACCCAACGTCCCTTGAACCTGCATTAAACTTTCCTTAAATAATCTTCCATTTCCTTCTATAAGATCGGGTCATCTCTCAGGTATGGCCTAACTTACCGCACTATCAGCTAGGGGCAGTCACCCATGGCATGTCACCCCTAAACGCACGTCCTACCTTAGTAAAGCCTTTGGTAAGAAGGGGAAGTGACCAAGACTCTTAACCAATGGTTTGAATTGGTCTACGTGTTGTGGCCCAAAAGGGGCGAGTACCTTCCGTCTCGCGCGTCTTATCTTAGGAAGGGCTAACGTCGGCTTTAGGTGCATTTCAAAACAAAAAAAATCAATTATTTCAAAACTCTAAAAAAAATCAATATTTCAAAACTCCAAAAAATTCAATATTTCAAAACCCCAAAAAAGTCAAATACTTCAAAACTAAAAAAAAATCAAATATTTCAAAACTCCAAAAAATATTTTTCAAAATTCAAAAAAAAAAACACTTTACTCATTCATGCATGTCATTTTATTTACTTATGTCCTTCCGCCTATTTAATAAGGCTTAGCCCCTTGACCATTTATCAAGATTGGTCACTTGTCACGCTTAATGCAAGGGGCTAAGTCGAAGAACGGATCTAATTTATTTTCATGGTTGTCCTAAGTATGCAGGGCGCAGCAGAAGAAAAAAAGTGGCACTCATATCTCACTCGTCACTGTCACATAATCACATATAGACAAAAGATTCCATTTAATTCCATTCCATACTATATATACATCATCATCATGATACATCATGAGCAAAAGGCAAAAGTACAAACCCTCAACCGCTCTCCCCTGTACCCTCAGGCGAGCGAGAAGGCGGAGGGGCCATCACCCTTGGTCCTGTCGTGCTCCCCTCGGCCGCTCCCTCGTCGTTGTCCCTCCTTCTTGTTCCTTCGTCGTCCGGAGGAACCCGTCAGGTAGTGCCCCGCTGAGGTGCTAGGGGCATCGCTCCTGCTAGCCGAGGAGCGACTGCGGCCGACCAAGGATAAGGCTTTCTCCAGCCCCCTCATCTCCGCCCTGAGCACCAGGACGGTCTATCGCTCGTTCCCCAGCTGTGATCGGAGCTCGTCCATCTCCCGGTGTAGCCCCGTCACCTCGTCCGCCTGAGGGCGTAGGCGCACCTATGCCATCTCCGTCTCTAGCGCAGCGGTCCGTGCTAGAGAGTCTCTCAGGTCCGTCTCCTGCAAGTCAAAACATGTGTCAATAGAAGAAATAAAGTACAAGGGACATGTAATTAGTAACTCACTCGCTCGCGTAGCCGGCCCATGGCCTCCTCCGCCCGGGCCACTGCTTCTGCCAACTGGCCCTCCAGCACGGAGCGGCCATGCTCGTCTCGGGAGGTGGAAGCATCCCCCACCATCTACTGCGCGTGCTCCAGCTCGACACGCTGCAAGAGAAAAATACGGGTCAGTCAACTAAAGTGAAGGATAGAAGAAGCAAGAAGCAAAGTACTCACCAGCTCAGTCACGGTCCACTGGAGGTCATCCCTCTGCTAGATCGTGGAGTGGAGGACACCCTCGAGCGAGGCGATCAGACCCTCGGGGTCGAGCTGTAAACACAGATCAGGTTAGCCAAGGAAATAATAATTAAAATATTTAGAAAAGGCTAAGTTAGTAGCACTCACTGGTCGTCGGGTCCCCCTGTAGACCTGGGCCCCATACCTCCGTGAGTAAGCACGGAAGTAGTCCTCGTCGCTGGTGGCCTCAGAGGCCACCACTCGGCCCCACTGCCGCCAGTCCTCGAGTTGCTCCCGGGCTCGCTCCCTCCAGTCCGTAGTCTACTGGATGCCCCAGAAGCTGCAACCCGGCCTCTCCCACAGCCTCTGTTGGGTCGGGAACTCCACCACCGCCTGGTGGAGCCCCAGCGTCGGCGTGACCAGCCGGAGGTGGAGTGGTACCACTATGTTGAAGGCATGAAGCTAGATCTCCCTACCGAAGTAGGGGCGGCCCTGCTCCACCCACTGCTAGTCGGCGTCATCATCCCCAGCGTAGGGAGTCCACTCAACCTACACATCACATATAGAAATTCATTAGTTGAGTGTCATTGATAAAGAAAGGAAGGGTTGTAAGTGTAGACGTACTCACATGTCCGAAAGGGATGGCGTCCAATGCTTCCTGGATGAGGGTCACCTGCAGGTGCAGGGACCGCTCGTCACGGCGGAACCGCCAGTGCTGCAGGAGTGGTACAGTGCTCGGCCGCCTCGGCACTCCCCGGCCTAGGGAGGGGAGGTAGTAATATGCCCACACCTACAAAACAACGTAGTCAGTATCACAATCAATTAAAATAAGCAGGAAAAATAATAAAGGGTAAGGGTGAGAAGCATACCTATAAAAATGGAAAGAAGCTGGCCACCCCCGTCTCCCTTCCGGAGGTGCCCAGGCTGTCGAAAAGGTGGGCCAGGAGGGCCGCACCCCATGCATAACTGCCTACCTGGGTCAGGTCCTCCAGCAGGGGCAGGCACCTGTAGCTCACTAGGTCCCCTCGAGTCCCCAAGATCAGCTTCCCGATCACGAGGATCAGGAAGCGCCTCAGATCTCGGTCCGCTGTCGCTCCCTCCTCCTTCGCCAGCGCTGCTCTGGCGTCCGTCGTCAGTCGGGCCATGTACTCCGCCTGGCCCTCTCCCGTGTGATGGTGAGAGTCCGCCACTCCTAGGCTCGCCTGCAGTCTCATCCTCGGCATGAGGGACGACCTCTCCCTCGTCACCTCTAGTCCTAACTCCTCTCTACCATCTCCTGGTAGCAAGTGTAGGTCACCCCTGTCACCGCCTGGCCATCTACATTCAGGCCGGTGATCCGTGCCACGTCCTCTAATGTGGGGATCATGTAACCCCACGGGAGGAGGAAGGTGTGGCACTCAGGGTCCCACCACTCCTTCAATGCCTTGATTAATGCCACATCCGGCGTGAGCTCGTCCAGTCTCAAAAAGGGGCCGAACCCCATCTCCTCCAACCGTGTCCTCTGGAAGTCTGGCAATCCCTGATAGATCGCCCGGACAACCGCCCATCCCAGGCAGGACCATAGCTCACTCTGCAAAATAGACACAGAAAAGCACAAAAGTCAGTCAGAATCCACACTGTTCAAATCGCGACAATGCCTCTGTCACCTTCTGAACGCGACGCCATGGGCGTCGCGTTCAGGTTCCTAAAGGCGACGGGCCGACACTCGCCTTCTGAACGCGACAACTATTGTGTCGCGTTCATCCTAGTAATGCAACAGGCAACCTGTCGCGTTCACAGGGTGACCGGGGGTGACCAATAGCTGTTCCTCGGCCGTTTCACATTGGGCAAAATGCCCTACATGGGTGCTAAGCACCTCGTTTCACCTGATTCCCCCATCAAACATGCACATGAAGCTAGGTTTGGCCACCTACCTTTTTGGGGCCGATGACCTCCTCTTCGCCCGGTGCCTCCACCTCCATGGGGAGGGCTGGATCCTCTTCCCCCGTCGCCGTGGAGGGGTCTTCTGCCGTCTGCCACCTGCTGATGGTACGCTTGAGCCTCCTCGAGCGTCCATTGTCGTCGCCGCCGCGGTGTTCACCACCCTCCATCGCCAGGGGTAACCGCAGGAAAGCTAGAGAGGAAGAAGAAGCATGAGAGACTGGAAGAAGGAGAGAGAAGGGGGAAACCGCCGCCACCGCCACTGGCCGGAGGAGGAAGAAGGGGGGGGGGTTTCTATCGCCAGAGGGAAAGAGGGGAAAGGGAAGAGAGAGAAGAGAAAAGAGGGAAAGAGAGAGTTTGCGTGGGGCCGGAATTCAAAATGCCTCGGGCCTATGGTCGCGACTAGAAGACTGTCGCATCCACCTCAGGTCGCGACAGGCTCCCGATCGCGTTCGCAACCAGGTTGTGACCATTGACCTGTCGCGTTCTAGGTCGCGATGCCTATGCTGTCGCCTTCTCAGTCTGTGCACAGAAACCTCTAACTTTCGGATTTTAATTGCAAATCTCAAATGCATACATCATATAAAGGCTGAAAATCATCATAAAATATCTGATACATCATTCCCACACTCTCAACACAAATCTCTCAAAAATCTCTAAAAATACAATCAAGTCTCTCTTGCAAGTTCCCAGTCCCCACATGGCCAGATTTCCCTGTACTCTCAGAGGTATGCCAGATATGTCTCGCGCTCCTCGTGCACCATGGGTGGTAGGGCGTGAGTGGCACACACGCGCCACATCACTAGCGCGCTCCGCACGGCCTGCTCGTCCTCCGGATCTCCCAAGCGCCTCGCTTTCATAGGAGGCAAGTGCGACGGCTGAAGTAGCTTTGTCCTAGGCTTCCCGATTTGAAGATAGAACCTATGTGGGTTGTAAAGAACCATCGCCATGTTCCCCACAAGCTGTAGGTCCAGTCCTCGTCCAAGGGGAAGCCGTATGTCCACTCTGCGTAGCGCCGCTATGTCCATGGCGAAGTGCTCTATCGGAAGTGTGTTGAGGTAAAGCCGACATGCACTCCGAGTCTTCTTATCTGTTGTCATGCACACGACACGATCGGAGAATTTGGTCGCTCCGCCGATGAAGCACAAATGGCACCCAAAGATCCGACTTTCAGTAGTGGGATTTTCTATAGGTCTAAACTTTATCCTCACTCCCAACCAGCACTCTAGGAGGATCATAGAGCCATAAAGTGGGCCCCCCGTAGATGCCGATGTGAGTCCCGCATAAAGGAAGGCTAGGACCGCATGAGAGAGGCTAGGTCCCTGCCATACCCCGCTAATAGCACTTAGATTCGCATGGTCTAAGAGGTGATCTCCAGATGGGAAGAGTACCACCCCACACAAGCATATAGCCACGACTTTGGCTATTTCTTAGTAATTCCCACACTTATTCTTACAATGCGATATAACCCACGTAGACAAGGGAACTAGGTGAATATGTTGAGGGCTAATCATGGTATACACATCGCCGGAATCCATCATGAATTCACCTAGGATGAGTTTAGGATTAATGGGCTCAACGGTATAACTCGTTTTTTGCTCATCTCCCCGTGTAGTCTTGGGTAGGGCCATGAATACTTCCACCTCCTCAAGTAAGACGGTGGCCTCAAACTTTGGGGGAAAAAAAGTATGAGTTTGTGGGTGCCATAACTCTATCAAGACGGTGATGCTATACCAATCAAAGGACATTTTATGGTAGTTGTGAGCGGCTATCAGAATACCCCCCAAACCCCACTCTCTCAATGCGCGGATCACATGCATGGGTAAGACTTTGATCATGAGTGCTATCCAAGTAAGTTTAGAGTATCGGCGGGAGCCGGGGAAGAGCTAGAGGAGAAGAAGAAAAGGAAAAGGAGAGGAGAAGAAGAAGAAGGTGCATTAATGAAGATATTCGAAGTAGAAAATAACAGAAATTGAAAACATCACTTTACATACCTCTCTCACATTGGCATTGCTACTTAGATGGTTCGGAACATCCGTTAGCCTTAGGAGCTCGTTGTAAGATGTTCGAGCGCTCTTGGGACCTTCATAGGAAGCATCTTCACCCATGGGAGCACTTGGAGCTCTCTTCATGGCCATGGGAGATTTGGGGGCTTGAAGAAAGGAAGAGAGAGTGTGAACTCCGAATTTGGCCTCTTCCCTCTTACTTATAGGCATTTAGAACTCCTATTCATGGTGGGAGAGAGTTTAGACGGGCTAATGGGAGTTAGAACCAGACTAGGGAACTCTAGGAGTCCAAGTGTGATGCAAACATGGAGCCCTCGGGTTGCTAATTGCACTCTGGGCACAAAAACTGAGGTCGCGACGTATCGACACGTCGCCACCTGGTTGCGACCGCTTCATCGTCGTGTTCTCATTCAGGTAGCGACAGAAACCATGTCACGTTCTGTGTTTAACACTTATTGGCTGATTCCTTTGCATTCTCATAATTCTTATTGCCAATTTGAGATGTATTTGCACTTATGCTTTAAATTCTCCAATTGTTTTGAGTGCATATTAAGTTTGTATCTTGTTCTTTATTGCTTTATATCTTGAAAATCCCAAAAATCAAAAAATCTATGAAAATCAGAAAAATTTAGAAAAATTCAGAAAATCAAAAGATGACTCGTCAGGTAAGTTTAGGTAAGTATTTCTAACCCTAATCTCTGCATTACTATATGTTATTTACCCTACTATATCATCTCAAGGACCGGCTGGTTCTCAGTGTGTTCTAGGATCTGAGTTCCCCTTCACCAAAAACGAGGATGATCTAAGTGCACACTGTTAATCGTTGGTTAGGCTATTAGATGGTATGGCTTGGGGACGATGGATTCTATCGCACATCGGGGATGCGAAGTGTCTTTACCCTTGCTCATGTTGTATAGCAATATTATCCTTGAGTATTTATTATTTTCTCCTTTTCTTCGCATTTTATTTTATGATTTATTTTCCTTTTAGCCCAGTATGCATCATGTAGGACCTTTGAGCTTCATGTTTCATGATTAGTCAAAGCCAGCTTCGCAATGATGTTTCAACCAGATCTTTAATTCCCAAACAAGGAATTCATTCCATTTCGAATTTGAAAGTTTTCTTCGAGCTAGTTGCTTGGTCCAGTTTGCTAGTATGGTTCCTATTCAGGATTCCTCTCATCTCCATTCATTATATCAATCATCCTTTTTCCCCATTGATCCGCTCATTAGTCGTGAATCGCTCGAAGGCCAGAGTCGAATCGACCCGCCGGGACAGCATCTATCCTCTAATGAATGAAACCTGCAAGCCTAACATGGCCAGGGTACCTCTTCATCAAGAGGTTGATCACTTCTTTTCTTTTAATCTTTATTCGTCCCAGAATGGAACTATCCTTCCACTCTGTTCCAGCCATGTTCGAAGATCGTCAGATAATTCTCGCTGCTTATTCGTTCAGAATGGGTGTCTCTTTACCTTGATGCCCGCTTTTCATCTCATTCCACTTCATTCCACTACATCGTCATTTCATGCCATCTTCGCTTCACTATCGCTCCACTCCCTTGCAAAGCAGGCATCAAGGAGAGGCAATCTGTAGACACCCATTTCTGGCCCATAAGATGAGCCAAATTCCTTGTCATATCATTGACGCCCCACGTTGGCTCATCATCGTCAAGCTGGCTTTCTCCGATCATGGTACCTTTCTATTAGTTCATCGCCCTGGTGGTTTCTTCCTGGTTAAATCAATCAGTCTTCATCACCATTTTGTAGCTCTCTGAGTTGAGAATCCATCACTTCAAACCGTGTGCACGTCAATCCGATACCCATGCAAGGAGATCAGACACTTTGTATATGCCATATGCTAAAAGTTCCTGAACGCGACAATGAGCCTGTCGTGTTCTCATATAGAAGGCGACGCCATTCATGTTGCGTTCTTCCTTACATCGATTTGCCTTCAAGCTTGAATTAATTTCCTTCAGAAGGCGACACCTCGATACGTCGCATTCTTATTTGGCATTTTAATTCCCTGAAAAATCGCCAGAAAATGCTTAAAAGGTTTCCTTCTATGGAAGGCGACGTATCGAGACGTCGCGATCTGATAGCGACAAGGAGCCCGTCGCGTTATGGTTTCCATGCAGTGTGGCCTTTCCTACTCAGACTTGGACCCTTGCTATTCATGAATAATCTATCTTTTAGTTGGTCTAGAGGCGTCCAAATCTTGCCAAACTTGGAGGAGAACTTCTTTGGAAGTTCCTTTCCACGTTCTGACTCCTCTTGCATGAGCATGCTTACTCAAAGTCGGACTTTACCCCATTATTCTCCTCCTATCCCGTTCAGGAATAATCACATATAAATCTCTTCATAGGGCACAGTTTTGGGCAAGGCCAGCATTTGCTTCTTCCTCTCCCAGAGAGCTTCGAATTCCCAGAAGACCTCTCAGCCTCCAGACGACCAGGAAGTGCCCCCCAGGGCAATTTCTCCTCATCTATACTTCCTCTCTCCTATTCTTCTTGATTTTTTTCTTCATACATACATGTTTAGATCTGTTTTCTTCGTAGATTTACATTAGAGCACTCCACACACACCACTTTTAATCACCCAAAGGGGTTAAAACACCACCCCACATGAGTTCCTCCCAATTATTTCATGTTTACTCATTGTTTTGGGATAGATTCTACACCAAACGAGTTTCTAATGGGTGTTTCATTGTTTTGATGTTCTTGGCAGGTGTTAGGAGACAGTAGCAACACGAGGCTCTTGCCCCTTGGCTGGTTGAGGAGCAGGAAGAACAGAACCCGTAGTCTTCATCTTCAGTTGTAGAAGGCGATGTTCATCTAGTCGCTATCTGAAGAAGGCGATGGTTGGCGCGTAGCGTTCAGATAAACAGAAGGCGGCACATTCAGCATCGCGTTCATCTTAAGGCGATGGAGGGCCTATCGCGTTTACAGGGCCAGGTATTCTTCTGCAACTTTCTTCCTTTTCCAAGGTAGTTAGCATTGTTCTTCCACATATTCATCTCTTTCAACTACTTTGGTGGCGATCACAGTCTATTTCTTTATTTTAATCATCATTATTTGGGGAGCAAATCTCGTGATTACAATAACTTTCCAGAGATTTAATACGTTTGGATGTGTGGGATTATGATGTGATCCTTGGGGCTGATTGGCTATCCAAGTATCATGTCAGAATGGATTGCCATTCTAGGCAAATAACATTTGGGAATAAGGAAATTCCACCGGTAAGTTAGAATCCCCATGCACAAGGTATACCACTCATATATGTAGTTAAAGCATGTAAGCTGGTGAGAACGGATGCCAAGGTTACTTAGCATCAGTGGTAATGATAAATCAGAATGTCTTAGGCTTGGAGCATGTTCCCATAGTTTGAGATTTCCCTGATATATTTCCTGAAGAACTGCCTGGTTTACCTCCTAGTAGGGAAGTAAACTTCACTATTGAATTAACTCCTGAAGCTACACCAGTTTCTCGAGCACCATATAGAATGTCCGTAGAAGAATTGAAAGAATTAAAAAGACAACTCATGGAATTAATTGATAGAAGGTTCATCAGACCCAGTACATCTCCCTGGGGTGCTCCGGTCCTATTTGTCAAGAAGAAGAACAAAACTTACGGTTATGTATAGATTATCAACAACTGAATCACCTTACAATCAAGTATAAATATCCTCTTCCCCAGATTGATGACTTATTTGATCAATTGTCAGGAGCTCAATATTTCTCAAAAATTGATCTCAGGTCTGGATATCACCAATTGAGAATTCATGATGAGGATATCCACAAGACAACTTTCCGAAGCAGGTATGGGCATTATGAATTTGTTGTGATGCCATTTGGATTGTCTCCTGCTATATTCATGTGATTGATGAATGATATTTTCATACTACACTTAGATCAGTTTATTGTTGTATTCATCGATGATATCTTGATCTATTCAAAAAGCGTAGAAGAGCATGAGACACACCTACAAATTGCCTATATGCCAAGTTTAGTAAGTGTGAATTCTGGATGAAGCAAGTAACATTCTTGGGTCATGTTTTTTCTAGAGATGGATTGGCTGTAGATTCTTCCAAAGTTGAGGCCATCTAGCATTGGGAACAACCTAAGACTCTTACGGAAGTCTGAAGCTTTTTAGGTATGGCCAATTACTACTGCCAATTTGTCAAAAACTTCTCTAGAATTGCTACACCGCTTACTCAGCTAACTCGGAAAGAGGTACCCTTTTTATGAAGCAACAAATGTGAGTACACCTTCAAGAGAAAGGACTATCTAACCTCTACACTAGTCCTAACTTTACCCATAGTGGGAAAAAGTTTCGAAGTCTACACAGATGCTTCAACCATTGGACTGGGATGTGTTCTGATGCAGGAAAGAAAGGTCATTGCATATGCATCCAAACAGTTGAGGAACCACGAGAACAACTATCCAGTTCATTACTTGGAACTTGCGCCAGTGATTTTTACTCTGAAGTTGTGGAGACTATATCTTTATGGCAATCAATTCATTGTATACCCCGATCATCAGCACCTGAAATACCTGTTCTCACAAAAAGAATTAAACATGAGGCAAAGAAGATGTTTGGAATTTATCAAGGATTACAACTTTAAAATTACCACCCTAGAAAGGGCAACACTGTTGCTGATGCTCTCAGTAGAAATCCTGTGGCTCAGATGGCATGTTTGATGGTCAAGGAATGGAGACTTTTAGAAGAATTCTCTACACTAAATTTAGAAGCCAAATAACAGGAAGATAAGGTCATGATAGTAAACCTGAAGGTCCAATTTGACCTTTTAATGCAAGTCAAAGCACAACAAGACAATGATCCCATGTTGACAGAGATCAAGGAGAACTTAAACTCCAAACCTGATTTTTGCATTGATTCACAAGGGAATCTTCGATTCTAGGCAAGATTGCATATGCTAGACGACTCGAGATTAAGAAGCAAATACCAGAAGAAGCACACCGGACTTATTACACTATACACCCTGGAACTGTTAAGATGTACCAAGATCTCAAGAAGAATTTTTAGTGGAGTAGTATGAAGAAAAACATTGCAAATTTCGTAGCTAAATGCTTGACTTGCCGGAAGATTAAGGTTGAACATCAGAAATCGGCAGAAAAATTGAAGCCTCTGGAAATACCCAAATGGAAATGGGATAGCGTGGGTATGAATTTTATCACTGAATTACCCAAAACTCGTGGTCGAAATGATGCCATATGAGTAATAATTGATCGGCTCACCAAGTTAGCTCATTTCTTGGCTATAAAAAGTAAATGATCGGTCAATGTCCTGGCATCATTATATTTAATAGAGATCATTAGATTGTATGGAATCCCAAAGAGTATCATCTCTGATCGTGATGCAATGTTCACTTCACATTACTGGAAGGAACTACAAGAAGCATTGGGGAGTAAATTTAAATTCAACACCGCTTTTCATCCCCGAACTGATGGACAGATCGAAAGATTAAATCAAGTTGTTGAGGATATGTGTCGAGCTTGTGCACTAGAATTCGGGAAGGATTGGAACAATCATTTACCTATCATGGAATTTGCCTAAAATAACAACTACCAGAGCACAATTCAGATGGCACCCTTTGAAGCACTATATGACAGATAGTGTAGATCATCCATCTGTTGGATAGAGATGAATAAACCACAAATTTTGGGACCAAAAATGATACAAAAAACATCATAAATTATAAAGGCAATTCAAGGAAGGATGAAAGCCACACATGATCGACAAAAAAGTTAGGCCGATCAACGAACGAGAGAATTGAAGTTCCAACAAGGAGATCATATCTTTCTAAAAGTAACACCTCGAAGAGGAATCTGTAGATTTGGAGTCAAAGGCAAGCTCAATCCACGTTACATTGGACCATTTGAAATATTAAGGAGGGCTAGAGTAGTGACTTATCAAATTACTCTACCCCCTCAATTATCCAATGTACATGATATCTTTTATGTGTCTATGCTGCAGAAATATGTCTATGACCCATCCCATGTCATAGAATATGAAAATTTGAATGTACAAAGTAACTTGGCATACGAAGAAAAACTAGTTCAAATCTTTGATCGATAAATTGAACAACTCTGAAATAAGGAAGTATCATTAGTGAAGATTCAATGGAGTCGGCGAGGACAAGAAAAAGCAACATGGGAATTAGAAGATGCTATCAAAGTCAAATATCCAGAATTATTTGTAGGTTAACATTTTATACTAATTGAATTTGGACGACCAAATTCTTTTCTTAGTGGAGAGGAGATGTAACACCTCAATTTTATTTATAAAAATAATTAGATATTTGGCCATTTAATTTCTAAAAGTTACATGGTAACGTTATGTTTAATTGAGCATACCTCACACTAACCTTACCCAAAATAGTCATTGAAAATAAGCACACATAAGTTCACGTAAAATGGCAACTTAAATAAGGGTTATATTGATAAAAAGGATTAAAAAGGAAATTTTTATATTATGTTATATATATATATATATATATATATATATATATATATATATATATATATATATATATATGACACACTTGATTACGTAAACATGGTTACTATTCACCTACGTAATCACTGTCACGTATTTAACACCTCTATGTGTTAACCACGAGTAAGATGAAGGTGACGTGGGGTAAATTCGTGTGAGTAACCCATCAGAGAATTGTCATCGTTCAGTTGTTGGTGAATTCACACACACCTCCCTTAGATAAGCTCTATATATACTCCTACTGATCCTTAGCCAGAACTCTGACTACTTGCTATTGCTATCGCCAAAGAGTGAGGAGGAAGAGGAAGGAAGGGTGATAGGTGTGGTGTTATGATCCTGTTTGGGCCTGAGCCAAACGGGCCTCCACTAGAATGAGAGAGGGAAGACGATCGCTGGTGAGGACGAAGGCCTGCAAAACCAGAGAAGGATCAGGAGGCCCGGTGAAGACCGGGGAAACCCTCCGATGCCTAAGTTAGTCAGGAGCTTGAGAGGCAGGGGGTTTCGGTATGTGAGAGTTGTGTTCGCGTGAGGGGGAACGTACCGTTGCATGGTACTGTACCTGTGCTTTTATAGGCGTTAGTGTCGAGGCCAACGTGCGTAACGTCAGGCAGATCGTGCCTGAGAAGGCGCCTGGACGCACGCGCATAACGGGAGGAGTTAAGACTCAGGCGCCCGTTGGGTTGCCAGGCAGCCCACGCCCCTTGATGGTGGAGATCGTGGCCTGGGGCGGTTACAACCGTCCTGTAAGCCAGGGAGCCTGCTCGGAAACCTTTGGGCGCAACTTCCGAGCAGGTGTCCTACAGGGAGGTCACGAACGCTGTTCGGTGACGTTGAGGGTCGTCCCGTGCAGTAAAGCTGCCGTTCCTGTTCGGAACCTCTCCGCAGGTGTTCGGTAGCGGAGGAACAAACGACCCGTTCGGGGGCATACCGCTACGAGGCTTGACAGCGCCCGATCAAGCTGGCGGTATCCTTGAGATCATCACATTGTCTTGGGATGAACGCGGCCCGTTGGGATGGGGCCACGTCAGTTGACAGGACGCTTAAGGGACGTAGTGGGCCATTATGGGTATAGGCGGCCAGATTTGGCCACCACACTTGCCCCCCACGCCCTCGAATGGCTCGGTGAGGCGAGCAGCTCGAGGGCGTCATTTCCGCATTTAATGCGACGACCCGTTGTGGGATGCCGCCGCTTGGAGCCTGGGCAGGCGGTTAACCCGTCATGATGGGCACGAAACCGCGCCATGCTTGAGGTGATGCCGTCGCGTTCGGACGGTCGCCAACGCCGTACCCGAAGGGGCACATTCAAAAAACGAGAAGGAGCGGCTCTTTTTGGGGGCCCGCCTCGAATTTCGTTCCCTCCTCTTTCCTTATAAGGAGGGGAAGAGACGAGGGCGGGAGCTACGCTTCCCAGAAATCTTTCGACCTCCAGCTCTCGTGCTTTCCTGCCTTCTCCTGCTTCCGTCTCCTCCTTCGTCCCTTCGTGCGGCCGTCGCCGCCTACGATCCTTCCTGAAATGGCTAGCAAAGGGAAGGCTGTCGCCGGAGCGAGCGGGGTGACCGTCGCAGCGGCCAGTGGAGTACGGTGCCGTCACTACAGCGGGCTCCGTGAGCGTTTCAGGATCGGGGAGGAGTACGAGATCATCGACGCCAAGGAGAGCGACACAATCCTTGTGAATAAACCAGGATGCCTGCTGCTCTCCGTGGACCATCTGGAGGCAGGCTTCCGGCTGCCGTTGCCGGAGGTGGCGAAGGCGCTCCTGAACACGTGGGCGTTTCGCCTATACAGCTGACGCCCAACACCTGGAGATACATATGTATCTTCGGTGTTGTCTGCAAGTTGAAGGAGATCCGGGGTTCGGCGGACGTCTTCCGAGCGCACTTCAAGCTGTCTGCTTCGCGGGCATCAGGAGCAGACATCTACTATGCCAAGCACCGAACAGACCGGATGCATATCAGTCTGTCCAACAAGTACTCCAACAACAAGGGTTGGATGGACAGACTGTTCTTCGTGCGCCACCGGGGTGGTGCCGAGTGGGGATTCCCCACTGTTATGCGTTCTGCGCGGAAGGACAGCTTTCCGCGTCTGATCCAGGACGAGGCAAAGGCGTCGGACAAGCTTCTCCGAGCAGGTGTTCGGAACGGAGAAGGCTATGTGACCGAGTTCATGCTCGTCAAGTACGGGCTCAGCAAGCCGTGGAGTAAGTATTATTATCTCCTGGTTGTCTACCCTTGAGTTTGGCGCCTCCATACTAACCTCTCTTCTTCTTGTCTTCTATGTGCGCAGCGGCCGCAGAGCTAGAGGCCGGAAGGGATCAGGAGGCAAATGATGAATTTGCCGAAAAGATCCCTGTGCTAGCGCACAAGGTGTTCGAGAGTGATGATGCTGCTGCCGTTGCTCGGGTCCCTTCCGCAGTGAGGGTTGGGGCTGCCGTAACGACGGCGCTCGCTGCTCCTTCGCCAACCGAGGGGCGCTCGGCCAAGGCCCAGGCTCCTGAAAAGGGGCCTGGGCAAATTCGTCTGAAGAAGAAGGCCACCAGGGAGGTGGTTCCAGCCGAAGCTCGGGCCTCGCCAGCGGAGAGTGGCGGGGCGAACCGGCCTTCCGCTCCCGCAAGGAAGAGGCCGGTATTAGTTGACGAGAGCGCGGAGGAGGCAGGGCAGCTCCGTGCTCGGAAGAAGCAGAAGGCGGTCCCAACTACTCCTCCTCGCGACGAGGAGGGGACCGAAGAGGAGGAAGAAGGGGCGCAGTTAGTGCTGCGCAGAACAAGTAGGGCCGTGCAGTCGGCCGATGAAGGAGTGCCACTGGTGGCCTCCAAAGAACGCCCAGAGGTCGCGCCGGGGCTAGCGACCGAGCTGGGGCTCGTCGTCGTGAGTGACGGGTCCGAAAGCCCTGCCATGGAAGAGGCTAGGGGCTCCACCTGCTCGAGGGATAGGGAGCCCTCTAATGCTTCCCGCGCTGGTGGTGCCGAGCACGGTGCTGCCAGCAACACTGCGGGAGCCTCTTCCAGGAGGAGTAGAGAAGGTGGAGTGTCTCCTGTTCGGCGGGAGGAGGTCGCCGACGCGACAGAGGTTTCCGCTCCTGCTGGGGTGGTCCTGAGCGGCGTGGTGGTGGCAGCGCCGACCACGGTTCCCTCTTCGGAACAGGAAGTGGCTCCTGCAGCGGGGGCCACTGAAAAGGCGGCCGCGACGACGAGGGCGTCCGACGAGGTTGCCACCGCTGTTTCTGCAGCGGGGGCTATTGAGAAGGCGGCCGCGACGACAAGGGCGTCCGAAGAGGTTGTCACTTCCCCCGGGGGTATCCTGCCCCCCATGCCCCCCTCCGAGGTGGTTGCTAACGAAGAAGCAACCTCCAAGGCATACGAAGGGCCTGGTGGGGAGGCCGCGGGTGCTGCTCGGGCTGAAGGATCGGAGGGCGACCGAAGGCCTCTTAGCGAGGTGCTCTCGAAGAAACTTCCCGGAGCTCCTTCGGTGGCAGTGCTGGAGGCGACCCTTCGCCGGATGGAGGAGATGCCCAGAGAGCTGCCTGCGAGCCCTACTGCTTCTCGCCTTGATCGGTTGGCGAGGTGTCTGGAGCTTCCTTCCGAACAGACTCCAGAGAAGTCGGTGGAAGGTTACCAGCCGGAGTGCCAGATAGAAGATGGTCTGAGCGACGTCGACGTAGAGGTACTTGTGGACGGTATGTCCAAGTCGCTGGGCACTCTGAAGGCTTTAGCTGTTCGGGGCCAGAGACAGAAGTATCTTTATGAGGCGCAGACAGCCTTCTGTAACGATCTTTCGGCGAGGCATAAAGCTCGCGAGGCGGCGCTGGAGGAGGAGGTGAAGAACCTCAAAGCTGCTCTCCATGCCGCGAAGCTGGATGTTACCTTGGCACGAGCCGAGAAGGATGCCCTGGCCAAGGTAATGGTGAATGTAGAGGCCCGTGCGATTGCCGATTATAAGGCCGGGCCTGAATACAAGGAGGATTTGGAGCAGTATGGGGCCCGCTGCTACAGGGTGGGCCTCAACGCTGGGAAGGAGGTGGGGGAGCAGCTTTCCTGGGTCGAACGTGCCCGGGAAGCTTTCGAGGCCGCTGTTCGGGAGTGTCGGCGTCGCACTCAGGACGCCCGTCTGGATGGTGTGCGGTTCGCACAGTTCCAGTCTGGGCGGATGCCCCTTCAGATGATGACGCCGGTCCTTCACAGCAGGCTCCTTGACCCCTTGTTGTCTTATACTGCACCTTTTTGTAGCCGTGGCCAAAAAGATCCTTCTTGTAAAAGGGACTATTTGTGAATGAAGCCTTTTGTTTGTGAGATCGTCGTGTAGCTTCGCTTTCTCTATCTTCTTCCTTTCATGATTACTCCTGTTCGGATTGAAGTCCGCTAGGCGCCATAGGCATTGCATGTATAGCGCAGACCGTGGGGAACCGTGAAGGGGATTCCGATCAGGTATGTATGCTAAATGCTTGTATGGCGTCAGGAGTTGGGAGAAGAGAGGTAGAATGTTGAAAAGAGGCTCTTATACATAATAAGCCTTAAGGTTAGAAACATGCCAAGTCCTGGGAATGGGTTCGCCACTAGGAGTAGTTAGCTTATATGAGCCCTTCCCAAGGACATGGGTGACCTGATAAGGTCCTTCCCATTTGATGGCAAGCTTGCCTACTGCTCTTCGGGGGTCCGAAGCCGAACAGCGGCGCAGAACCAAATCTCCCACATTGAACCGCCTTTCCCGAACTCGCGCATTATAGTATTGTGCGAGTCGCTGCTGATAGGAAACGAGGCGAATACTAGCGTCGCTCTGTCGTTCGCCTAGCATGTCCAAGTTTTCCCGAAGAGCGCGGTTATTGGCGGCTTCGTCGAAGTGGGTAGTTCGGATAGTTGGGAGGGCTACTTCCAAAGGCACAACTGCTTCCGAGCCGTAGGCCAGGTGGAAGGGTGTTTCCCCTGTAGCTACCCGAGCAGTTGTTCGGTGACACCAAAGGACGTTTGGGAGCTCATCGATCCATGATCCACCTGCAGCCTCCACTCTGGTTCGGATCCCGTGCAGCAATGTTCGGTTGGCGTTTTCGACCAGACCGTTAGCTTGGGGATGAGCGACGGAGGTGAAGTGGTTGTAGATTCCGAGCTCGGCGCACTTCTGCTTGAAGAAGGTGCTGTCGAACTGTTTCCCGTTGTCAGACGTAATCACCCTTGGGACGCCAAACCTGCAGAGAAGGTTCTTCCATACGAACTTCCATGCGGCTTGTTCGGTGATTGTGGTAACGGGTTCGGCCTCGATCCACTTGGTGAAGTAATCGATGGCTACGAACAGAAATTTCTTCCGACCTTGGGCCTCCGGAAAGGGACCCAAGATATCAATGCCCCATCTAGCGAAAGGGCGCGGCTCGAACAGACTGTGGAGCTGTTCGGCCGGTTGCTTGATGAGTACTCCGAACTTTTGGCATTCTGGGCATTTCTTGACAAAGGTCATGCAATCCTTCTGAAGAGAAGGCCACCAGAACCCTGCTCGGATGAGGCTGCGCGCTAGCGTTCTGCCCCCCAGATGGCTTCCGCACAGCCCCTCGTGAACTTCCTCCGTGGCCGCGAGGGCCTCCTCAGGGTTGAGACAACGCAGAAGAGGTCTTGCAAGGGACCGCCGGTACAGCTTGCCTTCTACGAGGGTGAAGTGTTGCGAGCGCATCCTGACTTTCCGAGCTTCATCCTGTTCGGGCGGAAGCTCACCTCGGAGGAGGTACGCCATGAGGGGGTCCACCCAACTTGGGGTTGGTGGGCCCGTTCCTATGGCGGCTACATCGGTCTCCGTGCTCGGCAAGGCGAGCTCTTCAACGAACACAGAGCGAGAAGGGGTGATGTCACCTGAAGACGCCAATTTGGCCAATGCATCAGCTCGCGCGTTCTGCTCCCGTGGAACATGTATAACCTCAAAGTATACGAGGTCCTCTGTCTGGCTCTTGACCTGTTGGAGATATTGAGCCATGCGAGGTTCCCTTGCTCCGAACTGTCCGCTCACCTGGCTGGCAACCAACTGGGAGTCACTGAAGACTCTAAGCCGAACGGCCCCAAGGTGCCTAGCCATGCGAATACCGGACAGTAAGGCTTCGTATTCGGCGACGTTGTTGGAGGCTGGAAAGCGGAAACGGAGGGCGTATTGGAACTCTAACCCCTCCGGGGAGGTGAGGACCAAACCCGCCCCGCTTCCGGTGACACAAGAGGATCCGTCAACATAAAGCTCCCATGGGGGCTCGTCTGCCAACGGCAGATCCTGCTCGGCCGGAAGGGTACATTCCGCCACGAAGTCCGCCAACGCCTGCGCTTTAATCGCCGTCCTCGGTCGGAAGCTGATGTCGAACTCGCCCAGCTCTATTGCCCACTTAACCAACCTACCGGAAGCTTCCGGCCGCTGAAGGATGGACTTCAGCGGTTGATCGGTCAGCACTGTAATGGAGTGGGCCTGAAAATAAGGCCTGAGCTTCCGAGCAGCTGTGACGAGAGCAAGGGCGAGTTTTTCCGCCCTGGGGTACCTCCTTTCAGCTTCTTGGAGGACCCTGCTGATGTAGTATACGGGATGCTGCGCCGCTCCTACTTCTCTGATCAAGACCGCACTGATAGAGTGTTCGGTGACCGAAAGGTACACGAACAGAGGTTCTCCGAGCACAGGCTTTGAGAGAACGGGAGGGGCTGCCAAATATGCCTTCAGCTCGGTGAAGGCGGCTTCACATTCGTTAGTCCACTGTACTTGCCCCCCTTGCTTCGAGGAGCTTTTAGGGCCTCGGAGCAACTTAAAGAAGTTAAAACTTCTTTCTGCTGCTCGGGACATGAACCGGTTCAGTGCCGCCAGACGCCCCGTCAGGCGTTGGACGTCGCGCACTGTCTTTGGACTGCTCATCTCAAGTACTGCTTGGATTTTTTCCGGGTTCGCCTCTATTCCCCTGTTTGATACGAGGAACCCGAGGAACTTACCCGACCGAACACCAAACGCGCACTTGGCTGGATTGAGCTTCATATTATACCTTCGCAGAGTTGCGAAAGTCTCCTGGAGGTCGGAAATGTGATCGGTACTCGGAAGAGTCTTGACCAACATATCATCGACGTAAACCTCCATGTTGCGCCCGATTTGCTGCTCGAACATCTTGTTGACCAATCGCTGGTAAGTCGCGCCTGCATTCTTCAGACCAAAAGGCATCCTGGTAAAACAGTATAAGCCCAGGTCTGTGACGAACGTCGTGGCGTCTTGGTCCGGGGGATGCATGCTGATCTGGTGATAACCAGAGTAGGCATCCAAGAAGCTAAGAAGCTCGTGCCCGGAAGTTGCATCCACCAACTGATCAATGCGCGGCAGGGGGAAATTATCCTTGGGCGTTGCCTTATTGAGGTCTTTGTAATCCACGCACACGCGCCATTTGCCATTGGCCTTGCGCACGAGGACCACGTTGGAGATCCATCTTGGATACTGGGCTTCTCGGAGGAGCCCAACAGCTCGGCTTTTGACCACGTGATCCTGAATCACGGTCTGCCGTTCTCGATTCACAGGTCGCCTCCTCTGCTGAACTGGTGGGATCCGGGGATCCAACCGGAGGCGATGCACCATAACCTCTGGGGGGATGCCTGGAAGCTCGTCATCAGACCAGGCGAACACGTCCAAATTGGCCAGCAGGAAAACTGTGTAGCGTTGCTGCTCGGCCTCTGTCAACAAGGCGCCAATGTATAAGACGTGTTCGGGGTCGTCGTCCACTTGAATAGGGATTAAGTCTTCAGCAGGCGTCCCTCGGCTGGTTGAAGGCTGATCGGAAGACGGGGGAGCCGGATCAGCGAGTGGTTGCTTGTCTCTCAAGGAGAGGACATAGCAACGGCGGGACTCGCGCTGACACCCGAGCACTTCGCCCACTCCGCTCGGAGTAGGGAACTTCATCTTCTGATGGAGCGACGAAGGTACTGCTTTGATGCGTCCGATCAGACCTCTGCCTAGGATAGCATTGTATCCAGGCATGTTGTTGACGACCAGGAAGTCAACAACTTTGGTCACAGACCTTGGAGCCGTTCCCAAGGTGATCGGAAGGCGAACCCTTCCCATGGGCTGGACCGAAACTCCCGAAAAGCCGAAGAGTGGCGAATTTACAGGGGTGAGTTGATCGGTTCGCAGACCCATGAGGACAAAACAGTCATAAGCCAAGACATCGGGGGCGCTTCCATTATCTACCAGAATTCGGCGCACGTTACAGTGGTTGATGGTGGCCGAAACGACCAGCGCATCAGTGTGTGGGGTCGTAACCCCTACAAGATCTTCATCCGAGAAGGTTATAGCCTCCTCGGGCTGTGTGCGTGCAGGACTGGCAGGATATGGAGCCGACCGAACAGCCGCAGGCCTGTCTACGACATGCACTCGCCTTGCGTAATCGCGTCGGCTTCGAGTGCTTTCTCCGCCCGCGCCGAAACCTCCCGCGATCACGTTGATCTCTTGCCCATTGGGCTCGTTGTTGATCGGCTGCTCGGGAGTGCGGTCTCGGCGTCGGGGGCGCTCTTCGTTCCGGCGCACGAACCGCCCAAGGTAGCCACGCTTGATAAGGTCTTCGATTTCGTCCTTAAGCTGGCGGCACTCGGAGGTGTCGTGGCCGTGGTCGCGATGAAAGCGACAGTACTTATTTTGATCGCGCTTCCGGGGGTCGGAGCGCATTCTTTGGGGCCACCGAACAAAAGCTTCGTTCCTGATCTCTGCCAGGATTTGTTCGGGAGCCACCGTGAGGGGGGTGTAGTTGGTGAAGGGGCGCGGACGGCGCGGAGAATCGCCATTGCGCCGTCCTTTCTTCCGATCTCGGTCGGAGCCGTTGTCGGAAGGCCGCTTCTTGTCCGACTGCTCCCCCTGCTCGGCCCTGCTCGCCGCCAGGCTCTCCTCGCAGGCCGCGTGGCGCTGTGCGATGGAGAGTAGTTCGGCGAGGGTGGCAGGCTGCTGGACGCCGAGAGTCCTCTGCAAAAAACCGTCGCGAGTGCCCTGGATAAGAGCACTGGTGGCCAGAGGGACGTCTAGGCGCGAGATGCGAAGCGCCTCTGTTCGGAACCTCTTGACGAAGTCCCAGAGTGCTTCGCCTTTCTTCTGGCGCACAGCCAGAAGAGAAGCCGCCGTTCGCGGCTGCGACCTCCCGCCAAGAAAGTTGTCCCTGAAGGATTTCTTTAGTTGACGGAAGAAATGATGGAGCCCGCGGGGAGGGTTTCAAACCAAGCCCTGGCGGTCTCCTTGAGCGTTGCAGGGAAAGCCCTGCACTTGGCCGCGTCCGATGCTCCGTGGAACACCATGTGTGACTCGAAGCCATGGATGTGGTCGGCCGGGTCGGTTGTGCCGTCGTAAGGAGCGATGGTGGGCAGAGGGAGCTTGGAGGAGACCTGGGCCTCCAGGATCTCCCTGCTGAAAGGAGAGCGGAAGTCCAAGTCGTCCTCCGCTGGAGCCTTGCCCTCCGCTCGCTGAACCATCGCATCCATGCGGCGTTCGAGGTCGACCACACGCCTCAGGCGCCTGGCGAGCTCCTGCTCGGAGTTGGCGGGGCCCCCTCGTCCGGAGGCGTGGGAGTTGCCTCCCACAACCGATCGTGGCGGACGGGGGGAGATGATAGAGCGTCGGGGGGAACGCCCGCGGCGCTCTGGTGCCCGCTCCTCCGATGGGGCCCGGAGGGACCGGCGCGGAGAATCCGCCTGCTGCTCTGCGGCGCCAGGGGGGCGCGGGAGCGTCGATGTGACGATTCCGCCTGCCGCTCACGGGGCAGGGAAACCGCCGGGCTGCTGCCCCCGCCAACTGGGCCTGCAAGGCGAGGCAGACGCCTGTCAACTGCTGCATTTGCCCCCGAAGCTCCGCTACTTCGAGGGCAGTCGCAGGTGCGGCGGTTGTCGGTGCCGGGGCGTCGTGGTTCGCGCCGCGGTGACGACGGCGACGTCACCAGGGGGGATCGGCGACGGGAATCCCCTCGCGACTGGCGAGACCTCGTCGCCCTGCTTCCTATGTTCTGGTATGAAGATCGTCCTCGAGCCATGGCAACGTCGTTCCCACAGACGGCGCCAAATGTGGTGTTATGATCCTGTTTGGGACTGAGCCAAACGGGCCTCCACTAGAATGAGAGAGGGAAGACGATCGCTGGTGAGGACGAAGGCTTGCAAAACCAGAGAAGGATCAGGAGGCCCGGTGAAGACCGGGGAAACCCTCCGATGCCTAAGTTAGTCAGGAGCTTGAGAGGCAGGGGGTTTCGGTATGTGAGAGTTGTGTTCGCGTGAGGGGGAACGTACCGTTGCATGGTACTGTACCTGTGCTTTTATAGGCGTTAGTGTCGAGGCCAACGTGCGTAACGTCAGGCAATCGTGCCTGAGAAGGCGCCTGGACGCACGCGCATAACGGGAGGAGTTAAGACTCAGGCGCCCGTTAGGTTGCCAGGCAGCCCACGCCCCTTGATGGTGGAGATCGTGGCCTGGGGCGGTTACAACCGTCCTGTAAGCCAGGGAGCCTGCTCGGAAACCTTTGGGCGCAACTTCCGAGCAGGTGTCCTACAGGGAGGTCACGAACGCTGTTCGGTGACGTTGAGGGTCGTCCCGTGCAGTAAAGCTGCCGTTCCTGTTCGGAACCTCTCCGCAGGTGTTCGGTAGCGGAGGAACAAACGACCCGTTCGGGGGCATACCGCTACGAGGCTTGACAGCGCCCGATCAAGCTGGCGGTATCCTTGAGATCATCACATTGTCTTGGGATGAACGCGGCCCGTTGGGATGGGGCCACGTCAGTTGACAGGACGCTTAAGGGACGTAGTGGGCCATTATGGGTATAGGCGGCCAGATTTGGCCACCACAATAGGTATTAGAAGGAGTCCCATAGCTTTGTTTCTCTAAGTATTGTTGTCATCATCTTCTTCTTACCAAGTAAGAAACCTTATCTTCTCCTTTCCCTTCTCATTTGTTACTCTCCCAATATTCTGAGCACTTGCTAATGTTAGGGGAAACCCCTTGCACCAACCTCCAAACATCCTCTAACCACCATCCCTCCATTGCAAGATGAAAGAAAACTATTCTGTAACATCGCCGAAATCGGTCGACTGACCGATCATTTCGGACAATCGATCCCCTCCATTTTGCCTACCCGAGAGAGAAAAAGAAGAAAGACAGGGAGCTTAAAACCTCCCATTTTCCTAGAAAATTATGTGCAACTATAGACTAATCCCTACTCTTCTATTCCTGAGTGTTTATTTCCATTCCCAAGCCAGAAAAAGTAGTGCGATTTTGACCAATGTAAAATCTAGGTTTTTCCAGAATCGGTCAACCAAAACCCAATATCTGTCGACCGATCCTATCTTTTTGGTTGACCAATTTTGTGATTCCGGTCGTCTGATTCCACCCCCAGTAAGAACCCAATTCGACTGATCAGGTAAGTCGACCGATTTTACCATTCCGGGCGACTGATTTCTCCCTGTAACCAGAACCCAACTATTGGCTAGGTCGGTTGACCGACTTCATCATTTCGATCGACTGATTTCACAGTAAAATTCAGAACCAAGCTACTGGCTATGTCGGTCGATCGACTTTGTCATTTCGATGGACCGATTTTGTCTTAAATATCAGAACCAAGCTACTGACGACCGAAATTCCCTAAACGGTTGACTGATTCTTCTGTTTGTTCCAGCCTGTTCTCAACTCTCTTATATGATTACTTAAACTAAGGCCAACCCCAACTTGCTAGCCTTACCTTTTGTCTTATTATCATTATACCCTTGCATTGGACATGTTTTATTATTAATGTTATCTTGAGATCCGTTCGAACCACACTACAATAATGATAAAATGGAAATGGTGACACTTTGGGCCTTCGAATTCTACTGGACCAATGTATGTGCAAATAGAGCCGATCCAGTCCTAGGAGGAGCACTCGAATTTGATTAATGGTCAGATCGAAAATAGATCTGTTGGGTGTTTGGCGTGCCACCACCTACTGCTAAATTTACTCTACATTTCCATGAATTGTATTATGACATGAATTTCATTATTATTTGGTTTTGGGCAAATTCTGTTATGATATCATCATTTAACTGCATTACAGTATCACCTTGTATAACAATTTGCATTCTCTTATTGACTGGTATGCATGTTTGTCTTTCTATGCTACCTTCATTATTGAAGATAATTTCCTACTGGGTAAAAATGCTCGTGTATCTCAGATAGGGCTAACTCTCTAGGGGACTATGCGCCGAGTGAATCTTAAGTTTAACAAACCAAGTTTTCTTTGAACTTTTAGCCATCTGGAATGTTGTATATATATTGGACTGAAACCATCAACTTATGTAACCCGTGTAAAGTTTTATTTTGCTGCACTGTCTTATGAATATAAACGATGTCCTTATTTGCTTTATTTGGAATCTCCTGTCATATTCGAAAATCATCAATGAGTAGGACGTGACAGGCCAGACCAGATAGAGCTCGAAATTTATAAATATAAATATAAATTTTATTAAAATATAAAATTTATATTTAGAAAATGAGTTATATTTATTTTTTCTATAACAAATCTACTTAAAAATATAATCTTTTATAAATTGAATGTTAATATAGATATAAGTAAAATATATATTATTTTTATAGATATATTATAATAGATATATTAAACTTATATATAATATAGATAAAACTAATAATTTTCTTATACTTTCAGCCGAATTTAACTACACTTTTCTTGATTTGAACAACCCATACCGAACCTATCCCCATATCTAAATCGAATCTGAACTGACTTTTAAAAAATTGACATTCTTACTGCCCGAGGGGGAGGGAAAAGAAAAAACAAACTCATCCGATATCTTGAAGACCTCTCCATCTCAGGTTCACCTAGGCCATCGCCATCCGTCCGATCGCTGGACCCTCCCTCTCCAGGAGGAGCCCACCTTCCGCCGCCGCTCATATCTAGGGTTTCCCGGTCAAAGCACGGACCGTATTCCCGTCTTCCTAACTTGCATCTCGTCCGTCCATTACCTATCTTGCACCTCATGATGGCCGTCCGATCCATTCAGATCTGCTATAAAATAAGGCGCGTATCACCGTCTCTTTTCCCTTGTCTACTTCTCGAACGTTCCGCTCCGCCATTAGAGAGCCTTTCTTCCTTCTTCCCGGCCGTCGGCACAGCAGGGCTGGAGGCGGCAGCGGCAGCGGCAGCAGCCATGGGGGCCGGCGGGAACCTGTTCGGCAGGGCCATCTCCTATGTTGTCAACGAGTTCCTTGTCGAAGGCCTCGCCAACAAGTCCGTATATGCCTCCTTGCCCTGGTTCCTTCCCCATCTTCCGATCTAACCCTTGTCGTCTTTCGGTCTGGATTTGTCATAGTTCTTCATCTCCTAAATCTGTTCTATGCTTAGGTTATATGCTTGCGGCGGTTCGTTGCGGCCGTCTTAAGGCTTGTTGTTTGTTCTAGGGTTTGTTTTAATGGGGGATGGGTGGTGGGGAAACGGTGAAAAAAAGCTTCTTCATCTGGTCGGCGGGTAATCTTCCATTCCCGTACCGATTCGTTCCCTTGAAGCGATAGTGAAATATCATCTGGATCCCGGCTCTGTTCTTCCTCCTGCAGATCCCAATGGTCCATCTGTGGGAAGCAGGGATCGAGACATGAAGTCGCATCTGGTTCTGGTGTCCTCTTTTAGTCTGTTATGAGTCTAGCTTTTATTGGCTTCATCATCTAGTCCTTGTGGACCATTCACGATTCCCAATGGACTCGTTCCCTTGAAGCTAGATTGCGTGTTGTAACTATCTTTAATATCTTCATCTGGCACCATTCGTGGCTGTCGGATGTCTCGGTAGTTACATACATTACAATAAAAAGCCGGCGAATAAATTCCGGTCTTATGCGATTGGCAGTGATGATGATTCCTACAGACCTGTAATGATGTTTGCGGATATGATCGCAGCATTCAAGAACATCTAAGGGACTGAGCTGCCTGTTGCGTTGATATCTAATCCCATTGTTTCTTTTATATCTCAAACCTGATCCTCCATTGTCAGACTTGATTATAGGATATTTTTCTACCTCTTGTAACGACATGATGACTCCATAGACCTGTACCGATTGCGGAGATGACCGCAACAACGAACATCTAAGGGGCTGATCCGTTTTTTGACATCATATGTGACTCTGTTTTGTCTCTTGGGATCGTTCTTTACGATTCTCCTGTTCTTCATTCAAAGCAGAAACTTTTAGCTTCGATGATGACCCCTTGATTTCCATTTTAATCTTGTGGGCTTCTGTTGATTTGAAGCGATATGAAAATGGGTCCCCTCGCTATCCGCCGCGGATCTTCTGTTCTGTATTCGGACGTCGGGGATGTACATGTTTGGTTTTGATCAAAAAAAAAAATCATGTTTCCCTCTTGTATTTACTACCCTAGGATTTTCTAGATTACAGGTGCGATCTGTTGTTTCTCAAACATCCAGGTGAAACACCATGGTTAGTTTTTTTTTTCTGCAACATCGATGGAGTCCGTTATCGATGCACACAAATATCTTCATTCTTGATCTATATATGACTCTATAAATGAAGTTCTTATTTCTTTGCTCTGATCAGTCTTTTTCACAGCCAAACATTTCAGAGATTTGCGGTAAAGACCAATAGAACGTTGCAGGAGCTCAGCGCCAAGGGTAAGTCGGGTCCATCGCTTTCCAGCGCGTACAATTAGCCTTCCATCTCGTGCGCGCACTATTTACATTTCAAGATTTGCCTGCCGCTTTGCAGCCGAGCAATCTAAGAGACAGTTCATGGAGCAGGTGAAGAACAATATCGAGGTAAATTTAAATTTTCTCCAAAGAAATTGGGAAGAAAAAAAATTACGTGATGATGATGATGATGGGCATTAAGCTTGCCTCTTGTTTTGGGATTATGCAGGCGTCGAAAGACAGCGGACGGTAAATTTTGCGGCGTTGGATCTGGACATGGCGGCGGTATCAGAGTTGTAAATTAATGTGTAAGGGTGAGTTTGTGAGATAAAAAAAGATCACAGTCTCTCTGGTGCCTAACATATGATTGTTGTTTGCCATCCTAAAGAAACGAGGCCGTAATGTGTATTTGCACATATAAAGCAACTCACATCCAACAGCGAATGAGCCGCCTTTTCTGGTTGTACTACTTCGCATTCATCCTCCTTTTGTTGGATCTCGAATGTGAATAGAGGTTTTCACGGTTCTGTTCGGTTTGATTTGGATTTTTTTTCTCCTCCCTAGAATGGGTTCGATTCTAACCGAAATTTTTTTTTTCAGAGGATTTAATGGGCAGTTGTGAGTTTTTTTATGGGGAGTGTAGTGCACTGTGCACTAGCCAACTCTTGTGAAATAATATATTATTAATTATATATTCAATTCAATTTGTTTTTCAAAAAAAAAAATCAGAATTGACCTGAACCTTTAATCGGTTGGTTCGATGTTTTGGATTATATCATGAACAGCTTTAGATGTGAATGGTTGTGCAATTTTTTGTTCACCAGGACGGGTGGAGATCGGATTCTTCTGTCCTTCCTTTCCGTCTAATCTTGAGATTTCGATGGTTTCTCTTTTAAGTTGAACAAGTGGCACGACATGGGGAAATGAGTGCGTTGTATGTGTTAATGGTCTTTGATGAATAATTTTAAATCTCCGTTTAATTGTTGACATTGCTATACAATCTTTAGTGTACTTTCCTTGTCGAGTTTGGGTCTTTTTATTGACGGTATCCGAACGAGACATTGCGTCCATGATACTGCATTTATTATGTAGCATTTATCACCATACAATGTACAGCATGAACGCATTGGTGGATCAGGATCTTCTAGGGTCTTTGTTTTTTTTTTGTTGGAAGTAGCAAATTTCAGCTAATCTACTATTCCTTCTTGTAACAAAGTATGTGCTTTAAACATTTAAATCTTGTTGTTGCCAACTGAAGTGCTAGCTCTTTTTCATTCGTGGAGGATCTTGATCAACTTTCTATGTCCGTCCCATTTAGACGTGTTGTTCGTAAATAGGTTACCCTGTTGCATACGCTCCACCAGAATTTTGCACGAGTTTGAAATTAACGGTGCAGTGTTTTTTTAGAATTCTTTTTCATTAAAAAAAAAGGTTCACGTGTGGGTGGATCCCCTTGGAGGTAAACCGTGAGGATCAGACGGCAAAAAAAAATAAAGAAGCCTTAATACTTGAGTTGTCTGATTGTTGAAGAGATTTAGCAGAGACATTTTTTACTTTGCAGGTTAACAAGAAAAAAGAATACTAGTGAAAAACAGTATTACAGTTACAATGGCATCTCTCAAATAAAGATCTAACGCGATCGTTTTTCTCAAGAAAATAAAAGCATTGTCACACGGGATGCAACTGGTATTACTCGACGTATGTGAACGTTCTAAGACAAAATAAAATATCCTGTATGTATGTCCATTGACTACAATATCACTTGCAAATGATGGTGGATACAGAATCAAAACACACGATTGGAATACTCATCGTCTCTTACACTTAATTTTTTTTGGAATTTGAAATGAGTCTCTCTTAATCGGCAACGATGCAAATCGAGTGTTTACTTTGGTTAGTTCTAAATTATGGTGAAATCCACACAGAAAAAGAAGCACAAACCAAACTTCTTCTTGTATAGTAGTCATTCATCATGCAATTTGCTCACCGTGGCGTCCAACATTCTGGCCTATAACAACAGATATGGGTCGAACTTTTGTTGATTAGACCTGATCCAAAGACGGGACAAAAGAGGTGCTATTAGAACGCTCGTTATCTAAGCCCTTGTCGACATCCAGAGCTCAGTTTTTTTTTTCTTTCTTTATTTTCCCCTAAAAAAATCTTTTGATAATTTCCAAGTCTTGCTCGTACAAGGTTTTAAAGTATTTCCGAGTGTTCTTGTTGTACTTCTCTAAAGAAACAGACGATTTCGCATTTGTTACGATGATCTTTACCTAATCAATGGTGATGATTCTGGGTCTAAAGATCCAACCCTGGGAGTTGGCGGTCAATCTGTCTACAGATGAAAGTGTTGGAATAGCAGTCAATCTATCCACACACCCACACGTACCTATGTAAACAGACAAACACCATCTCCTTTGCTAGGGAGTGCTGCCCGGCGAACTGTGAGACGCTGTGATTGGACGGTAGCCCAATCAGCACGGCCCGCCATAAGCAAGCATTTTCTCGTGGAGTATGGTTTGTTAGTGTCGGCATGTCTTCAGAATAGAATGAAAGCTGTCCACAATCATGATTAGCCAAAATGAAGATTTGAAAATTAGAGGGTTCGGACCAAATCATGTAAGTTGATCAAGTAATCCCCCTTTCCCAAATCTTACCCTGCATCTGTCCAGTCCAGTCTGATCAGCATGGCAATAAAGGAGGGCAGATCAGCAAATCATATGGCCCCAGGAAATTCCTTGGCAGAAGAAAAACAATCCCCTCTGAACCCATACTCTGTATTTGTCTTGTACTTTTGCCAAAATGAATCCTAGAGATAGTTATGGGGCCTCCCATGCAAAACTTTGGGTGATGCTTTCGAAACATGTTAGTCTTTGACAAGGATTATAATGATGTGGTGGTCCTTTCATATATCTGATCTCAGAAGAAAGAGTCCTCAGATTTTAACACAACTGTAGGACTAATATCTTGATCATAATGCTGGGGTTTGTATCACTCTTCAACTAGTGCGTTATGTTGTTTCACTTCATCTCAAGTTTGGAAATGTTGCCCGGTTTGAGCAAGGATTGCAAGCAGGAGTGCCCTTACTCAAGTGGCTTACTGTTTCAGATCCTGAGGATTCTTTTTTGATCTGATAGCTGGATGGGTTTTTCCCCCCGAGCTTGTCACAATGAAGTCTGAAGAAAATGAACAGCTCATTCGAATCTGATCTTTTCTCATTTCCTTTTCCTTTCCACTTTACATATGAGAATAATTACAGGCCACCGAGCTTCTATAGTCACCATAAAACTTCCAAATCCCAATTAACATACACATTCTCACCCCTCAAAGCACCTGAATTCGGGTACATGAGGTAATGTCACCGAGGGCCAGAAAGCTCAATTGCTTCAATCACCAGTGATGAGTCCTCAACTGGATCCGGATATTTTGGTGGTGGCAGCATCAGCGCCTGCTCCGAGGACCTAGATTTGGGCGTGTCCAACTTCTGTGAGGCCTCCCACTTCTCTGCAAGTCCGTCACCTTCCAGCATTCTCAACACCTCTGACATTTTGGGGCGGTGAGATGGGTGGTACTGTGTGCACAGCAGAGCAACTTGGACCATTTCTTCTAGCTCAACTTTGTCAAAGTTGTTCTTCAGATCCTTGTCTACCATCATGAACAGTTTGTCCTCTTGATGGAGCTTCCTTACCTAAAAAAATGGAAAAGTTGGGAACAAAAGATAATTACACATGCCAGGTTCCACACCTAAAGAAGGGTTTTCAAATGGTTTAAGGAAACCAAGGACAATGTCTAAATCGACCTATTAGAGGAACAAAACTTGATCTAGAGTCCTCATCAGTCAGGAAACACCCATTTATGAGATTTACTTGTACAGATTTGACAGATTTAGAAAAAAAAAGTTGGGGACAATGTACCAATTCAGACTCATCCCTCATCTAGAACATGGAAACACTAACCATCTGAACTCACAAATAGGAAGCCAACTGAAACACCCATTTATGAGATTTACTTGTACAGAGATTTGACAGATTTTAAAAAAAAAAAGTTGGGGACAATGTACCAATTCAGACTCATCCCTCATCTAGAACATGGAAACACTAACCATCTGAACTCACAAATAGGAAGCCAACTGCACCCATAAATCAGAATTTGCAGACATTGCGATGGTTTGGGATGTAATATCTCCTAGAACGGACGGATGCATACATTTCTTTTATAGATCAGTCCATTCTTGCACACCCCCCACCCTTCAAGTGAAAAGTGAACTACTTGTAAACTACTTTACAAGTCATTTTAATGGAAAAGTGGTAATATACACTTCTTTAGAAATAGGTACAAGAGAGCTTACCCAGTCAAGCATCACACCCTTTTGATTTGCCAATCGTCCAAAATCCAGTGCCTTCTGACCCGTAATTAGCTCAAGCAGTAATATGCCGAAGCCAAATACATCAGTTTTCTCTGATGACTGACCCGTTGATAGATATTCAGGAGCTATATGACCTACAGTCCCACGCACTGCTGTTGTAACATGCGAATCCCTGTGGTCCAAGAGCTTTGCTAAACCAAAATCCCCAACAACTGCCTCAAAATCTTCATCAAGGAGAATGTTTGCTGCTTTGACATCACGATGGATTATTTTAGGGTCACATTGCTCATGTAGGTAAAGTAGACCCCGTGCCGTCCCCAATGCTATCCTTTTTCTCCTTGGCCAATCCAAAGCAGGTTTACCATGTATGTGTTCTGCAGGGCGAAAGGAAAGAGGCATGCAATTGAATAATTGTAACATTCAAGTTAAGAAGATATCAAGGGAACAATATAATGAATGATACAGAATTGTACCATCCTGGGCAAGAGAATGGTTGGAATGGCCACCATTACCAATTTCACATTTCATTATCTTAAATGACAGATCTTAGATAGAAAGAAAAGTAATGCACCAGATGTAAGGGATGCCACATGGGTGTGTTTGTTGATGCATAATGCCCCACCACTTACTACCAGAGATGTCCTTCCAAAAGAATGAGTTATCACTGCATTGATTGTAGTTCCCACCCAGGCATACCATGAAACAAAGTTGATTACAGGGTGCATCAGGCAGCTAAAAGGCATAACATATTTGGTCCTCTTACATTTAAACATGGGAAAACTGATGCGGGACAACACACGTGGACTACGCTAACCGACGAACTACGACTCTCCAAAGACGTGATCAGCACTAAGCAATAAAGAATAGCAGATTCATACCAACTGATGGTGGAGAGAGCCACAGCATTGTGACTTGTTCTATGAATAATATTTCAAATCCAGATAAGATATAGGTAATATAGAATTGGAACTTTGATCAATTAGGTAAAGAAAGTTCACATATTTCCAGATATCAAAAGATCTTCACAGTTCGGTAGATTCACCTCTCAATTGAGAAGCAACACTTCCATTAGGCATATAAGGATAGACCAGAAGTCTCTCATTCTCCGTTGTACAAAATCCACAAAGCCTCAGGAGATTGCGATGAACAGCCAAACTTATCAATTCAACCTCCGTTTGAAACTGCACCTCGCCACCAGCAGCATTGTAATCTTTCAATCTTTTAACAGCCACAATGGTACCATCTTGTAGGCACCCTTTGAATACAATCCCAAAGCCTCCTTTCCCCAATATATTCTTTGAATTGAAGTGGTCAGTGGCTACACACGAAGCTCTTTGAATGAGAACCTCCTCAGATGTCCCAGCCGCACCTCTGGATCATATTGATCTGATATCAAGTAGAACATTAGCAACAATTAACAATGTGCATCACCACAATTGCAGAATTATTGACATGGAAACATGTAAGCACACATGAGGGGATATATCATTATTCCACAAAAAACAACATAAGACTAGATGTAAGCAGCTACAAACTGTGAAAAGAAAAATCTGTAAAGAAAGCAACTGGACCAAAAGCCACAAAACAAACATAAAAACCTATTCATCTTTTCTGGAAAGATTACTTTTTATCTTGTTACCTTTTGTCCCTACAAATAATTGTATGATTTGATACTTTTTATCTTGTTACCTTTTGTCCCTACAAATAATTGTATGATGTTGTTCTATTCTGCAACTAGTCATCTGGAGATGACAATCATTATGTTGTCAGCTGATTAAGGATACAGCAGAGCGTAGACAAGAAAACCCATGGAGGAAGGAGGCTGCAAAAGAGTGCATCATTCTGTAGGGTGATTGCGCTGATATGTTCTGGACCTATCTCAGTGTATTTGAATATCTTGAACAACCTCTCAAATTAATGCTTATTAAACACCTTGATCATTATCTCACTCTCAAGGAGAATGCCCATGACAATATTTTGCAGAGCACAAAAGGTATCTCCCAGTTCTCTTCTCGATTTATCAAACACCAAAGAGCATGAGCTTGTACTATGTGGTGTTTAGTCTGAATCCTGATCATATGACATAACTCTGTCTATATCCCACTAAAATTTCATGGCATTTGTTGAAATTTAGCTGTTAATGCTCCCACTTCCCAGAGATGAAATCTATTCAACTTTCTGTAATCTATGTCGAAGTTTCAGAAACCACATTTAAGAACTATGATCTTCAAGTAAAATGCACGTGAAGTTTAGACCTTGCTCAATTTCTCTAAATTGGCAGATGGTGCCACATCCAACATAACCAATCAGCCACAGTCAGAAAATTCTCTGTACAGCAACTGCATTCAGTGTGTTAACAACCAATGTTCACATTTGTTTGAGTGACGACACAAATATGATGAGAAAGAGATGTATAATGGTAGGAGTGGGGAACTAGTGTGGAGAGGAACAGATCTGCCATGAATAGGAAAGATAGAATTAGAATCTAAAATCATGTTTCTCAAATCCCAGAAAACATGCTACAAAAGTTAGGTCAAAAAATATAAAACAGCAAGTATAAAGAACTGAATAAGCATGACCGTAGATGGGACTATGCAAAGCGATTCTTATACAAGAAGTAGAAAAGAAAAAGCAAGCTGTACCAACCATTGACATCAAAGAAGATCTGTTGATGGTGTCTATGCCGCCACCAAAGAAATAATCCCACACCAATCATCACAACAGTGACAGAACCAACACTTGCACCAAATGTGATAGCTACTTTGCGGCTTTTTGCTCCTTCAGGCTGTGATTGAGCTGGAAATCAAACACTTGTACATCAGAAGTATCAAACCAGAATTTCTTGGACCATGGATATACATTTAGAAGGAAACAACTTCTTAATGGCATGAATACTCTAGCTAACTTACGTCTTAGGTCATCAGGTGGAAATGACAGTGGATCCAGAGAAACAGCAGAACAGTTTGTCCAAGAACTTGACCCGCAGATTAGAGTATTTCCAATAATGCTAGAGGAAAACCACAACAAACAAGTGTGTTGGTTAATTTGTGCAAATTGATCTAAACTGCAAAAGTGTCTTGTTACCTAGTAATCTATTAAGAAGATGAACAGAAAATGACTCACTTGAAAGTTCTTGCAGATATCTTTGGTAAAGAACCACTCAAGTTGTTAAAAGAGAGATCCCTGCAAGAATTTTGTACAGGTGCAAAAGATTACTCAAAGCTTGAGGAAAAAACTACAGAGAGTTTTTTTTTTTTTGAGATTGGAAAGACATACAATGAGTAAGGCCTTTAACATTTGACAAAGATTCAGGGCAAGGTCCAGAAAGACTGTTGTTGTTCAGTCTCCTGAAATGTGAAAAGAACAATTTTAAGTACAAGGCCATTGGTATGAAGGAAAAATGGGCATCATAAAGTAAGGGCATTTTATAAAAATGTTATGCCCTTGGAAATGCATCTACAAAGGAAACATTCAGCAAGTAGTGCGTACAAGTAGTTCAGGTTCTTGAGGTCTCCCAATGAACCAGGTATTTCTCCACTGAATTGATTGTTTGAGAGATCTAGTGTCTGAAGTTTGCCCAGCTTTCCAATAGCAGCAGGTATATGACCAGAAATCTCATTATTTTGCAGTAGCCTACAGCAAAACCATGAATATACACTATTTTCATATATACCACAGCCATTCTAAGTTCTAAACTAAATTCCACAGAAAATATGATCCACGTCCTACACTCAAGCCAAGATAGGCAGGTTACATCATTTTTGCAGACCACAAGGTTATCATTAGGCCTTTTCTTACTGTGTATATGAACAAGGCAGTAATTTCCACTTACACAGATTGTAGATTGGTAAGGTCGCCAATCCCAGGAGATAATGTCCCTGACAAACTCGGCTAGGCAGTCCTCTGAGAATGCAAGTGACAAATTAGTAACAGCTCAAAACAGAAAGGTTTGAGAATGGAAGATTCTAAAAGATAAGGAAGAGAAAAAGTTATCAACTTACAGAGCAGAAACATAGCCATCAGCAGAGCATGTAACCATCCTCCAGCTGCAAGGATCTACTGAATTGATATCCCAACTCTCCAGAACATTATATGGATCAACCAACCCCCTCTTTATGGACATTAATGCTACAACTGAATTTGCAAAAACAAGCACAAAATAAGGAACATACATTGTATGAGAATGGATATGAGTATCAGGGTCTTGATGCCATCAGCAAAACATCATAAGCATTATACAAGGAAACTGGAAATTTTTCCTATTATTGTGATTCTTTTTTTTTAAGGTGGATGGCACCACCCTATTATTGTGATTCATAAAATACATCTAGTGGCATAAATTACAAATGTTTTAACTACAAGATCAGAAGACATGAAACATGATGTCAGAAAAATAATAAATACAACACCAGCACTTCTAACACCACCACCACCACCATAACAAAGACCAAGCAAATATACCACGATATGTGTTCATAGAAATCAATGAAGAATACATAACAGAGGAATGCTACAGTACCACACTCTATTGTCAGTTTTCCCACTTCTTGTTGCTGGCTTATTCCACCATCTAGCCAAAGTGAGAGCCACAGACTGAGTGGCAATATAGTGTGGTGCCATAGTATTCCTCAGTTCCTCTACAACAAAATTACAGAAAAAAAAGAGATGATGTTTTGGAAAATTAACAAGAGAAATAAAGCACCATACACAGGACTGCTGACAACTCTCTAATTGTTTCTTCTAGATATGGATGCAACTATGCTAGATTGTCTTGGATTAGGAAACTTCAAAATGATCCTGCTGAAAAGCGAGTATCACAGGGGCGGTTTTTCTTTCCCTTCTTCCATAATAACTGTATGGACCATGCTACTAAACAAAGTAAGGAGTAGACACAGTTTCAGAAGCATATGCTATGAGTAGTAAGAGCGGAAAAATAGGAATGTCAATTAACTTATCTGGTTTCTTTCTTCTTCTTTTTTTTTCTTTGCAAAGGATTCAATTCTAACACCAAAAGTAAACAACCTGGTGAAGATTATCATCTCGAATGCACAATAGAAGGCTCCTGTCAAGTAATTATTTTTGGTAATTCCCCACAACTTTCATAGGCTATACCGAAGATAGTGTAGACTACACTCCACTCCAGATTTAGTCTATGTCAGCCATAAGAAGGTGAAAGCAAAAACGAAAGAAGAAGAAGAACTTCCAGGTTTTGCAAAATGACACCGAGGACCCAAAAGATCTTTCTAAGGAAAGGGTTTCACAGTGTTTCATGTGGTAGAGTAAATCTCTGAACCGTAGAGAAGAGCAGCAAAAAAATGGAAAACTTCAGTTCCCAAAGCCAAGTATGAAGTTAAACAAGATGGCAAAAGATCGAAAACGTCAGTTACCAAAGCTAGGTATGGAAGTTGAACAAGATGGCATTCCCAGAACCAGGTTAGAAGAAAAGGGAGAAACGCGACCCAGAGGCAAACGAGGAGAACAAGATCCACAAACCTTCATAGTTTATGCCAGAAGGAGACAGCGTTGCTGCAGACGCTTCCAGCCATGTCAAAGCCAGCAAGCTCACCATCCAGCAAAGGAGAGCCCTCTTTGCCATGTCCTGTTCTTCACAGTCCCAACCATTAGCCATCTCCAGTTCTTAGAGGCCAATGTGATCCCTCAGCGCCACCATCTCCGAATCTGGTTCCTTCTTCTCAAATCTACCATGGGGGCGTATAAAAAAACCTCAGAAGGAGGAGAAACAAATCCAACCAAATTCTCAAAAGGGAACCTTCTGAAAGAAAAAGACCCAAGTGGGGGCAGTGCAGAGTGGACGGTGGAAGACCACTCCTGTATCAAATTTTTGCGGCAGAAGCACCCGCACAAAGCAAGTTGCTGTCAAAACCAGGATGTCCAACGCACTCTTCTAATCCACTTCTTCACGTCTCTGAACTCACGTGGGAGGAAAAGCCATTTCAGTTCGAGTGACAACAAAGAGGAAGCAGCTCTGCAAGCGAGGCGTCGCATAAGCCTCCCGGAACCAAAACCAGATGCAAAATCCAGGAGAAGCTCCAGAGGAAGGTGAAAAGGAGGACGGTAAAGTCGTGAGAAATCGTCACCTGCTCCCACAAGGCTCCAGGAAGAAAGCCCAGAGACGGATCAATAAAAGGCAACGAATCCTCCAAATGCCATTCCTTTCTATAGAATTTCCTGCGCGCTTTCGACCCTGCAGCCAGCAATCCACAGAACCAGACGCTCCCCCCTCCAAACACCTTTTTTAACCTCCTCGTTCTTATCTCTTCAAACAGAGATTTGGAAAGCAGATGACAAGAAGAACCCAGGGAAAGATAACCAAAAAAGATCGTCTCTTGATTTGCAGATTTTGCTCCCGCCTTGTTCCTCCCGGTGCCCGGATTCCTCCTCCTCCCGAACTCCTCGCCTCACCAACCCAACCACGGGCATATGCACGTCTGCGGACGACCCACCAGGGAAAAACACGGCGCAAGCGAACACGCAAAGGACCAAAGAAAGCTGCCAAAGCAGACAAGGATTGCAGACGCAGAGCCCCCAGAAAAAAAAAGGTTAACTTGCAGACTAAAAACGAAAAAGTTTCAATTTTTATGAACCCTTTTGAAACTTGGCCGCTTTCAGAAATCCAGATGCTGTCACTTCCTTGTACCTTACCCCTCTCCCCCACCAACCCCTCCTCTTCTTTCGGTTCGGTTGATGCAAATGGATGCAAAATGGGAGCGCCAAAAATAATCTGCGAGTGAGCTCATAAGCAGTAGAAAAGAATGGGAAAAAAACCAGAAACAAACGAAAACAAGGTAATAAAAAATGAATTTTAGCTAAAAGAAAAGCTGGTAAGATTTTGGCAGGTCACGTGGTTGGCTTTTGTCTCGCCTCTGTTGGCTTTTGTCTTTGAAAGATTTTAAAAGGGGAAAGCCATGGGAAAGGGGTAGTGAGAGAAAGAGATGGCAGAACAGGAGAACCACATGAAAGAATTGTTTTAGGGGATTAAAGCAGAGCTGCTGTGATGGGTTCTCTCGTTCATGCCCATCCTCTCTGGTGCCTCCGGGGCCGAGGAGGAGGACCCATCTTCCAATGGGTGGGTCAAGTTGAGGGTGTGCCTGCTGCGGGATAAATCAAAAGTTTAATCTTGATCGGGGGTTATTTTAGTGACAATGTGCATGTGGGTTGGTGCTTGCACTTTGTTTTGTTGTCTAACACTTTGTTCTTATTCTGCAAGAGATGCTAAAGAATTATGGAGAGAATCCAGGCAAGTCCAAATCCCTAAACACTATGCACAGAGAGAGAGAGAGAGAGAGAGAGAGAGAGAGAGAAAAAGAGAGATTATATAGATAGGCAGAGAGAGCGAAGGTGGGACTGGGGTGGTAGGGCATGAACAGAGAAGAACAGCAACAACAGCCCTTTCCTTGCCTGTTCAAAGATGGGGCCCGACCTCCTCAGGGAAGCAAAAGAAAAACCCAAATCCCAAAAGCCTCTATCCCTAGAAATCCCTGCCTTTATAATTCACTGCCCGTACGAACAGCCACCCCACCCCTCGGAATTACATGTTTCTCTCTCTCTCTCTCTCTGTCTGCAACAGAGATGCTTTTTCTCCAGCAAGCAAACATACTGTCCCACCTCGTTTACTCACAAACCCATCTATGAAATTCCTAAAAGGGGGCAGCTTTCCCAACATCAAGCGAAGATGGGGATGCCCCCCACCCCCCAAAATACTTCATTCCCAAGTTATTAACTTTGTCATAACAAACAGCTAATTCCTCACTGTGGAGAGATCACATGCCACCTACATACTATACAGAGAAGCCTGGTTTCTACGTGGCCTGTCCATTCCTCCTCCCCATTGATGTTACTCTGACACTAGTATTACCCCATACTATTTTTGGAAAATTACTTGTATGTTTCCTGACTTCCTCCTCGATTTTTTTGAGATAACTGTTATACTTCTATGCTTACGGAAATTGTGTGTGTAACCCTGAAAATTATAAAACTAACACTTGATACCCCCCCCCTTCAATAGCCCATCTAAACGATTATCCCAACTGAGTTGAGTAGATAAAAATGATTGTACTCAAGAAATGGATTTAGTGATTAGCCCTCTATGTATACTGCTATGAGATCATATGTTGGATTTTCATTGAGAGTAGATTTACAAAGGATTTTCTAAGGCTGATTTAAATGTAATAGAATGTTTTTCCAACAAAAAAAAGTAGATAAAATGATGGAACTACCACTAACATCCTCCCTTTTCTTGGGCATAATCATAAGAGGTTATTCAGACTCAAGTCCTCTCCCTTCAAGGAAGCCGACTCGTGAGATACGCACCCTCTGAATGAAAATTTCACTTATTATTCTGTATAATAATACTCTTCTAAAACTAACAGTTTATAGTGATATCTATAATCTCTCTCTTGACAAGAGATAAAAAAATTGTCAAATGTGTGGCTCATAAGTTCTAGTTCTCTCACTTTATATTCATCTTATATGGTCAATAGAATAAAGGGTGTGCAGCAGTACAATTCAGGGTGCATCGTGCCGCCACGTACCGCATCGTGTCATAGCTCTTACGAGTCATGGCACAGTCGGGTCACCTCACTGGAGTGACCTATAGTGGATCGACATGATTCGATTTGAATCGGTACGGTCCGAGCCAGATCACAACGGTAAGTAATTAAATAGATTTTAATTATTCTAAATTTATTTGGTCCTTCAATTTAGTTTCCAAACAATATTCAATGAAGATGAAATTTCGAACACAAGATAATTAGAAGGTAATATATTTTATGGTGATTTTAATTTAATTTTTAAAATAAAATTTGTCAAATAAAAATTATCTTAAAATTAATAAATCGAGTTAATCTCGATATCCATGTCTCAAAAGTTCTCAAGATTCATATTTTTGAAATCAACATATTTTTTAATAATTATGGTAATTTTATATTCAATTTTGATATCAGAGTCTGATGACGCCCTGTTGGGATATATGTAGTAAGAAATGATACCAACATGTGATAGAAAAACAGTTGGCCGTGCCTCACCATACAAGGACTCCAATGATTTTATTATTTTAATATGATTTTTTTAAGTTTCATCGTGCTAGGGCACTAAAATAATCATTATTATATTATTTTAATATAATTTTGTCATCTTTTTAAGTAAAATCAATATTTGATGATATGAAAAGAAGAGAGATTATAATCTCATGTGCTATTTTTTAATGATTATTACACAAAGATTGTGTTTAATTTTGATGGTTTATATTTATGTTCACTTGTTAATATACTTTGATGGTTTACATTTATTAATATTTCTTTCAAGATAATTTATGCACATGAAATAGAATGTTTCTATTGATTAGTGAATAAATTGACTTGGTCATACATAAATTGTTCTCTACTTGTCAATGGAAGTGGGGCTTCGATTGAAGAAACTTGTCAGTCAAAGTGGATTAAAGTGTAAGTCGAAGTGGAACTTCGATCATGATGAAGAAGTCATATGTTTCAGTCGAAGTGGAGTTTCGACTGCTGAAGAAATCTCTACATGTCAGTCGAAGTGAAACTTTGACTGGAGAAGTTTGTTAGTCGAAATGGAACTTCAACTGATGAAGAATTCTTATTCTTCAGTCAAAGTGGAATTTCAACTTTTGAAGAAGTCTTTACATGTTAGTCGAAGTGGAACTTCGACTGATCATGTATTTTAAAATGTTCGTCCAAGTGTTGACTTCGATTGGAAGAATTCTTAAAATGTCAGTCGAAGTGAGAATTCAACTGGGAAGTTCTTAAGGTATAAGTCTTGACTTCGACTGATAGAGTAGTCTTTTCAATGGAAATGGGACTTATAGTGTACATACAAAAAACTTGATATTCTTTTTATCATACAAGATAAATCAATTGAAAATATTGATTACTAAGCAATAATGATTTATTATCATCAAAACTAAATGGAGTTTTTATATTTTTAACCTCTCTATGTGATATTCTTATATTTTACACATTTTGTTTTAAATTTTACTCATTTTAGATATTAATCAAATCACAAAATAAAAAAATCAAACAAACTTCTTTCCTATCATATCTTAGCAGTACGATATGATGCAATACTATACTTGTCACAGAAAATGTGACGTGATCGACTCTTCCGATACAACCAATCTTGGTACAATCCTACTTTTTTCTCTTATTCCCATGTAATGGCTTTTATGCGCTTCTTTTTTTGTGGAGAATATCCCTGAACTTTCTTGCTACAATATTTAATGAATCCTTAGAGGGTAAAAAGAATAAATGGCGAAAATTTTTATATGTAATTTTTGCACCAAAAAGATTGGCCGTGCAAGTAAAGTTCGTGTTAATCTCTCATTTTTCTAATAATGTATTCTATACGGTGGGTGGGTGGAACCCAAATTCCCAAAGGCATGTTTGTCGCCTCGGAAAAAATGGAATACCACAAAAGGAGGTGGGAGGAACAAGAACAATACTCGTATGGGGGATGTGGTAGGTCTGATTATTTTAAAGCCTTGGAACTTGATAAATAAATAGGTTATTCAGTTTTTAGTGTATGTAATATTTTATAATTAGTTTTTAGTTCTCATAACTTTTAACTGTTAGTCTTAAATCTAAGAAAGTTATCTTTCTTTAAGGGTATATAGTCTTTAAGTCCTGCGTTCGAAGCTCAATTAACAAGTTTTCAGATCCCTAAAATTTATTCACTTTGGTAAATAACAACTTATTCAATATAAAGAAAATAAATTTTAGGATTTAGGATGAGGCCCACATCCCCGCTTACCGACAAAAAAAATTAAAAAAAAAACAACTTATTTACTTTTTGTAGTTAACAATTTTTTTTTTTTATGGAGGGAGAGGCGGGGGCATGTTCAACATTTATTTATTTATTTATTTGTGGTATATATATATACTAAAAATATGTCCATTAAATATTAATTTGCATTTTATAGTTAAATTAACTCCCGATATAAATCATATGTCATTCCAATTTGCAGTGCGTGCTTTTATCTGATTAAAAGGCATTAGTTTAACCCCCAAATAAAGAGCCCAGATCTATCATGACTCATGATGTATGTATGGGTAATGGGAGGGGGGAAGCCACCAGGGCAACAGGCCCAACACAGAGGACAAAGCATAGACCCAACACAGAGGACAAAACATACGGGGGGCGTGGGGACCCACGGCTGAGCAGGTGGGAGAAAGCGCAGTGCGTCCTCCTGTCGGCGTCCGCGAATCAAATCTTTATTTTTCTTAATCTGCGAAGCCTTTTGTAATCCACTTTTTATAATTTCAAATTTAAAATTTTGACTCGTCTTTAAAGAAGTAGAGAGCTTTAACTTCAAATCTGCGGGTCCCATCCCATCATTCCCACGTCGAGTAATAATATTTTCTCGTCCTGGAAAGAGGTCCTTTAGTTTAGTTTGACACTTACCCGTCAAAATAAGGTAGACTTTTACAATTAGCTTTATATCCCAAAGCTCATGCTCTCGGAGAAAGTTGAGTTTTTAAGATTCAAGATTAAACATATAAATTATTAAAGTTAAAAATAATTTCAAAATATTATAAATAATAAAACTAAAAGAACTACATTCTTTTTAATACTTTGCTTTATAAACTCTTGACGTTGGCTTGCAAAATAAAAAGATCAAGGGGTCGTAATATGGTTCATTCGAGGGGATAATCTTGGCTTCTAGTCTACTTTTATGCATATTCTCACTTTTTTTTTTTGAATCCCAATCTCTTTCTATCAATCAAACTCTCCGCGACCGGACTTGGCTCGAATAATGATGTCAAATAGAATCCTATGCTCGGAAGTTGGAAGTTTTCTCTTCAGTTTTTTTATAAATATCCTTGTTAATATTGTATTTATGTGATAATTTATATTAATTTATATTTACTAGTATACCCGTGATTCACACATTAATTTGTGCCAGAAATCTCACCTTAATCTGATGTGATGGATGCGACCTAAATCGTAAACAAATGTGCACAGGGTACTGAAGGGAAATGTTCATAGTGCCCCTCTCTATCCACAAATGCTTACCAATATGCCTCCATATTAGGGGTAATTGTGCAACAAATAAAATTCCTTTACGCTTTGTCTCTTTGTTAAAGTTGTCTTTCTAAAACTTGGTCACCAGAATATGCTGCAAGAGAATATTGGAGACATATTTCTTACATTCTTCGTGATGAGTCAGGATTGGTCGTACCGTTACGTATCACGGTGGTATGGTTGATCTATACTGTGTCATAACTCTTGCGAGTCATGGCACGGTTTGGTTCTCCTCCCCCCTTTTTTTTCAATCTTTCCCCATAGCTTATATATCTAAGTGGTTTAAATAATATTTAATTAAGATAAAATTTTAAAAATAAATTAATTAAGAGATGATACAAATTATGATAATTTAATTTATTTTTTAAATTAATTTTTCGTCCAGTGAAAATTATCATAAAAAATTATTAAGTTGACTTAATCTCAATATTCATGTGTCAATAATTCTTGATATTTATATTTTTAGTATTACTATATTTTTTGATAATTATGATGACTTCATATTTGACTTTATTTTTAAATGGCGCTTTATCGAGGTGCATATAATCAAAGTCGTGTTAAAATTAGAGTTGTTTGTACCGCCATATATCATGGCAGTACGGTCGACCCGTACCATCGCGTATCATGGCGGTATGGCCGACTTGTACCGTGCCACAGTCGAATCCCCCTTTCTCTCTTTTTTTAAATATTTTCCTTCCCCACATCTGACAAATCTAAGGGGTCTAAACGATGTCTAATTGAGATAAAATTTTAAATATAAGCTAATTAAGAGATGATACAAATTATGATAATTTTAATTTAATTTTAAATTATTTTTTTGTCAAGTGAAATCATCCCAAAATTTATTAGGTCGATTAATCTCAATATTTATACATCAATAATTTTTAATATTTATGTTTTTAGAATTAATATATTATTTTAATAATTATGATGACTTCATATTTGACTTTATTTTTAGAATTAGATGTCGTCCTATCGAGATGCACACAATTAAAGTCGTGTCGGAATACGATGACTTATAATTTTCAACCTCTTTATGTGATGTTCTTATATTTTGCTCATTTTTTTGAAGTTTCCTCATTTAAAATAGTGATCAATTCATAAAATAAAAAAAAACGGCTCCTTTCCCACCGTATCTTAGCGATACGGTACGGTACGGTATAGTACCGTGCTACAGAGAATGCGACATAGTCGATCCGCACAGTACGACGAACCATGTGATAGGTTACTATAAGACTTTTGGTGAAATTTTAAGTATGAATAGGGGTACATAAGTAATAGTAATTTTAAGATGAATCATTTCACAAATGTATTTTTAATAAGGATATTTATGTAAAAAATAGTATACTCCGATAAGTTTTGATAATAACAAAATATTTTATTTGATGGGTTGACTTGAAACTTGGATTGTTCTAAAATAGATGCAAAAGATCTCATATTTTGAATTTTATTGTATATCTTGATGGTCTAATTTGTGTGTTTACGTGTGCAATATGTAGCAATTCAATTATATATATATATATAAGTAAATAATCTATTATTGCATGTGAATAATAATTCAATAATTAACCATGTAAATAGTATTAATGAGGGACTAAATAAAGATTTACAATGACTAGAAGAGGATTGGGTCAAAATAAAACCTATTGGAAAGGCCAAACTGCTAAAACTCATTTTACCTAAAAATCTATTATGACAGTAGGTCAATTAAACCCAAACTTAATGGGCCAAAAACTTAATCCAATTCATAACCCACATAGAGGAGACCAAAATGGTAAAACCCTAACCTAATTAGGGTCAAATAGGGAAAGAGGGATTAATTGGAAAGATATGAGGAAACATTAGATCTCGATATAATATCCTCGGGAAAGTCAAATTCGTCATTTGGAAAATCCTAGCTCCTTATATAGGGCTTAGAAGTTAGAACCCACCTTAGTCAACCATACACTAGAGACTACTGGATGAGAAGATCATGCAAGTTTGGAGGGTGAAATTGCAGGATTCTTAGGTTACCTTCATTCTTCGCATTCATCTACCCCTACCCTAAATCAAGATAAAGGTAGGTTTCTCTTAGGTAAAAACTCTAATTAATGATACAACTGTATGTTGTTTAACATGTTTAGATTGTAGGGAACATGTAACACTCCATATAAGAATATGTTAAATAGACTAAATCAGTAGACTACCAACAATTCAGACTAATCATTTTCGGAGCTAGAATAGGAAAAAAGAACTCTGAAGTTAAGCGTGTTCGGTTGGGAGCAATCCCAAGATGGGTGACTTTTTGAGAAGTCTACCAACTAACATAGTAGTTGGACTAATTTGCTAGTTGGGTCGTCACAAATGGTATTAGAGTCTTACCTAGCTAGAAGTGTAGGAACTAAGTGCCACATAGGACAAAGTGCTACGCTAAGGGAATCACCTTTTGAGGCAATAATAACGCAAAGTGCTACATAGCGGGAGTCACCTCTTGAGTCTGTGTGGGCCACCTCTAGAATCTTACCTGTCTAGGGTTTGATTGTGTGCTATATGTGTCTAGCGATGTGGACATCACTTATATAAGAGGGGTAGATTGTAACACTCCATATTGGAATATGTTAAATAGACTAAATTAGTAAACTACCAACACCTCAGACTAGTCATTTTCGGAGCTTGAGTAGGAAAAAAGAACTCCGAAGTTAAGAGTGCTCGGTTGGGACAATCTCAAAATGGGTGACCTTTATGGAAAGTCAACCAACTGGTACGGTTGTTGGGCCATTTTGCTGGTTGGGTCGTCACAGAACATGTTTTCCCCAATTGTTAGCTTCTGTTTTATAAGTATTTCATGTCATAAGATCCATACCCTTGTTCTTGTGTTCTTCATCCCCTTTCTACATTGAATCATCCAAATATTAGATTTTTCCTTCGATCTAGCTGATTTAGTCTTGTACAAATGTCATCTTGCATGTTAACTTGGTATTGCATAAGCTTTCCCCAAATTCTATTGACTGTTCATCATGTATTTCATGTTGGTTTTGTGTGGCATCATTGTTTTCCTATTTTCTGACTGGAAAAACCCCCTTTTTGTCTAATAAAGTAGTTGATCCTGAAAACTGCAGTCTTTAAGGAAAATGTGTGACAAACTATGACTTAGAAGGTGGCAGGGAAGGCAAGTAGAAGCCGAGTCTTGAACACAGTCCCCATTGGAACCACATTCAAGTCATGGTTCCCAAGGAGACCACTTTCTAATCGTGGCCCCAATAAGATCCGCATTCTGGCTCTGACCCAAGAACTCCTACTTTCGATCCAATCGTCATGTTGTTTGTACAAAATGTGTCTTTGATGGCGGCTTTGATATAAACCGTATTCTAGCTACTTTCCAGAAACCAAATCTTTCTGAAATAGTGAACATTATATCTTTAAAACATTGTTAATGTATTAATTCCTGTTAGGTTGTACAACAAAAAACCATGGGTTAACATGTATACAAAGATTAAAAAGAATGAAGTGATTATCTTAATGATAATCATGTTGTACTCCTTGCTTAGATTCAAGCTCATAACTCTTTATCCATTCATATCATGATTAAAACAATTGATGTACCCAATTTACAACTTTACAGTAAACCTTTAAGTGTTATCACCGATATGTTTAATGCTATTGTTCGATGATCAACATGAACCATCTCACCTCGTTGATGTGATTCAATCATTTATGTTTTTTTCGAACACCTTCTTGGTGATATAAGAACCCTCTGTTGGCTATTCATTCTAATGGACTAGAACTCCTTCATTAAGGCCTCCACAAATCTCCACTGACCATGGATTCCCCATACTGCCATCGAGCGGGTTATACCATCAAAATCATGAAAACCCATAATCTCATCTTACGGATCATAAGAGCAATTCAATCGGTCTTTAGAGTATGGTGTGCTGAATGCAGCATAGGCTATATCTACCTTCTATACAACCCTATTCTAAATGCAGAATAGATTACGACCACGTCCCGTGCAAGTGTCATCTTCAAAGTGGTTGACTAATTCACAACCTTCACATTTGATCATGGCCGACCCTAACCACTTTTTAATCCAATTTTGTGTAGATGCGACTGTGTTACCAACCGCCTTCATGAACACGCCTCTAAGATAGACGGTGTTCTATGATACTTCAATCTTCAATGTATTGAGTTTTTAGATATCTACTTAGTTCTCTTGAAAGCTTGATTTATCTGTTCATAACTACAACCCTACACCATGTTTACACATGCTTATTCTTTGATTCTCAAATTGACAAACACTATAATTATTTGGGTATTAGTAGAACTATGGTTCATCAACTTCGACGCTTATGCATATAAGGGTCTTGCTGGGTCTTGGGGATGAGCACCCCAAAATACTTGAGTATGGATAGTGTGGCATGGCATTTGTGCCGAAAGAGTGTAGTAGTGTTCTGGATGATTCCCTATTCAATTCCATGTTTGCTAGTGAAAAGAGTCTTTATTGATCATCTAGATATCTTAATTGAATGACCAATCTTAGAATGTTCTTTGCCATTGTTATCAATTGGTATTTGTTCTCATAAACTACTGCTTCATTCTATACATTGGATTATTTGAATTTCGTCTATTTCTTGTCCTTCCAGTGTTATATTATTTGTGTACTGGAGTTATGTCATGCTTTCATTCATGTCATCATTATAGCAAAAATGTTAATCCCTTAAACATTGCCTACAAAAGAGATGTAATTTCTAGTGGACTTTTGCTCATTTAGTGTTGCTTAAATATTTTTAGGTAGAGATGATGATAAGTCACAAACAGATGAGGAGGGACAAGAGTAATGGAGAGCACCAAGAATGATAGAAGACATTTTTCCTTTATTGAATATATTTTAGTTGCTATGGAATAATTAGTACTGTTGTTATAGTTAGAAAGAATTTTGTGATAGTTTGAGTCGTCATTGAGTCAACGTAATAGATTCAGACTTTGGATCATCAATAAAGTACATCTTTTGTTTTTGCAATTATTTCTGGCCCAAATTTAGATGGTTATATATTTATGCTCTGAATGACTGAATAATGTGTATCTGCATGTCTCGATATTCTGTGCCAAGGCGTGACATGATAGGAGAGGGAAATCAAGGTTAGATACATGTGTTGGAAGGCAAAGGTCCATTGGTCGACCAAATGGATCATTGTTTGACCAATTTCAGTATTCCATCTGATACAAACTTTCCTATTTTGTCATGGATTGGGACCAGAGATTCATTTAAAGGCAAGAAACTTATGGAAAGCCTCCAATATAATTGGAAGTAGGTTTCTTGACCTGTTACATCCCAATTTAGGAATATTGGGATGTGAACAAATACATGCATATCAATTAGTCATGAAATTTAGAGCAAGCTAAATATAAAAGACAACATGAGAATAAATAGTAAGCTTTTAATTTTATTGATAAAATCACTAAGTTCTATTACAACTACTATTTCAGAGCCATTATATAGGCCAACATAACACTTACATTGAATAGATTACAACAAACTAACAAACCAGAATTCACTAAGACTCTACTATGATGTTATGATACCTCTTCTACGCCATGTCGTTCATTCGGGATGCTTATCACTCTTGACCATCCATCATCATTCGACTCACCTTAAAATATTAAGTAACAACTGGGTGAGCGGATGCTCAGTAAGATTTATATGTCATGAATCAAACAATGCTTTAAGTGATTAACATGTTAACTAGCAGAGTAACTTACGATAATGCATGAGTCAAGATGATAATGAGAACAAGATCATAATGATATCAAGTACTTAGAACAATAACTAGCAAGAGAACAAGTGTCAACAAGAGAGAGAATTGGCTATAATATGCGTAAATACCCAACAAGGCAATATGTACAAATCAAGTCAAGTCATATCATATCAACTAATATCATCTCAAGCACGTTTACGAGTTGATTGTCATAGATTAATCAATAATAAGTACTTTGGTGCAATGTCACACTATGTCATTAAACTCATGTAGGCACAAGTGCCTTTGAGTGCTCCTCTTAGGACCAGACATGACCCTATATGCACAAGCATTGAGTCATGTATTTTCATCTAGAGAATCATATCAAATGGCCAAACGAGTTTCAAGAATAAGATGAGAAGTATAGACAAATAGATGAGGTTATCATGGAAGGGAGAGAAAAGATGAGAGTTTCTGAACTACCTAAAAACATGCCGAGGACATGTACTTTAAACAGTGTGATAAAACATACAGTAGCGACTTCAAAATAGTACTCTCAGGTCTGGCAACACAGGATGAACGCAGTCTACCCTTGAATGTGGTCAACAAGTCAGGCACACTTTCAGATAGAAACTCAAGGTGGTTGGAATGAGCCGTACATGTCCGGCTTGGTTTCTGGTGTGTATAGGTGTTTATGGTACAACTTGCTTGGCATCTTAGAGAAATTCCAGGCTCACAGAGTCTTATGGAGGCCTTAGCGAGGAGTTCTAGTCTGATAGGAGGAATACTCGATGAAGGGTTCTCATAACATCATGAAGGGTGTGAAAACAATTGCTCATTGTTCTAGAGGAATTCTAAAACTATAGAGAGGCAATACTAGTGTTCTAGAACTTTGATGTAAAATGAAAACAAGTCATTTAATTATCATCTATTTTAATTTCAAGATTTATTAATCAGATACTTTATGAAAATTGGGTTTGAGAGTTGTGAAAGTGTATGGAATTTCATGAGTAATTTAGGGGTTGTAGACACCCGGTTTTGACTAATGGGTTGAACCGCATTTCTTGTTATCTTAGTGGGCCCCTAATTGGTCACTCACCTTGAGCCCATCATTTGCCTTGTTTTGAGCCCTTTAAGCCATTGAAATGCCTTGAAATCCCGAAATTTATCACTTGAGAGAGTCCTTGGGGCATAATAACTCTTGTCTTATCATGTAGTTGGCTGATAATTCTCAAATAATCCAGATTTATTGTCGCGACGCCTCGTGGCGCCGCGTCTCTAGTCGCGACAATGCGGGCGGTCGCGACAGCCCATGCATTATCCATGCACGTGGGCAATACTGTAGCGTCCTCCCGTCCCGTCGTGTCTTAATCGCGACAAGGACCGAATCCTCTGGCCTTCATAACTCCTCCCTATTTATCCTCCTTTTGAACCCAACTTAATCCTAAGGATTATCCCTACCCTTTGGGGCGGGATCCTAGCCTTAGGGACTTTTGTGAGGATCCCTAAGGACTCTCAACCCAATTTTCATAAGGCTTTATCTCCCATTATGATTTTTAAAACCTTTTTGAAGAGATAATATCACTAATTCTCATCTCAAGCTCTATATAAGCAAGGCCCCTCCTTAAGGACGAGGAGAACCTCATTACCACCCCGAAGGGCTGCCGAAATTTCCTCTCACCCATACTTAGCACCGCAGCTACTCATTTTAGCCATTTCCCTTGACCTTCCACTCCACAAAAGCCACTCCTTTCACCATTAACGGAACACGGAACGTGAAGAGGGCAACCCCGACGATCTCCTGGAGCTCTTGCACATCCTTGGAGCCGCACTCACGCCAGGGAGTCGCCCCAATGGGGCTCATTTTCTTCTCCCTTCCCTCCTCTTACTTCTACATGCATTTTTGTTATTTTTAGATAGAGCACTTTCCCTATCCACCCACGCTTTCCCACACCCATAGGGGTTTAAAACCACCCCAGGTGCGTTCCCGCCATGATCTCCCATTTCCCTCTATTTTTAGAATAGATACTATGCTTCACGTATTCTAATATGGTGTTTTTTTGTGATTTTCTTTGATTGGCAGGCAAACAGGTGAAATCTACGAGAAGCTCTAGTTCTCCGGCCGGCTGGAGGACGAGAAGAAGGTCCTTACCTTATTTCTCCCGCATTCAGAGAACGCGACGGCCGAGGGTGACGCGACCATAGACGCGTCGATGAAAGCTGACGCGACACCAGTCTATCGCGGTGCCAATGGTGACCGCGACACCAGGTCCATTTCTGTTCTCTCTCCTTTTCCTAGTTTAAGTCAGCCATCATCTCATTTTCATTCTTAGGCGACTTTCTAGGTGGCGATCACATCCTATTTTTCATGCTCATAGTCTTAGTATCCATGTTTGTGTCGAGGGGGTACAATCCCTGTGATTACACCTTTTGGCGATCACGGTGGGACCTTCATTGCCACCCTCGTAGATTTTTCTGACTGTTTGCTTGCCATGCTTTCTTGCTTGTCACCATAGTGCCCTGTTAGTGTTATGTTCTTTGTTTCCTGCGCATTTCCCTGCTCTGTCAGTGTCGCGACCGATCGCACTGACGCGACTCGGTCGCGGCACAACGGGGGGGACGCGTTAGTAATTAGTGTATGTTGTCCACCATGTTCTTTCCACCCAACGCCCATGAGAGCATGCGTCCTTGCTATATTGCCTAGATCATGTTTTCTCGTGTTTTTGTTTGTTAGTATCCTGTCAAGGTTCGGGTTTTCCGTTTAGTTTTATTTGTAAGTTTTTAGTTACTATCGCGGCAGTAGGAGAGGTCGCGAACATGTCGCGGCTTGGCCAAACGTCGCGTTATCAGGTTTGCTTTGTATGTTACTGTTATATCAATGAATCGGTTTATGTCTGCTTCCTGACTCATGTTGTATCATTATAGTGTCTCTTGGTGTTTTCTCATTTTGGTAGGGTAGTCTGTTTGAGTTGGGCTGGTGACTCACTGTGTTTTCGGGCCTCTATCATTGTCGCGGCCGCTCACGCTGTCGCGATAGGGTCGCAGCGTTTACGGCCGCCGCGACTCGGCCCGAGACCCATCTGGTCGCCCTGTTTGCTTCTCATCTATCACTTGTGCATACATTTCGGGCATTTAGGCCCATTGCATACGCTGCTAAACCCATTTGTTAGGTTCCCCCTTGGATGAGTGAGTCCTCTCACCTACGAGCACTCGTAGGCTGACTCGGGCCCACCTTCCGAGGACCTCCGTAAGTCCCCGTGGCCATACGCACGTTGCGGTTCGCCGGGCTGGTTGTACCCGTGGTATCCTTAGTTTGAGCCACCCTCATGTGAGTGTGTACCACCCTTAGTCATACCGGAGCACTTGAGTCCATTCCTATCAGGGACCGCATGACCGAGTGACATCTCTTTAACCAATTCATTTAAAAGGTCAAGTTCGAATCTTAAGAAATTTACATTTTAAGCATAATAACTTGAGTGCTTCGATCCCCCCTTCTCATCTCTGTCTTTCTTGTCGTGATAGAGTTTAGGTGTGTTGGTCCCCCCAAATTGGTTGGAGGGTGTATGCGTCATTGTTTAGGGAGATCGAGTCAGTCTCCCTCGACCCTTGTGCTTTATCATAATCCCCTCTTCGACATGGACCAATTCCGGGTCCTTGTCGACGATGCCCTTCCCCTTGGGTTGCTCGAGGAGGTGGCCCAACCTTCCATGGCCACTCTCCCGGGGCATATCCAGCCTCCCTCCATCACCGGGGTTCGATCCCGTCCTCCTTCTCCTCCTGGGGGTGATGACCCCATTCTCAATTCAGTCAGCTCCTTCCTCACCTCACTCCGGACCAAGTCCGAGAGTTCATAACTGTTGCCAAGGGGAAACAACCTTCATCTCCCCGGGGTCAAAATTCAGCCCGACCGGCGGATTCCTCCGCCCACGTCGCTTCAGCTCCCCACCTTCCTTCGTCTGGGACAGATCCTACACCTCTCCGTCCTCGGGCCATTCATTTTTCAGAACCAAGCTACCTTCCCCCACGAGATGTTCAGCCTCGATCCCCTCCAACTACGTACTATACGGCCGAACCAGCTCTTCTCCCTCGCGAGAGGTCTCATTCCTTTGAGCAGCCACGCTCCCTTGTCTCTACGCATCAAGTCCAGTCTCCCTCCGATTTCTTTGCGGAGTGGACAAACATGAAGAAGGAGCTTCATGACCTCCGGAGACAGATCGATCCTAGGAAGGTAGCCGACATTGCCCTCCCGTCCTTCCAATACCTCCGGGTGCCTCCCAGGTCCGAGCTCCCTGTATATCGTCGATACTCTGGGGTAGGGGACCCCTATGTTCATCTGAAGGACTTCGTCTATGAATCAGCGCCACACAAATATGATCGCCATCTCATGGCGTACCTATTCAGAAAATCCCTAGCGGTCCCGCATTGGAGTGGTTCTATTCATTGCCTCCCGAGGAAGCCGAGGACTTCCTAATCGTCCAAGAAAGGTTTCTGCAGCAATTCCAAGATCAGGTGGGACCCGAATATTCTTTTGTGGATTTAGTAGCTGAAAAGATGAAGCCAGAAGAGGAGTTCTCCACCTATGCTGACCGGTGGCGCTCCTTGGCCGCCAAGGTCCGTTGCCCAATGCCTGAGGAGGAAAAGGTAAAGTTGTTGATCTCCAACGCCACACCAGCCTACCGAGCTATTCTGGCCATGAATGACATTTCTACCATGCACCAACTATATAGCCGAGCCCGTTTCATTCAAACCCAACTCAAGGACTCGCCTATACATTCCATGTTTGAGACCCCCAAGGCCCGTTATGCCAAGAAGCCGCAAGGCCCAGTCACCGAGGGGATCCAGACCAATGAACAAGTAGGTGTCGTTAGCAACCCCCAAGGCCCAATAGGTAGGTCTCCCTATACCCAGCAAACCCAACAATCTTGGAACAACAACAACAATAGGCAGCCACCTCCCCAAGGACAAAATCCTCCCCAAGATCAGCGCCAATACTCCCAAGTCCCTCCACCTCAAAATGGCTATGCCCCCAGGAAGCCCAATGGACCCAAGAGAGCCCAATACCCTCCATTGCCCGAGTCTCTAGATGATGTCTTTGCAGCCCTCATGTCACTAAATGCCCTAAGACTCCCTCCTGAGAAGGCAAATTGGAATATGGCGGCCGATCAGACAAAGTACTGCGTCTATCATCGTCATCCGGGCCACAATGTGTCCGATTGCTTCCAATTCCGGGATATGATATATGATCTCCATGAGCAGAACCAGATTGATTGGGCAGAGATGAAGAGATTGATCCAAACCCTGAGGGACCAGCAGGGCCAAAGGCAACAGCAGCAACAACAAAGGCGACAGCAGCCGCAGCAGCAGCAACAACAACAACAACAACAACAACAACAGCAGTACCAACCATTCCGGCAGCAATACCAGCAACAACAACAGCAATAGCCGGCAAATGATCTAGGCATAATCCGTAATCCCATGCCGCAACATCAGCCTGCTCCGAACCCTCAACCAGCTCCACCACTTCCTCCGCCTGCGCATGTTAACCCCATCATCCATCACCCACCACCAGAAGCCCAGTGGGTCTTCGATGATGACCATGATGTAGGCCAGCTTTTGGTTATTTCTCACGTCACGCCCACTGCTCCCGCACCTACATCCACCATGCCTCCCTCCTTCACACCCCACATTGCCACCATCACCTCGCCATCCTTTTCCCCTGTCATGTCACCCATTATTCCTCCACCCAACAACGTCCCTTTCTCCCCTACACCAGCACCATTACTAGCCAACCCTTCTATCCTTGACACCCCTACCCCTCCACTCCACCACAATCTTGCCCTCCGGAGCGGGCGAATGTTCCATCGGATGTACCCTAACGCATCCGTGCCTATGCCAGGCCAACCAAGCCAACAGACCAACAATCAGCAGCAACAAGATACAAAAGAGATTGATCCGGCGTCGGAAACCCAATATGATATCCTGAAGCACCTAGATCAGACCCCCGCCAAGATTTCCATATTAGAGCTCATTAAGAGATCTCAGACTCACCAGGACGCTCTCAGGGCCTTTTTGCAAAGAGTCATGGTCAGCGAAGATATGAATCCGAACAATCTACCCTCAGTGCTCTCAATAGTGAACAGAGGACCCACCATTACCTTTTCTGACGGTGAGTTGGCTGCCCCGGAAGCCAGAAAAATGCCCTTATGTGTGACACTCACCATAAACAAAGTGGCCGTCGATGCAGCTCTAGTGGACACATGAGCTTCTATTAATGTATGTCCACTAAGCACTCTTAGAGCATGCAACACATCGGAACGTCAACTGCAGCCCACGCCTACCACTATTGCTGCGTATGACAATTCGCGACGTGCCTGCCATGGGGTCATCACTTTGCAAGCAGAATTGGGCCCGCTTGTCATGTCTATGGAATTCTATGTTTTGAACATTGATCACACCTACAAGGCCATCTTAGGGCGCCCATGGATTGAGTCATTAGGGGCAGTGCCATCTACAGCACATCAGTGTCTGAAGTTTCCCTTCCAAGGCCGAATAGTCAAGGTAAAAAGTGCAACGACAACACATACAGTAGAAGCTGTTGAGAGAGTGCTCCCGTCGGTATGGCCATCCAACAAGCCCATCATCTCGGTGCTTGATGTCAACTACACTTGGGCCTATACATTCTCTTCTAACCGCCCAATTGTGTCTCCACCTGTAGCGGCAATCAGAAAGGGCGTAAACGCAAATGCAAAAGGATGGGATATCATGTTCAGGCTGGGTTATCAGTCGGGAAAAGGTCTAGGTGCTCATCTCCAAGGGCAAACCAAGACTGTGGCCACCGCCAAGAAATTCACAAAGCGTGGCCTTGGATATTCAGAATGGGCCGTTTTCTCATCCCCTTCACAAACAGACCATGGCCCACTCACCTGGTCCCTATATGAGCACTTCGTCAAGGGGCCCATCCAGCCCGGATATAACACCACAACGGAAGTACCCAGATCAGCTTATCAGGCCTTGGAAGAGCAACGATCCAACAAGAAGAAGAGAGCTGAGGAGGATACTGAAAATCCAGATCAAGATGATGCCATCTCATCGGTTAGTCTGCTGTTTGAGAAATCAGAGATTGAGGAAGAAAAGTCAGAATTAGAAGATCTTGTTTCTGCGGTCAATAGATTGTTCAGCGAAGAAGATATGCCGCAAGTGGCAGCACTATCAACATCAGCAACCACCGCCAGGCGACAGTTGCCTGGATTTGGTGAAGGAAACCAGTCGGATTATTCACCCCTACTTGTACAGGAGATATGGCCAGGGTTCTCCTGGCCTCCTACTCATTTTGTTTCGTCCATGCTCGATTTTAATGTTAGTTTCATTCCTTTGTCTCTCCCCTTCATTGTACAAATCTCACCCGCCGCCGTCGAGGCGTTCATTCATCCTTCACCCCGCTTCATCATTTTCTTCAATGGTTCGGTCCTGTCTTTTTCCCGAAACTATTTAATTTAATGTAATTCCTTTCTATTCAAAAAAATATATAGAAAATTCAAAATTCAAAAAAAAAAAATCCCCTCATGCTCCTGCTTCCGACGGCAATCCCCGTCACCCCCTCCTGCTCCTGCTCCTGCTTCCGAAGGAGATCCCCGTCACCCCCTCCTGCTCCTGCTTCCGACGGCGATCCCCGTCACCCCCTCCTGCTCCTACTTCCGACGGCGATCCCCGTCACCCCCCTCCTACTCCTGCTTCCGACGGCGATCCCCGTCACCTCCCTCCTGCTCTTGCTCTCGACGGCGATCCCCGTCACCCCCTGCTCCTGCTCTCGACGGCGATCCCCGTCCCATCTGCTCCCCGGTGGCCATCATCGTCCTTCTTTCGTTCTATTCATGCCTTCTCCTGGCAGTCAGACATGGCCACTTCAGGCGATTCGGGTGAGGGGCCTTCTGCTCCCCTACACCCCGATGCTATTGCCGGCACCCTGAGCTCGGGTGGCCCGTTTCCTCCTCCAGCCCCATCGAAGGATCGTCGCGGCCCTGCCGCGCCCTCTGCTTTCCTTTCCAATAAACCTCTGGACACTTCTCCAGAGCCTCCTGTAAATATCAAATCTAGCTTAAGTTCAAGGGTAGTTTCTAGTAAGTCCCCGTCCCCGTCTAGGAAAAGGAAGGGTAGTGGCATACCCCGTAGATATCTCTTAAACTTAGTTCAAAGGTGTGGCGCTCTTCTAGCTGTCGAAGAGTTCGTCAAAGAAGCAGTGGCTTTGGACTTAGAGGAGATACCTATAGAGGAAGGGCTAGATGATGGCTTTGGGATATATGAAATTGTAGCCGAAGAGGACCCATTAGATGAGAATGATGGTGAGATGGAGGATGCTGCTGAGGCGTATGCTAGTGGCATGAGGAGATTCGATGAACCTACCTCAGCAGTCGATGAACCTACTAAAGAGGTAAACGTGGGAACAGAAGAGGACCCCAAGCTCTTAACCATATCTTCCGGTCTCCCTCCTGAAGAAGAAGAAGCACTCATAGAAATGTTGAGGGAGTTCAAGGATTCATTTGCCTGGTCCTACGATGACATGCCCGGCATAGACCCCGATTTGGTGGAGCATAGATTAATTTTAAAGCCAGGGGCAGTTGCCGTCAAACAAAAATTAAGAAGGTTCCTCCCCCACATCGCCTTGAAGATGAAAGAGGAAATTGATAAGCTACACAAAGCCAAGTTCATCCGTGTAGTCCTCTATCCTTTGTGGGTGGCGAACATTGTCCCGGTCATGAAAAAGGACGGAAGGGTACGTATCTGCATAGACTTCCGGGATTTGAATAAGGCATGTCCTAAAGACGATTTCCCCTTACCTCATTTAGATGTCTTGATCGATAATACAGCAGGGTTCGAAACTCTATCGTTCATGGATGGGTACTCCGGCTATAATCAAATTCGTCTAGCCCCGGAGGATCAAGAGAAGACCTCCTTCACCACCCCATGGGGAACATATTGCTATGTGGTCATGCTGTTTGGACTGAAGAATGCCGGCGCCACTTATCAAAGAGCAATGTTAGCCATCTTCCACGACATGATACATATTGATGTTGAGGTTTACGTGGATGATATTGTGGTGAAGTCAAGAACTCGAAGGGAGCATTCCTCCGTGCTTGCCAAAGTGTTCCGTCGCGCACAAGAATATCAATTGAAAATGAATCCAAAGAAGTGCGTGTTCGGAGTTTCCTCAGGAAAGTTGCTAGGCTTCATAGTTAGTAAACGGGGGATTCAAATAGACCCACACAAGGCCAAGGCAATCAACGAGATGCCTCCTCCCAAGAACATATCCGAGCTTCAAGGTTTGATTGGCCGACTTCAGTTCATAAGGAGGTTTATATCTCAGCACTCCCAAAGGTGTCGTCCTTTCTACGAACTGTTGAGAGGAGGAGTCAATTTCGAATGGAACGATAAGTGCCAAGAGCCTTCAATGAGCTCAAGAGTTATCTTATGAATCCGCCCGTGCTTCAGGCACCTATCCCTGGGAAACCATTGATCCTATATTTATCAACAATTGAGGACTCCCTAGGAGCTGTCCTTGCTCAGCATGATGAATCTGGCAAAGAAAGGGCAGTCTATTACCTATCTAGGCTCTTCAATCCTTCCGAGCTCAAACTCACCACAATGGAGAAAACCTGCGCAGCGCTAGTCTGGGTGGTGCAGAAATTGAAGCACTACTTCCTAGCTCATAAGGTAAGTTTGATTTCTAGAATGGATCCTATTAGGTATCTCCTGGAAAAGCCAGTCCTCGCCGACAGATTGGCACGCTGGCAAAGTTTCCTCTCTCAGTTTGACATCTCCTTTATCGTTCAGAAAGCCATAAAAGGGTATGCCATCGCTGAGCATCTTGCTCACCTCCCTCTTCCTCATAGTGATACGGTTCAAGAGGAGTTCCCCGATGAAAACCTATCACTTGTCTCTCATGATCCCTTCTGGTCACTCCACTTCGATGGAGCTCTCAATTCTAGGGGACGGGGCATAGGTGCTGTCTTGCTCACCCCAGAAGGGATCACCATTCCTTTGGCTTATCAATTCCAGTTCTACGCCACCAACAATATCTCCGAGTATGAGGCTCTCCTAGCCGGTCTTAAGCTTGCCTACCTCTTAGGCGCCCGTCACCTTAAGATCATAGGAGATTCTCAGCTCGTTCTTCGGCAAGTCCTCTCTACCTATCGCACTCGTGACCCCAAACTCAAGCCTTATCAGGATCTGGTCACACTCCTAGCCAAGCAATTCCGTCAACTCATCTACATTCATACTCCTCGCTCTCAGAACATTCTGGCCGATGCTCTGGCATCGTTAGCTTCGTCTCTCTCCTTCCCTCTCAGCCGTAGTGCAGAGACTATCACTGTTCAGAGGTTAGAAGCTCCCTCAACCCAGGATCCTTGGTTCTCAAACCTTAGGAGCTCCCTAGTGTTGAAGGCAGAGAAGAAAGAAGCGAAGGAGTTGTTGCTTGTTGAATTAGGAGAATTGATGGAAGAAGAGAGGCCGTGGTACCATGAGATTGAGCAATATTGCAAAGACGGTACCCTCCCAGAAGAAGCTGAAGCAGAAGATAGGCGAGCTATCCGTAGAGCGGCATTAAAGTATATCCTCGTGGGTGAAGTTCTTTACAGACGCGCTCTAAATGGCATGCTCCTTAGATGTGTGACCGATGAAGAGGCTTGGAAGTTAGTGGAAGGATCCCACTCCGGTGAATGCGGAGGGCATGTGAACGGTCAGATGTTAGCCAAAAAGATCCTTAGGCAGGGCTACTACTGGCCAACCCTAGAAGAGGACTGTGCCGCCTACGTTCGTAGGTGTGTCAAATGCCAAATCCATGCCGATAAAATCCATGCTCCGTCTTCCTCCCTGCATCCACTATCTTCTCCTTGGCCTTTATCAATGTGGGCCTTTGATATCATCGGTCCCCTTGGTGATCCTAATGCTCAGATAAAACAAAAATCCTTCATCCTCACTGCTACTGAGTATTTCACCAAGTGGGCTGAAGCAGAAGCATTTGCAGAAATCAAGGGTTCAACCGTGTGTAGATTCATCATGAAGAACATCATTGCGCGGTTTGGAGTACCAGGCAGCCTCGTCACCGACAATGGACCACAGTTCATATCCCAAGAGCTTCAAGACCTATGTAAGAAATTCAATATTTCCTTGCATCATTCGTCTCCATATTATCCGCAAGGCAACGGCCAGGCCGAAGCCACAAACAAAACACTTTTGAAAATTCTAAAGAAAACTTGTGAGTCTAATAAATTCGCTGACTGGCCAGAAAAGCTAATTGAGGCTCTGTGGGCCTACCGCACCTCCATCCGAACACCTACGGGGCAAACCCTTTCTCACTTACGTACGGAATGGAAGCGGTATGTCCACACGAGATTCTCATTCCTTCGCTAAGAATTCAGTTGGACAAAGAACTTAATCCCGATGAACATCGGGAGGCGTTACTTACACAACTAGAGCTCTTAGACGAACGGCGTCTAGCTGCAGCCGATCATGTGCTTTCATATCAAAATAGACTCTCAAGGTCTTTTCAAAAGAAAGTAATTGAGCGTAAGTTTCAAGAAGGAGACATGGTTTTGAAGCGAATTTTCATAAAACCTGGAGGTCCAAGGTCAAAATTGTCTGCAAATTGGGAAGGGCCGTACGTCATTAAAGAGGCGTACCCGGGGAACGCGTATAGGTTAGTAAATGCCGATGGCGATGAACTCTCTCACCCATGGAATGGATTATATCTTAAAAGATTCTACCCCTGATAGACAGTTTTTTTTTTTTTGATAACAACACTAATTGACATGGTAGCCGCTTTGCCAGGTGTCTCGCTCCTTCTCCTATTGGCGGAATAATACACATACTCAGAACGGTGACCTAAGGTCATTGCTCCTTCATGTATGGTGTTCTCGCTTAGCCCTCGTTCAGGGAAGCAAAGGTCAATTCTCTCCTTACTCGGACAAGGTCCAGGGGCAAGGGGGAGGCTAGCCTATAAACCTGCAACAGTATAAACCAGGTGTTTGAAGTCTCAAAGAGGGACGGGCAGTTCTAAGAAAAGCATATAGCAAAAAAATATATAAAGCGACGAAGTGATGAAATGAAGGGGCATGTTAAAGAGTGGCAGTACAGTTCCCCGCGGGACGCCCTTGAGCCCGGTCGCACGCATGCCCCAAGCAAAGAAGAAAATACTGTGGCCCTAAAGTCCCTGGACAACAGATGAATCTCACATGTGGCGTACTCGTTGCAAGTTTTACAGGCTAGTAACCCCGACCCAGAGATTAAGTCTTATCACATTTATATTCTTCCTATTCCTCCCTAAAATGACCAAAGAATCCCTACACTTGGTCTGTGTTGGAACATTGACATTCCAGGGGCAACAAATCTTAGCAAACCTAAGATGAACATGCGTTGCACGTAAATCTTACTCGCCGAAATGAGATGGAGGTAAGACTCAGGGTTAATTGCTCGAGATTAGGAAGTGTTGTTATCAAAAGAAATTTCAAAAATCCAAAAAAATCAAAAAATCCCCAAAACCCAAAAAAAAAAAATCAAAAGAAATTTCAAAAATAAAAAAAAATCAAAGATCTCCAAACAAAAAAAATCAAAATTTCAAAAATCCAAAAAAAAAAAAATCAAAAGATTTCCAAAATCCAAAAAAATACGCGTGTACATATTGCTTTTCTTTAGCATGCTTTATTTTCATTGTCTTTTCGCCTATTTAATAAGGCTTGGCCCCTTGACAAATTACGAGTTAACTTTTATCATTTTTTTGTGCAAGGGCTGAGCCTAAGAACGGATCTAACTTGTTCTTCTAAGTGTGTGCAGGAACAGACGTTTCAAAGGCAGAGTACAATATCACACTCAAGACTCCCTTCCTCTCTCGCTTGTTTGAAACTCGCCTCTCACTCGTGTCAATCGCAAACCATGCATTTATCATAAATGTTGACATAAAAAAAAGACTGCACTAAGATATGAACAATATGTACAAAGATAAAGGGGAGGTGGCTCACAAGTCTCTTCACTGTCCACCGCCACTCTCCCCGGATCCCTCTCTCCTATCCGAAGGTGGTGGCATCTCGCCAGCCCCTCTGCCATCATGGGCGCTACCCTCGCCCTGACGGTGCCTCTCCTCCTCCTCGTTCCTCTGCTTGCTGGAGGAACCTGCTAAGTACTGACCGACGGAGGCGTCGGTCGCCCTGCTGACGCTCATGCCACTCCGGCTCCGACTGCGTGAACGGCCTATGTCCGTCACGATCTGCTGGAGGCTCCGCGCCAGCGTCTGCTGTGCCAACAGCTCTGCACGCAGTCGGGTGACCTCCTCCTGGTCTCCGGGCGGTCTCTGCACTCGCAGCGTCGCCAGCTCCCTAGTCATCTCCGCCACCTGTGCCTCAGCTGCCTCCGCCCGGATGCGCAGCTGGTCCCTCTCGCTCCGGGTGGTCTGGGCCTCTCCCCGGAACCGATCTCTCTCGCTCTGCAACTCCATGGCGTGCTCATGAGTCAGCTCCAAGTCTCTCTCCTGCACAACAAGTAATCAATCAGCAATATTTTGGAAATGATCAACTCAAGCTTTTAAAATGTACTTACCCGCTCCTCCAAGTGCCTCTGAGCCTCCTCGGCTCTCAGCACCGCCCCTGCCAGTCGAGCCTCCAAGAGCGATGGAGAGCCCCCCGCACTCCGAGAAGAGGAGGCACCGCCTGCCCCGGTACCCCTCACTCTCTCCAGCTCACTCCGCTGCACGCAAAAGACATGTCAAGTTCCAAAATCTGCTTGAGTTAAATCAAAGCCTGAAATTGATCACGGTACTTACTAGCTCTGCCGTCTGCCTCTGGGCTGCCTCCCGATCTTGCACCGCCGACTGGAGCAAGGCTCGGAGCGACGCGATCTCACCAGTCACATCCACCTGCAATGAATTGCCAAGTCAGTTCTATTCCGTAAATCCAAATTCTTTGAGTTGTGGTTTAGGAGTTTTACCTGGTGTTGGGCGCTCTTGTATACCTTTCCTCCGTACTTCAAGGCGTACGCCTGGAGGTAGGCATCGTCAGTCGTCGCGTCTGATCTGACCGCCTTGCCCTTGCGCTCCCAGTTCTCAATCTGCTCGCACGCCCGCTCCAGCCAGTCTGTCGTGTCGTGAAGTCCCCGAAAGCTCCGACTCGGCCGGCGAAAGCGGTCTCGGACAGGGAACTCCACGACACTCTGCCTGAAGCCCAGGGAGCGCTGGGTCAGGAATAGGTTCAGAGGTAGCACGAGGTTTAGCGCATGCAACCACACCGACCTACCGAAGTAGGGGCGGGCCTGTGCTAACCAAGGCTGTCCCTCATCACCCTCCCCCAGATATGGCTGCCAAACCACCTGTGAAAGGAAAAGCAATCAGTCATTGAGCAATTGAATCAAGCAAGCAATTTAAGCCGAAGTGGAGAATTAAAGGATACTTACATCCAGATAAGGGTAGCTGTCGATGGCCTCCTGTAAGCGCTCCAGCTGATCAACCAGGTGGCGGGTGTCTCGGCGAGAGTCCCAACGGCGTGCAATGGGCACGAGGCCCGGCCGTGTGAGGTTCCCTCTCCCCAGGGCTGGGAGGTGTAGATAGGCCCAAACCTGCAAGATGAAAGACAAATTAGATGGCAGTTTAAGCAAATTGCAGTTTAAATCCAGAAGAGTTAGAAGAGAAGGTGTACCTGAAGGAAGGGGTAGAAGCCGCTCGTAGACGTTTGCCGCTCGGAGGCGCTCAAGCCGTCAAACTGGTGCGCTAGAAAGGCTGCTCCCCATGCATACCCCCCTACCTCACCTAGGTCCTCTAGCAAGGGCAGGAAGCGGCAGTGGACTGCGTCGCCTCTCGTGGCAAACAAAAGTCTACCAAGGAAGAGAACGAGAAAGCGACGCAAGTCCAAGTCCGCCTGCGGCCCGGGCTCGCTCGCGAGCTCCCTCCGGCTGACCCTAGCTAACCTCGCCAGGTACTCATCCTCACTCTCCCCTGCGTTCTTCCCCGCCTCATACAAACCCAGACTCTCCTGCAATGCTACCCTAGGCACTAGGGAGGACCTGCGCTCTACTGGGAGGTCTAGGAGGCGCTCGGCTAGGCTGTGGTAGCAGGGGTAGGTGTAGCCGCTCACTGCCCGCCTGTAGACTCTGAGCCCTGTGATCCGGCTCACATCCTCTAAGCTGGGGATCATGTGCCCCCATGGGAATGCAAAGGCACTCGCCTCTGTGTCCCACCTGCTCCGCAGGGCCTGTGTGAGGGCCGGATCCACCCTCATCCTCTCAATCCTAAAAATCTCTCCAAACCCCATCTCCTCTACCCGCTCTCGCTGGAAGGGGGGAAAGGCTAGGAAAGCAGCTAACACTAGTGTCCATGACACTCGAGCCCTCATTTCACCCTGCAAGATTCATTCAAGTTCAATTTCAGGTTTTTTGTGTGTTCGGGCAGAGTCGCGGCAGCTGGGGCAGCCGCGACCTTCTCGCGTCGGCGCGGGACACCGCGACCTTATCGCGTCAACCATCAAGGCCGCGATAAGGTCGCGTCTGCCCTAGACGCCGCGACATGGTCACGACGCCCCGCCCCGCCGCGACACCATGTCGCGGCCGGTCGTGCTGACGTGTTCTCAGGACCAAACCGGCCGGAGCCCTCTTTGTTTGATCCTCCTTTTCTTGGGCGTTTTGCCCTACATTCGCCCTCTAGGGGCTCCGCCTACCTCTATTCTACTATCATTCAAGGTTTGGGGGAGGGGTACTTACCGTTTTCATGGCTTTCGCTCTTTTCTTTCCGTTCCTCCTCCGCATTCACGATCGGAGCCATCCTCTCCTCCTCCTCCTCTCCCATCGCGACCTCAGGTACTTCCTCCTCGACCGGAGGCTCCTCCGCCCGTCGTCGTGAGCTCCGGCGCTCCACTTGGCGCTTCCGTCGCGATGAACCCTCGCCGATCTCTTTTCCTCCTTCCATTGCAATGGGGTTGTCTTGGACTGGGTTGTCTAGCTAGCAAGAAGGTCAGAATGCAAAGGGGTTGGGGAAGAGTTTCGGAGATTCGGAGGCTTGGTTTTTTTGAAAACCGGAAAGGAAGAAGGAAGGGGGGCGTTTGTTTTTGAATAAGTCGGTTCTTGACGCGACGCAGCGGGTGATCGCGTTCATGTCGCGCCCCTCTGGGCCGCCGCGACAGCATCGCGACACCCCGCTTGGTCGCGACATAAAGGCGACACCCCGGACTGTCGCATCATCAATAGAGCCCGTGCGTTTGTAGGAAATTTCATTCTATTTCAAATATAAAGTCTGTTACATGCTCTAATTTACTCTAAACAATCAACAAAGCTTTCAAATCCTTCCCTAACTATCATCTGGCCTACAAATCAAATCAAATCAAATCAAATCATTTGTTCCCTCCCACTGGCTGAAGTTTCTTCAAAGCTTCAACATATTCCTTGATCGCGTCGTCGTCTTCCTCCACCTCGGCTTGAATCGCGCTCATCGCACATCCCTCCCAGTGGACGACGGCGCTACGCATGTCGCGTTCGTCTTGTGCATCGCCCCTCTTCCTCTCTTGAATAGGCGGGAAGTGCGAGAGCAGCGGAACCACCGTCCGGGCCGCACCGCATTGGAGGTGGCAATGGTCCGGGTTGTAGGAAACTAGCGCCCCATTGCCCAGCAGCCTCAAGGCAAGCCCAGCGCGTTGAGGAAGGTGGATCGTCTGGCCTTGCATGAATCGAGGGCGCATATCAAAATCCGCCACTGTCAGGCTTCGGAGGTATTGGCGCCATGCCTGTATGCCCTTCACTTGAGCCGTTTTGCACCAAGCCCGAGTGCTCATGTGGAGTCATCCGCCCACGTATGCCAGCAGGTGGTTCAGCATTGTCTTGCATTCTGTGTTCGGATTCTCCATCGCCCAGAATTGAAAATGCATCCCCATCCATAGCTCGAGGGCGACAACCAATCCATAGAAAGGACCCCCGAGTGTTGCAGAGGTCAGGCCAGCATATAGAAAACCCAAGACGGCTTGCCCAATTTTCATACCTTCGGAGATAGAATCAATAATGCTAAGATTTCCAAAAGAGATGGCGTCGTCGGATTCCAGGAAGAGTATGACGCCGCAAATGCATATGGCGGCTGCCTTGGCAATGGCGGTGTAGTTGGTGGTCTTCCGCTTACACTGGGAAGTAATCCACTGAGCAATTGGAAGGAGATGGACGTGCATACCACTGGTCATAGAGTAGAGATCATTTTTCTTCGTGGTAATATACGCCAAGATGCTCCACGAATTGATCTGCTCCACGGTGTAGGAGATTGCCGATTCTTTGCCCCTTTGATAGCATGGGAGGCCAAGCATGATCTCCAATTCTTCTAAATGGATCGTCGCTTCAAATTCTGGAAAGATGAATGAGTTGGTTTGTGGATGCCATAGCTCCACCATGGCCGTGATGCTCTCCCACACATGCACTAGCTTGTTGTAATTTTTGGCCAGCACGAAGACAGTGGACAATCCCCACTCCTTCAAGTGACCAATAGATGTGGGCGGCAGTAGCTCGAGCATTGGCACCAGCCATGACATCTTTGAGAATCGCCGTTGGCTAGGGAGGATCTGAGATAGAAGAAGAAACATGAAGAACGGAGGGAAAAGAGGAGAAAAGAGAAGAGCAAAACAGAGCAAAATAGAACAGTGCAAAAAGTTCAGAATTTCAGAAAGGAAAGGCCACTTACTTGGAGCTCCGGGCGCATGTAGATATGCCCCGGGATGGCGGAGAGTTGCTTCAGATCGGCGTACGTCTCCCTAGCAGCTTTTGGGCCGGAGTAAGGGGGGATGTCTTCTGCAAAAGCCGAATAATTCCTCTTCATGGTTGCAAGAGAGGAGAAAAGAGCTTGAATTTGGGAAACAGAGGATGCCTGGGGTTTAGCTGCGGGATTAGCCCCCCCCTAACCCTCTATTTATAGAGTCCTAAGAGTTAGAAACCCACTCTAATCCCAAACTAGGTGTTAGGATAAGCTTAGAAGAGGTTTAGGAGTCCTAGTGTTAGTCTAGGTGTCTTAGGATAAGGGTGAACTCCGTTTCCTGGTCTTTCCGAGCTCTGTCCAAGTCGCGACGCCGCGATCTGCCGCGACCATGTCGCGACAGAGCGCTGCGACGCGACATGGTCGCGGTCATCCAGGATGTCGCCTTACTACCCGAGGGTTTGCTTTCGTCTCTGAGCTGTGTATATATGTTGCCTGATTATTTGTAATTGTTGTGCTCATTATCTTGTTGTGTCTGTTCTTCCAAAAATAATAAAAAATTAGAAATTCAGAAAATAAAAAAAGGGAGACTTCGTCACAGGTAAGTCAGGTATTGTATTTCTTCTCTACTCCCTACATTACTATATGATATCCTATCTATTATATCATTTCAAGGACCGGCTGGTTCTCAATGTGTTCTGGGATTTGAGTTCCCCTCTATCAAAAACGATGATAATCTAGGTGCACATTGTTAATCGTTGGACAGGCCGCTGAGTTGCTTAAGTTCGGGGACGATGGATTCAGGCCTGCACTGCGGTTGTGGGTAGTCTCTTGACCCATTCTTAGTTGGCTTAGCAATATTATCCTTGATATATTTTCTATTTTCCCTTTTCTTTGCATTTGTTTTGATGATTTCTTTTACTTTAGCCCAGCATGCATCATGTAGGACTTTGAGCTTTCCTGACTCATTCTTGACCATTGATGAGCTCTTGTTGAGTGCCCAATCATCCTTCAAATTCCAAACAAGAAATCCAATTCCACTCCGAAACAGAAGGTTTGCCTCCGAGTGAGTTGTTCCCGTCAGTTTGACAAAGATTTTCCTGTCTGGATTCCCTATCCAAACTTTCCTTTTCCTTTGATCCGTTTTGATTGCGAACCGCTCCCAGGACAGAGTCATGAGTTACCTGCCTGGCACGCACATGTCCTTCCAAAACGAAACCTGCAGGCCAATCGGCTAGGGTACCTCTCAATCGAGGGGTTGATCGTCCTCTTCTTTTCTTTCTCGTCCAGACTTGTGCTCTTCTTTGCATTCTACCCGAACAACCAACTCGGGGCTTTCACAAAGATTCCAATTGCTTGTTAGTTAGATCGGGTGTCTCTTTACCTTGGCTCCCCGCTTTTCAGTCCACTCCGCATCATCTCTATTCCGCCGTCACTGCATGACATCTCCACTCCACTTCCGCTTCACTCCCCTGCAAAGTGGAAGCCAAGGAGGGGCAATCTGTAGACACCCGGTTTTGACTAATGGGTTGAACCGCATTTCTTGTTATCTTAGGGGGCCCCTAATTGGTCACTCACCTTGAGCCCATCATTTGCCTTGTTTTGAGCCCTTTAAGCCATTAAAATGCCTTGAAATCCCAAAATTTATCACTTGAGAGAGTCCTTGGGGCATAATAACTCTTGTCTTATCATGTAGTTGGCTGATAATGCTCAAATAATCTGGATTTATTGTCGTGACGCCTCGTGGTGCCGCGTCTCTAGTCGCGACAGTGCGGGCGGTCGCGACAGCCCATGCATTATCCATGCACGTGGGCAATACTGTCGCGTCCTCCCGTCCCGTCGCGTCTTAGTCGCGACCCTACGATCCGTCGCGACAAGGACTGAATCCTCTGGCCTTCATAACTCCTCCCTATTTATCCTCCTTTTGAACCCAACTTAATCCTAAGGATTATCCCTACCCTTTGGGGCGGGATCCTAGCCTTAGGGACTTTTATGAGGATCCCTAAGGACTCTCAACCCAATTTTCATAAGGCTTTATCTCCCATTATGATTTTTAAAACCTTTTTGAAGAGATAATATCACTAATTCTCATCTCAAGCTCTATATAAGCAAGGCCCCTCCTCAAGGATGAGGAGAGCCTCATTACCACCCCGAAGGGCTGCCGAAATTTCCTCTCACCCATACTTAGCACCGCAGCTACTCATTTTGGCCATTTCCCTTGACCTTCCACTCCACAAAAGCCACTCCTTTCACCATTAACGGAGCACGGAACGTGAAGAGGGCGATCCCGACGATCTCCTGGAGCTCTTGCACATCCTTGGAGCCGCACTCACGCCAGGGAGTCACCCCAATGGGGCTCATTTTCTTCTCCCTTCCCTCCTCTTACTTCTACATGCATTTTTGTTATTTTTAGATAGAGCACTTTTCCTATCCACCCACGCTTTCCCACACCCATAGGGGTTTAAAACCACCCCAGGTGCGTTCCCGCCATGATCTCCCATTTCCCTCTATTTTTAGAATAGATACTATGCTTTACGTATTCTAATAGGGCATTTTTTTGTGATTTTCTTTGATTGGCAGGCAAACAGGTGAAATCTACGAGAAGCTCTGGTTCTCCGGCCGGCTGGAGGATGAGAAGAAGGTCCTTACCTTATTTCTCCCGCATTCAGAGAACGCGACGGCCGAGGGTGACGCGACCATAGACGCGTCGATGAAAGCTGACGCGACACCAGTCTATCGCGGCGCCAATGGCGACCGCGACACCAGGTCCATTTCTGTTCTCTCTCATTTTCCTAGTTTAAGTCAGCCATCATCTCATTTTCATTCTTAGGCGACTTGCTAGGTGGCGATCACATCCTATTTTTCATGCTCATAGTCTTAGTATCCATGTTTGTGTCGAGGGGGGTATAATCCCTGTGATTACAGGGGTATGTAAAGATCATGGAAAATTTTAACAAGAGAGTTTAATTATTTTTAAATAACATATAGATCTATGTTATCACATTTAAAGCTTAAACAATCATTTACAATAAGTAAATTAGGGTTTTATGGCACTATTTGCATGTAAATTCAGGTTTTAGACTCATAGTCTTAATGCAGTCAGGGTCTAACTCGCATTCAGAAGGCAGACTTGTACCATACCACGATCAAATTAAGTGAAGGTGAGGGACTTAATTGGTTTATTTTGAACACAGAGTATCGTACGATCGTATTCAGGACATCGCATTCTCTACACATGGAATTTGGGATGACACCTATATATTAAAATGCATGGTCATGACGTATAAAGTATGAAAAATCATTAAACTGGTTTTAAAACTTTACTAACATACTCATGAACGTGAATAAACAAGAAATTTCACATATGAACATGGATTGAACTGGATTTGAGATAGAGAACAAAGGCCCAAGTTATTATGAAAACATGAACTTTACGTACAAAATATACTTCATGTGGACAATCGAAATTGGAGAAAATATGGGGATCATGTTTTTGACATAGAGAGTAGCCTACAGAGATATTTAATTAAGTTTTGCCTGAGAGAATACCTATCTTTGAGCAAGTTTAGGACTCTAGGGCAAGAACAAGATGAACTTGATTTCTAGGGTTCTTCTCGACGAATTTCTCCTCCTCCAACCTTCCTCCATAGACCAAGAGATCCTCAAGGCAGCAATAGGGTGGGCCAAGAGGGGAGTTTTGGGTTTATTTATAAGGATTGGGATTTAGAAGTTTTAATACAACTCTAACTTAATGTAATGATGAATTCCTATATTTATCTTTATCTCTTAAGCCTTTCAATCTCTAATTAGAGTTGGATTGTGATGGAAAATGTATCTCTCAAGTTAGCGTAGTGATGGGATATGAAATTATATAATTATGATGTGACGCCTCAAATTAATACAAAGTATAAAGCTATAAGCCTAGCATACTTGCACCAGAAAATCACTTAAAGATTTACATTGTTTCATGTCGATACCATTTCCGGACATATGTACACCGACATGGTGTCATTGGATTTTGGTAACGAAATTTAAGTTTGAAATTACCATAATTATCAGAAAAATATGTTGATTCCAAAAATATAGATATTGAGAATTTTTGATACACGGTTAACGAGGTAAATCTAATTTATCTATTTTTAGGACAATTTGTACTTGATAAATATTTATTTCAGAAAATTAAATAAAAATTACACTAAAACTTACCACATTGTAATTAGACTGTGGTTGAAATTTCATTTTGATTGGATGTCATTTAAAGATTAAATTAAGGTTCCAAAGAGACCTAAATGAATAGTAATATATTTACGTAACTTGTTTACGTAAGTTAATTATTTCTTCACCTAGCAGTAACTTGCATCCAAGTGTGAACATGTATAGGTAGTGGTAGGCAAGTGTAAACATGTATATATGCATTAGTATAAATATATGTGTGTGTGTATTAAAAAAGAATGATAAAATAATACCAAGGGAAGGGATAAACATTTCTGCATGGACCTACATACATGTAAGTATGTGCTTGTTAGTGTAACATGGATGAGTGTGTGTGTGGTGTTAAGAGAAAGTGGGTGCAATGATGAGAAAGCTACATGTAAGAGTGTGGAAGTGTTTAGCATGCATGTGCAAGTATATATATATGAATAGATAGAAAGGGGTTGGCGGTGGAAGCTTTGGGAGAAGAGGAAACTCTAGGAAGGAAGGAGTTTCGCAGAAGGAGTAAAGGCCAACTGGGTTTTGTGGAAAGAAAGAAGAAGGAAGTAAAGTACAAGGTAGGTATCTTCACATTACCTATAAGATAGTAATGTTTCCCTTGATTCTTAATCAAGTTTATAAATCAAGAATTTCAATTAATATAGATCAGAAACAAATATTTCATCTGAAGTTTCACTTTAAAAGCCATTATGTGATTTCTGGGTAATTTATATATTTATGTAATTTCTCTTGGTACCATCACTGACCTCTGTAATTTCTTATGAAATTAGAATTTATTATTATCTTCTCAAAACTTAACATTGATATTTGTAGCATGTTCTTTGATAGAGGACATGAGGTTAAACTCTGTAAGACCAATCTCCTTGATTAGTAGGTTCAGAAAAGCTAGAAAGAGTTGACTCTATCCTTCAGAGAGTCGACTCTATCCATTCAGAGAGTCGACACTACCCTGCAGAGAGTCGGCTCTATCCATTCAAAGAGTCGACACTACCCTGCAGAGAGTCGACTCTATCCATTCAGAGAGTCAACACTACCTTACATAGACTCGACTCTATCCATTCAGAGAGTCGACACTACCCTACAGAGAGTTGACTCTATCCTTCAGAGAGTCAACACTATCCTTCAGAGAGTCGACACTATCCTTCAGAGAGTCGACACTACTATTCAGAGAGTCAACACTATCATTTAGAGAGTCAACACACTCTTCTATTCAGGTTGACACACCCGGTATTTAGGTCAACCTAACCTCTGTTTCCAGTGACCCAGGTCGACACACTCAGTGTTTCAGGTCGACACACCCTGTTAATCAGAGTTCTTTCTTGAAATAACTTTTACATGAATTATGGTATATTAAATTTCAGATCTACCTGAAATAATTATTAAGTTACTCCCTCTTCTAAATGTGATTTATAAAGTATTCATGGGTCAACTCTTAATTGTTAGATTGTCTCATACTTCTTGAAAATTCACTTGCAATGTTTAGAACTTGGGATCTCTAGATCTCTCATGGATTTACAATGCTGGAATGAGCCAATAAAAGGGCCCTGACCTGGTCCTGGGAGGAGCACCCAAAAGTACTTGTGCCTATGGGAGTGTGAATGGTCTAGTGTGGCATTGCACCTAAAGTTCATGTTAAATTTACTAGACATCTGATTTCAGATAATGTATATGTGATTACTTGATGCTCAATATCTAGTTGTTCAATACATGAAAAATTCTCACTTCTTGAGAACTTACCTTTATAAACTTGTTTTACTTGACTCTTCTTGTTTCTGATTTTATCCTTTACTTGATAGTACATGCCTAACATCCTTATAGTGACATTCTTGCTACACATGGGTCAAGGTGTTCTACTTAGGCTTGATATACCCTCTCATTACCATGTTAATTTTCAGTATACTTACTCATCAAGTTTCTGTACCATTGTTTTAATGTCTTAATCATTTAAACCCGGGCATTGTGAATTTACCTACTGGGCAATTAGCTCATAATGTGATTACAACATTTTTTTTTCAAGTTCTAGTGAGACTGATAAGGAGGAGGGTAAGCAAAGACTGAGGAGTAGACATGAAGAACCACTTTTATATTTTTATTTTTATCTCTTATTGTACAATTACTTGGTACCTACCAAGTAAAGAACTATGACATGAGGCTGTTATACGTAAATATAATGTCATATTTTCCTTCTACCCACATGTTGTTACACTTAATTTGAATGACATCTGTGCGCACTTGGGTTTTCCGCTGCACTCGGGGCGTCACATATGATGTGTATTTATGCTTATCTTGCCTAATTATCTAAAGGATAATGGACATTATGAATTTAATAATAATTTCCTATTTTACTACTATTTGATGACCTCTTTTGGCCCACTAATTCCATTATGAACCATTATTTAAGCCCATTATCTTTTAAGATTTTAATTTATACTAATTTATCTATTTATTTAATAAATACGAGTTACTATACCCTATTGTACTTTGTAGATTTTGATGATCATAAAAACACTAAGTTTAACTCATGTTCAGAAAATCACAAAACACTGAATATAATTCATGTTCATGACCAAGCATTTGATTTATGTTTATTTAATTTGAGGGTCTAATTTATATGTTAAGTGTGCAGTATATTTGTCCAACAGTCGCATTTGAAGTGGTCAATACCAAGCCTAAGACTTGGATAAAATAGAAAGACAAGACTGAAAAAAGAACTGCAAAACTGACAATTAGACGACGGACTTGCAGAAATCAATCGACCAATATTGAAAGGGAACTTATGCTAGATCGATTATGGATTAAAGGGAATCGATGCCAGATCGATTATGGATCAAAAGGAATCGATGACAGATCGATTATGGATCAAAGGGAATCGATGATAGATCGATTGTAGACTAAGGGCAATCGATGGACGATTGATTGTTGACCAAGCAGAACTCATACAACCGATTTGATATGTTTGGTCGACCGACCTAGCCAGAAGCTTTGGCAGTGGGGCAGTCAAAAAGTTGAATGGCTGACTTGAGGAAATCGGTTGACCGATTCACCAGTTGAAGCAAGCTGACTTCGTATATTCACATTGTATTCCTACCATCTGAACCATCTTGACTTCGGATGTCATGATTTACACTTGGCCAGTAGAAGTGCTGATGTTTATGTTATAACTACACCAGCCGATACACTGGTCGAAGCTGAGATAGAAGTTGGTTGACCGAAATTCCAGAATCGGACGACTGAATGATCAGTCGATTTTCTAGTCGAAGTCCCGATCGATGTGAGTCTAAAATCAGACGCCTGATCTTGAGAAATCGGTTGACCGACTCTGAAAACATAATTTCCAATTTGGAAAGGACTCCTTCTTGTTATGGATTCTGCACAAGCTTATCTTCTAAGCTACGACCAAGTAGGAGTCTTTTATTCGAGGGTTTCAAGGTAGAACTCTATTCTTGTGTGTAGTATAAATATACATAGTTGGAGAACGAGATTTGTATCCAGGCTAGGGAAAGGACGAACCATCAAGCCGAAGCACTTTCTAGGTGATTTTTTCAAAGGTTGCTGAATGAGTTCAAGGTGTTGGATGTTTAGAAGATTGTGCATCCATATTACTTCGTCCAGGAAGGCTTGAGCAAGCTTCTGTGTTCTTCTCCGACGTTTCTCAACCATGACAAAATAGGAGAATTTTGAACTGTGAATTTTCATCTTTTTTCTTTTGTTTTTGGGTTGAGAACTGTACTTCAGTTTATTTACACAAACATCGTTGTGTGTGTGTGCTCTGTCTGTGAGCACGTGTTTAGTTAGTGTGTAGTGGGTGCACGTATACACATCGGGTTGTCTCATCCCCGGGAAATGAGGTGGGGTTGTGGTTGTCCCCACAAACAATTAGTGTGTTTGTGGGTTTTCGCTTGTATATGGGAAACAAGCTAGTGCAAATCCTTACAGGGGTGTGGGGTAGTGGGCGTAGACGCACACAAGGGTGTGTTTGTCGAACCACTCTAAATCTTGCGTGCATGTGTGGTTTGCGTTCCATCTCTTCTATCTTTGTTCTATGCACGTTAGGATAGTCGGTTGCGTCTATTAGTTGTTATATTCCGCTGTGCATCTTGCTTAATAGGTTTACTTGTTTGAGTCTAATCTATTCAGTATTAAAATTTTTTTATTAGGAGATAACCAATTCACCCCTCCCCTCTTGGTTGTCCATCACATCCCTTCACATCAATTGGTATCAGAGCCGAGCTCCTGATCTAAAGAGAAATCCTATTTGCGATGGCCAACAAAGGATATATGCCTGAGGGTCATTCTATCAATCGTCCACCCTACTTTGTTGGTAATAATTATTCCTACTAGAAAAATCGTATGCACGTCTTTCTCAGGGCTCAAGATTATGAGATCTGAAAAGTTGTGAGCAATGGTCCATACACACTGCCAGAGGATGAGGGAAAGTGGACGGAGTATAATATTAAAAAATCCAAGGTTAATTTCAGTGCCATGAATACAATGCAATGTGCTATTCATCCTGATGAATATTCTTGTGTTTCCATGTGCAGTTCAACAAAGGAGATGTAAGATAAGTTGAAGTTAATTTATGAAGGCACTTCAGAGGTCAAGGAGACCAAAACCAACATCCTAGTCCATGAGTATGAGATGTTCAAGATGAGCCTTGTGGAAAAAAATTCTATCATGTTTGCACAACTCTCTAACATCACCAATGGACTGAAAGCACTCGGGAAGAACTACACGGACACGGAGATAGTCTATAAAGTTTTGAGGTCCCTCCCACCAGCATGGCACACCAAGGCCACATCCATTGAAGACTCCAAGAATTTGTCGACCCTCACTGTGGAGGAGTTAATTGGGAGTCTCATGACATATGAGATACATCTAAAGAGGGAGGAGTCCAAGCAACCCTTGCTTTTTAAGCAAAAAGATGTAGCACTCAAGGCAAGGAAATCCAAGGCAAACAGTTCTGAAGAAAACTCTTCAAGTGTAGATGAGGAGGAAGTGGCCAAGATTGCACGAAGCTTCAGAAAATTTCTGAGAAAGAAAAGACCACAGTATGCAAAGCTTCCTATGGATTCCAAGGGCAAAAACAAGCCAGAAGACTCTAGCAAAAAATCAGAATTGATCTGCTACGAGTGCCAAGGAATTGGGTACATGAGATCAGAATGTCCAGTATTTATGAGGAAGCATAATAAAGAGAAAGTAAATAACCCAAAGCCATGGTCGCCACCTGGAGTGATTCTGACCAGACATCCTCCGAGGCCAAAGAACCCAAGAAAGAGGAGTGCAGTCTCATGGAGATTGAGGATGGATTTCCCGAGGTAAACTCTGATAGAGAATCTTTCACCCTTGAGGAGATTGAACAAATGTATTATGATTTGTATGAAAAATACTGGAAAATCAAAAAGGAAAACAAGGGATTGAAAAATAAATTTGGAACTTTCCTGCATGCTGAAACAAATTGTATGTCATGTCATGAACATAAAGTGCAATGTGAAAAGCTACTGAATGATACTGAACTACTTCAAAGTAAAATCACATTGTATGAATGTGAAATTGAATGAATGGCTCATGACAATAGTAACTCTGAAAAACTCAGCATGTTTGAAAAGGAAAATGCCTATCTGAAATCTGAAAATGAAGAATTGAAAAACCAAGTCATTGTACTTGAAGAAAATGCTGAAATTTCTAAAATTATATAAAGAAAATAAATGAACTCAAATCTACTGTGTCTAGACTTATGAAGGGCAAAGAAAATCTTAGTGTCAAGGTGAATACTCATAGACACGGTCTGGGGTATGTACCTAAGAAATATAAGTCTAACTCTCTTGAATTTAAGACCAAGACATCTTTTGTTCATGCTTCTAATGGTCCAAGCACTTCTCATACTAGTCTAAAATGAAAAAAGACTCAACTGAATTCTCATGTTAAGAAAATTGTGCAAGCCAAACAACCAGTTCAGGATAAGAATTCCATGAACTCAAAGAAATCTGATCATGATAGAAATTTTGAACAGTCTAAGAAGCATGCACAATCAAGGAAAGTAAAGCATGTTAATCATCATGTTGTTCATAGGCCACAACCCACACAACATACTTCAAATGTCACATGTTATTTCTGTGGTGGGCATGGTCATATGAACTATACTTGCTCTTTAAAGAAAAACATGCAGAAAATGAACTTGGTATGGATTAGGAAGGATCTGCTCCCTTCCAGGACTAACACTGTTGAATCCAAAATCATTTGGGTTCCAAAGAAATCCACTTGAGATTTGTGGTTCCAGATGTCTTGTGGAATTTTGAGATGAATCATCAATTGGTATCAATGTGAATCTCAAGGCACATACAATGTTCAGTAAGTATCATGTTCTTCTATTTTTGAACTTTCAAGGTAACACATGAATACTCCTATATACTTTATTGTTTACTCATTTAGATTTTGTTTTATAGGTTGTGTTTTTTTTAACAATAAAATAAAAAAAAATAAAAAAATAAAAAACACAAAAAGAGTTTAAGTCTTAGTGTCTTTTGCATGTCTATCCCTTGTGTGTTTGTATGTAATGTATATATACAGACACTTCATTGACTGTTTTTATGGTTTAATACTCCCTTGATATTCTACTGCATTAGCTTAAGACTTAGTATGCATCAATTTAGCCACTAAGGGGGAGATTTTTGCATTTGGTGTGTGCATACATTAAGGGGGAGCTAAATAGTTATATATTTAACTTGCTTCTCAAAATTCATTTGAAATTGAAACCAACACACTAATGCACAAGGCTATGATTAATAGATATCACTTTAATGATCGGTTGAAATTTTTCTTAATACTCTTGTAATGCTTAAATTCACCTAGCTTGTAGTAACGTGTGAGGAAAAAGCAACCTATCCAAAGTGAAAAGAGGAATTGAGCTTAGTAACCGGATCTTTCCACTGACCAAGTGAGAAGCCTTGAGTCAAACGACAATACTTTCCTCAAAAGTGAAAGAAAAGAAACAAACACAAAAAAATGATTCACATCATTTGTTTCAGAACAAAAAAAGGGGCAGAGTGATAGCTACCAAAAATCGAGGGTCTATCATGTATGGGTAAGATTGAGAGTATTCGTTAGTGTTAATTAGAATTTTGCTTATCATAATGTGTGATCTCTCTTAATCATGTCTCCCACTTCACATCTAATGGAATTTTATTTTAAATGTGTGTTGAGAACTTGATTAAACAATGACTATTTAATGGCTATCTTTTAGAGCATGCACTCCCATCAGATTCCTAAAGTGACATTTTCAAATACCTTGTATTATGTCAATTGCACCTCTTACCCTAATACCACCCACTTTTTAATGCTGTCAAAAAGGGGGAGAGAATATTGTGTAGATTTTATATTTTGGTTTTGGGGGAGAGTTTGTGTCCAAAAGAAAAGGGGGAGTTAATCTTGAATGCATGCATATTGTCATATGAAAACACATTGTGTCATATGAAAACACATAAAATTCAAATCAAATTGATATCTAAAATCAAATGCTGTGTTTTGTGTGAAAAATCTACAAGTGTTATGTCATCATCAAAAAGGGGGAGATTGTTGTACTCTGTAGATTTTGATGATCACAAAAATACTATAAGTTTAACTCATGTTTAGAAAATCACAAAACACTAAATATAATTCATGTTCATGACCAAACATTTGATTTATGTTTATTTAATTTGAGGGTCTAATTTGTATGTTAAGTGTGTAGTATATTTGTCCAACAGTCCCATTTGAAGTGGTCAATTTGGACAAAATAGAAAGACAAGATTGGAAGAAGAACTGTAAACTGACAATCGGACGACCAACTTGCAGAAATCGGTCGACTGATATTGAAAGGGAACTGATGCCAAATTGATTATGGATCAAAGGGAATCAATGCCACATCGAGTATGGATCAAAGGGAATCGATGCCAGATCGATTGTGGACTAAGGGCAATCTATGGACGACCGATTGTTGACCAAGTAAGTCGGACGACCGATTTGGTATGTTTGGTCAACCGATCTAGCCAGAAATTTTGGCAGTGGGACAGTCAAAAAGTTGGACGACTGACTTGAGGAAATCGGTCGACCGATTCGCCAATCGAAGCAAGCTGACTTCGTATATTCACGTTGTATTCCTACCATCCGAAGCATCTTGACTTTGGATGTCACGATTTACACTTGGCCAGTCGAAGTGTTGGTACTTCGAATGTTCATGTTATAACTACGCTAGCTGAAGCATCGGTCGAAGCTGAGACAGATGTCAATCGACCGAAATTCCAGAATCGGACGACCAAATGATCAGTTGATTTTTCAGTCGAAGTCCCAGTTGATGTGAGTCCAAAATCGGACGACTGATCTTAAGAAATCGGTCAACCAACTCTGGAAACACAGTTTCCAGTTTGGATAGGACTCTTTCTTGTTATGGATTATGCACGAGCTTTTCTTCTAATCTACGACCAAGTAGGAGTCTTTTGGTCGAGGTTTCAAGGTAGAACTCTATTCTTGTGTGTAGTATAAATATACATAGTTGGAGAACGAGATTTGTATCCAGGCTAGGGCAAAGGACTAACCAACAGACGAAGCACTTTCCAGGTGATTTCTTCAAAGGTTGCTGAACGAGTTCAAAGTGTTGGATGTTCAGAAGATTGTGCATTTATAGTACTTCATCCAGGAAGGCCTGAGCATGCTTCTGTGTTATTCTCTGACGTTTCTCAACCACGCTAAAACATGAGAATTCTAAACTGCAAATTTTCATCTTTTTTCTCTTGTTCTTGGGTCGAGAACTGTACTTTAGTTTATTTACACAAACATCATTGTGTGTGTATGCTCTATCTATGAGCATGTGTCTAGTTGATGTGTAGTGCGTGCGACATACACATTGGGTTGTCTCATCCCCGAAAAATGAGGTGGGGTTGTGGTTGTCCCCCGGAAACAATCAATTTGTGTGTGGGTTTTTGCTTGTACTTGGGAAACAAGCTAGTGCAAATCCTCCTCACAGGGGTATGGGGTAGTGGACGTAGACGCATATAGGGGTGTGTTTGTCGAACCACTCTAAATCATGCGTGCATGTGTGGTTTACATCCATCTTTTCTATCTCCGTTCTATGCACGTTAGGATAGTAGGTTTCATCTATTGGTTGTTATATTTCGTTGTACATCTTGCTTAATAGGTTTGCTTGATTGAATTTAATCTATTCTGTGTTAAAAGATTTTTATTGGGTGATAACCAATTCACCCCTCCCCTCTTGGTTGTCCATCGCATCCCTTCACGTCAGGTACACTATCCAAAGGGGTTTTGAGCCATCTTTCATCTGAATAAGGGTTTAGAGTGTCTAGAACAAGTTGTTCCTTGAGTTGCATGTATGTGGTGTGAACCAAGGTGGAAGAGGACAACTTGGAGGTTGATCATGATGAGATGTTGCGAAGCTGCTACTACATGCGTGGGTGATCATGAAAGATTTTTGTTTCAACATCATGTTGTGAAGTCGTCATCAGCATGTGCCAAAGAAGGGAGTGAACTGATACATTTACAAGGGGGAGTGTGAAGTGATTTGATACTTCGATTGATACTCGATACTTTAATAGGGGAAGCTTAAAATGTATTATCATATTATAAAGTCTCTCTTTATCTGTGCTTCAGTATCGCTATCAGAATTTGAGATTTCATAGTGTCTGCTTAAATTGTTTAGTGTGTGTGTTGGTGGTGTTGTGGCATTACCATATAGAGTCGGCATACTCCACACTATGTTAGTTTTGTCCCAAGAAACAAACGTGTATGTGTGTGTGTTGGGGGGGGGGGGGGTAGTATCTGGAAATAAGGAATGTGTAGGGTGGGTGCTATCTTATACCCACAATCAAGATAGTGTGTGGTTAGGCCTCATGTTCCGTAGGGGGTAGACGTAGGTTGCACGTTGTATAATCGAACCACCTAAAAATCCTCTGTACACTGTGGTGTGGTTTCTTCTTTCCCACCCCCGTTCTTATTACTATGCACATTGTTCTATTACGTATGTTATTTATTTTGTTCTTGTCATGCTTGTGGTTCTACTATGGTTAAATTGAATTTATTGTGCAGTTTAAATTTTATTTGGCATAATCAATTCACCCCTCCCCTCTTGATTAGTCAGTGTACTTCAGGACATTAAATTGGTATTATAACCAAGGATCTTATATTTATGATCTAAGGATTCAAAGAGATTCAAGGTACAATGGTAATCGAGGCATGATGCTAGAGAGTCACCGCATACATTGTCCTCCATGGGTACAATTATAGTTATTAGAAAAAATAGAATGCACCTATTATTAAAATCTCAAGATCATGAGATTTGGAAAGTTATAAATAAAGGTTCATTTGAATTGACTAAAAATGAAGATGAATGGACTGTTGAACAGATTAGAAAATCCAAAGTAAAATTTAATGCTATGAATATAATATAGTATGCTATTTACCCTAAGGAGTTTTCTCTTATTTCTATGTGCAGTGTCGCAAAGGAAGTGAGGGACTAGTTAAACCTAATCTATGAAGGCACATCAGAGGTTAAAGAAACAAAAGTAAACATTCTAGTTCATGAATTGAACTCCTTAGGATGAGCCCAATAGAATCTATCTCGAAGATGTTCACAAGGTTATCTGAAATAGCAAATGGGCTAAAAGGGCTCGACAAGGAGTATAGTGATGATTGGTCCATCTCCATATAATTTTATTTATTATATGCAATTTTTGGTGATTAACAAAATCTCAACAAATATTTTCTAACATTTGTTTCTGAAGTTCATCCATAGAAAATAATCCAAGCAAAATCTATAAGTTATTCTCACACACTGTCATTTAAAGTTTAGAGCATGCACACATCGATTTACTTTATAAAACAACGATTTCCACCACCATAACCATTCGATAAGTTAAACAACGATTTGATCGTTGTAATGATTTGATAAGTTAAACAACGATTTGATCACTGTATTGATTCAATAAGTTAAACAACGATTTGATCGTTGTAACGATTTGTTCAAACAACGTTTTGCTTTCATTCAAACAACGATTTACTTTCACTCAAACAACGATTTGCTCAAACAACGATTTGCTTTTAGTCAAAGAACGATTTGATCAAACAATGATTTGCTTTTAGTTAAAAAATGATTTTCTCATACAACGATTTGCTTTTAGTCAAAGAACGATTTGATCAAACAACGATTTGCTTTTAGTTAAAGAACGATTTGCTCAAACAACGATTTGCTTTTAGTTAAAGAACGATTTGCTCAAACAACGATTTGCTTCTACTTAAATAACGATTTGTTCATACATCGATTTCATTTCACCATGAATTTCATTTATGCATGGATTATGATTATGAGATCGATTTTACGTATACAACAACTCTCTTCACATCGATTATGGTTTGAATGAACTGTCATACATTCTTTATTATTATCTTCTCATATAAATTTGAGAATAACTATTCTCTATGATATTCAAACATATTTTCAAAACACCGTGGAGTTCAAGTTTTCCCGCATATATCTCTGTATCTAGCATTTATTGTGATTACACACATCTCTGCACCTCCCATATTTGGGTGCCTTCTACACCTATGTTTCCATAGCTGTCACTTTTTAGGGTGACAAAATGACATTTTTATTTTGGTGTACATTTCTATAGCATGTTTTCTAACGTTGACTGACAGCATAGAGGCCGCACAACTGTAACGGCCCTGGATATTCATACCCAATAGGGGTCCATATCCAGATCCGTCTCCCGCGAACGGACCGAAGTCTCGCAAGGGATATCTCACACAAGTGTCCAGGAAGAATATAAAAGACAAACCACAACAGTAAGAGACACAAGAAAGTACATGTGCTCATATCTGCATATAACAATTTACAAATGTCTCATTACATTATTACATGACCAAATTAAAAAGAGTACAACTACCTAGGGCATACCCCGAGGGAGCACAAGCTCACACAACTCTACTAACACTACTGCTGGTGGTACAAGTCTGTCACGACACCTCCGCAAGCCACACCATCGGTAAACCCTGAAAAGAACTGTAAGGGAGTGAGCCTCAACAAGTCACTGGCTCAGTAGGGGACCACCCAAACCACACACAACACGGGAGGACCTCAACCCCAATGGGTCTCACAGGCAACACCGGTAGCTAAACCATATCATGCTTACCGCAAAGCATAACTAAATCAATTGACACAAATCCCAGAAAGTAAAAGAGACAACAACACTAGTACCATGCCACTAGTCTGCCCAATAACTGTAAAGCCTAGACCACAACCCTCACAGGCACACCACCTCAACAGCTGGTCGCCTAAGCTATAAGCCACACAGGCAAACCATTGTCTAAGCTACTAGCTTCACTGGCAAGCCTCCAACATATGGGTAAAAGGACTGCTAACCAAGAACTAATCCTTTATACCCTTAAACTACGATGTATCACATATCACACTTAAGTAACAGGACTGGCCACCATGATGCCAATCCATTGCTCACTAAACCATATTCGGAAACTTACCCAGGGAAGGGTAAAATGCAACAAGTGGAAGATCTCACCGCATGACCTCCACTTCACCACCTGAAAAGGCTAGTACCCAGCGTACTACGAGAAACCAGTATCCACAAAGAGTACAGGCACCTACCACCACGAGGTACCACATGGAACACAAACACAAGTGTGCTACCACCAGGGCATACCACAACCAATCAAACCACAACCAGTGAGTCTCCGCTCACTAACCACAATGACAACACCATGGCACACCTCGATAGGTAAAACCACAACCAACACACGCTACAACCAATAGCAAAGCACGAGCCGGAAAGCACGATGCCACCACACGGGACAGACTACTGGTTCATGATGCCAGTATCCAACTCGAACAACACAACACAAGAACTACCTCTCAGTCTCGCAGTCATGGACGTAAGGTCCAACTGCCGCTCCACAACACAAGTAAATCTAAAGAACTGTGGAGACCAACCAAACCACCACAACCTGTAGGTCACACACCCCGCAGGCCCATGCCTGGCACCTTTAGAGACTCTGGCCTGAGCTCCCTAAAGTGAGGCACTGGTAACAGGACTAGCCAGGGCCCAGTACGTCTACTGGTGTTCGTAACCCCAGCTACGAGCATGCTACAAGTGACTAAACACAACTCTCACAAGTCACTATCCCACTGTCGTCTTTCCCTCAGCCGGACGACAACTCTCTCTGAGAGTGAGGGTGTTCAGGAAGATGACAAGACCTCGATGGTACCATTGTACCGGGACAAGCCCCGAGCACACCCACTTGCCTGGCTCTCCTCGGAACTTGGGGCACCCAACTGAAGAGGCATTCCGGAATAGGCGCTGGACCACCAAACTCGACAACGCACTAATCACATCATAAACTCATACAATCTTTATTACAAACCATGGTACAAACGTAAGGACTAGCTTGATCTGGTCACTCTGTGACCCACAAGCTATCCTACGCAGACACACACATAAATCACGGTAGTCAACCATACCTGGCCTATCATTGGTCACAAGGTGACCTCCACTGCCACGTTAAACTCATTACTCTGTAACCACTTAATAACCACACTTGCGCTTCATTAATTAACCATCATAACCAATCTATAATCACATACTAGAAAGCTAGGGCTAGGTTTACGCAGGAACCTCACTGCCCAACCACTACGACAACCAGTGCATGTGCCATGCACACACACACACACATAACACCACCACAATGGAGTATGTGCCATGCACATCCTCAAACCACGATAACACCACACCGATTACGTAAACCACCCATTAACCGTGTGGGCAACCTGCTCACAGAGCTTTACAGGTGACAATGCACCTCTTACCAAAGCCATGTATGTTAAACGATGATAATCAGATAACCAAAACACTAAAAGCATGCAAAGCAGAACCCTCGGCTGTGATCGCAACAGAGGCCAAGGCCGCCTTCTGATCGCGACGCCACGACATGTCGTGATAAGAAACCCTGTCGCGACGGGTCGACCTTTAGCGACCTGGTCGCGACAGCAGGGTCTGTCGCCTTCTCAGGCGAAAACCCTAATCCGAAAACCATCTTGGGATTTTCCATGAAAACCACCCTAAATCCCATTTCAACCCGGTTTTCATGCTCATTTCACCTCCTAGGCATGATATCTATTGTTTTTAAAGTGGTAAACAAGCTAACATGCAATCCACGCAATCAAACATGGTGGGATCTCCCTACCTTCACGAAGAACACGCAAACCACGCATGGCGCGACGTCTCCCCCACTCCTCGCGACGTCCTCGCTTCGAGAGCGAGTCGAATACCATGCCGGAACGCCAAATCGCCCAACAGAGCTACAGTAGCTCCTTCCCTGGTCGAGCAGAGCTTGTGAAAGCTCTGTTTGGCCAGCCTGCTTAAAAACCGCACAGCGGTTGGGATCGCGACGTACCTCCCCGTCGTGACCTGATCGCGACGGACTAAGGCGTCGCCTTCCCATTCCCGACGTCAGCAAACCCCACTCCATGCGTGACACGCGGCGCATATGCAGACATCGACCCCAGTTGCGGCAACCAGAATGCGACCCCCACTGCCGTCGTGTTCAGAACGCGACCTACACCCCCGTCGCATTCACATCCAGTGAACCAACGGGCACTACGGGGCTAACCTGCCGGCCCACTAAGCCCCACACAACGCACGAAAACACAACCAAGGCCCAATCCCATATTGGCCATGAGCACCATACCAAAACCTATAAACGCGGATCTGAACTACCATTAAACAACAATCCACGAAGATCCGAAAAACACGCTACGTTACATTACTATCACCTAAAAAGAAATGTCGTTCTCGACATTTAAAACGAACGACAATAAATCACACTATCACCTAAAAAGAAACAAATCCATATGCAGAGCTTTCTCTGCATCTTTCTTTCAAACCATCTATTCATCTTCATACTTGCTCTGCCTTTCCTTTCTTTTTAATTTATTCCACCACTACTTTATTTTCTGGATCCATTCTGCCATTCCTTACCTTTCAATTATAGGCGGTTCTACCTTGCTATTAGCACTTTATCTCTTTGGACTCAACCTACTTCCACATTTTTCCGAGCAATTCTACCTGGCCAATGGCGCTTTATCTGCTTGGGCTCGATCTACTTCCACATTTTCCTGGTTGTGTTTGCAACATTTCTTTCTGGGCCATTTTCTTGCTTAAATCCTTTCACTTTACATTGTTTAAAATTTCAAATTTTCAGATGTTATTCCACTATTTACTTATCATCACTAACCATCACTTGGCTCAATTGCACATAAATCTTTAAATTCTCTTTTAATTACTTAAACTTCAGATAACCTATGAATATTAAATCATCCACGCTTCCACTGCGCTACTCTGATTATACTAAACCTTTCACCAAATATTTCACCAATTCTGGATTCCCTTAATCCATTAATAACTTATCTCGCTTCAATTTATACTTCCCAACTAAACTTTACATTGCTCTTATCATATATTAATACCACTTGATTGACTCCACTCATATTCTATCTGCTGCCATATTTGCTTCAAATTGAATTCTGAATCTTGACATATATTAATATTGATATACTTTCCTATTTATATATATTCTTTGCTTTAAACAATATTTTCTAACTTATTTAACAAACCCGATTCATATCTTTTCACATCTTCCATTCTCATTGCTACACATACCTGAAGATTCACTTTTACCTTTATTCAGGCCTTGCTCAACTACATGACATGAAATCTCAAAATTTCTTTACCATTTAACTGATTATACTGCTCTTCACCTTTTCTGCTCCTTTTCACTATACCTTAATCTACTCACTATTCCTTAATTGAGTATTATAACTTTACTTCAAATTTCAGAAATATTCCTATAACAAAATTCATTTATACAACTGGATCACCTTATTACATACCATTACACAATTCTTATTGCACACTTCCTGAATCATTTAATTATCATTATTCTATAATCTATTACATTCTTTTTCTTTACCTGATCATTAATACCAAACTTTATCCTTACTACCAATGGTATAATACCATTTCTGAAAAATATTTCTCTTAACTATTCGATTAACTGATTAATCTCAAAGTGCCATCTATCTCGCAATCCTTCTTATTAAAATACTGACATAGCGATAAACTGAAACTATTTCCTTTAAACACAATGATTTATCCTACTTAATTCCTTTATTCCACATTGCTAATTTACGGCCAATCATAAACAATTTCACTGTTACCGCTCATTCACAAATATCCATTCATAATCCACTTTGCTATTTCTCATTGCTTCTCAATGGGCATAATCTTTTCTATTCTAACTTGCTTAGCTTCAACTTACTTTAATTATGTAACTTTAACTTCAGATGGCTTCTAACACTAATTTCCCTTCTCTATTCCCACAATCTACACACAAATGCTGGCACCACTACTCTTATCTTTAACACTGCAACAACGCTATACAAATCTCTCTGCGAAATCTTTATCCACTGCCTTTTATTAAACAAACAACTTTCTCTTATGAAATTCTAAAAAAAATCCAACTTCCCACTACTCTTTTATTCTCTTTTTAATCAACTGATCACCTCTATATTCACTTACATGGATTTCTATATTAAATTTTCTATTATCCTCATTATTCATATTAGTACTGCCTTTAAATTCTTTACTGCAATTATTCTTAATCACAAATTACACTTACGGACCATCTTGATCACTGCTCCTCTGCTTACCAACATTTCATCTTAAACTAAACTATTTCACTTAATTATTTCAAATCTAACATGCCATTAATCATATTATTAACCAAGCAGCTCCTTAACACTTTATTAACATAAATCTCAAACACAATGACTATCTCTGCTACAATTCTCAACCACAATTCACCCATTTAACAATCCTAGTCACAAAGCCTTATTCTTCATCACGATACAATTCCCTCTATTATTCCTTCACATCACTACTTTATACCTTTCTCTACCAACTCTGATCCTTATTAAAACATTTTTTTATTGAATTTCATAACTAAATTTACCAATTCTTTTTTTTTTTTTATAAAAGGTACCAAGGTAACAAGCCAGCTAAGTGCGCTATCTCCCAGTGGGAGATAACGTTCTCACTCCCCTAGCTGTACCCGACACTGAGATTTTATAAATATCATGGTAAACCAAATACAAGATATAAGAATCAGCGGGGCGTGCCCTTGAGAAAAGCTGGAAAAGCTAGACTAACCGAATAGATGGGAAGCCAGTTTTATCAAGCACAACTAGACCCCTACAAACAGGAGGGAAAGAGGCACCAGTGAAGACCGAGGAAATTTTCCTCTCACATGCTAAAGATGCTAGGGCGTCTGCCACCCTATTCGTTTCCCTCTAAGTATGAATCACTGAAAGATTTAGGTGTTTGAGTAAGTGTTGAACAATCTTCCACCACCAAGATCATTTCCAGGAAGGACATTTATTCGAAAGAAGAGATTGCACCAAAACCTAAGAATCTGAATAAACCACAGTAATATGAATGCCACGATGCACCGCCAACCTTAACCCATCACATAGAACACACACCTCAGCAATAACACTATTTCTTGGCCATAAAAATATGCAAAACTGAGATGAACATCCCCTTTAGAATTGCAAAAACAACCACCACCGCCACAGGGACCAGGATTACCTTTACAAGCACCATCCACATTCAAGCAAAAACCATAAGAAGGGGGAATCCACCTCAATAACTTTGGAGTTTTCAGCTTGACTGTGGGTTTAAAACCAAAGCTAAGAAGGACACCTAGCTTATAGGGCAAGCAGACTTTTTTAAAAACCATTCCTTGGATGGCCGCATTCACTGCATATCTGATATCTAAAGTATCCGCACCGTTTTAGGTGTAGAATCAAATCTTTTAGCACATCTGAATTTCCATATCTCCCACAACATAAGCAGCACAACATATGTAGTAATGAAACCATGCACAGAATGACAGTTCATGGTGGATAAAATTCTCCATAAGGTGGAAGTGATACGGGGACCCTTAGCCTGTGCATGAAAAAGTGGACTATCCCAACTCCACATATGAGCAGCTAACTCCCCCTCAAGGAAAAGGTGATCCAGATTCTCAACGAAAGGACTTGTACAACAAGAGCAAGCAAAAACTAAATAAACTCCACAATCAGCTATTCGGTCATCAGTAGCTACAGCCCTATGAAGAACCTTCCACCCAAAAAGAGCAACCCGGGGATTGGAAGCATTATTCCATATTTTGAGCATGTTAGGACGGTAAGCACCTTGCGGCTGAATAGTTTGGAAGGCAGACCTGGTAAAAAACTGACCATTAGCGTTCTCAGTCCAAACACAAATATCTGAAGATTCTGAAATAGTGACATTCTCCATAACTCTTTGAATAATTTCGTGACTTCTGAGAGGATGATCCAGATTCACTACCACCTCATTGACCAAAGAGAACGGGTGATGAACCGAAGCAGGAAGAAAAGAAATAAGTGGGACGCTGCCAACCCACCTATGCCTCAATATGTCGATATGCTTGCCATCCCCCCAAACCCATCTACTGTGCTGCATAATGAGATTATTCTCCATGTGAAATACTCCAGAAGAAATACCCGAAGGAAACACTCTGCTAACTTCAGTGAAATTAGTTTTGAAAAATTTGCTTCTAGCATATCTTGACCACAGAGACTGACCATGGATTGCATTCCAGATGAGCTTAGCCATAAGGGAAATTTGAACATGCCACATACTTCTAACACCCAGACCTCCTTCCTGCTTAGGCCTAGAGATTTGATCCCAAGAAACCCAGTGGCGACGCCTTTGGCCCTCTGCCCCATTCCAGAAAAAAGATGCACAGGAGCACTTAATGCAATGAATAACAAACTTAGGCAAACAAGAAGCAGAGGCCACATAGATAGGAATTGAGGAGAGCACTGAATTAATAAGGATGACTCGTCCTGCTTGAGATAAAAGTTTAGATTTCCATGAGGATAACAAATCGTTCACCTTGTCAATAATGTGCTTATAGTGGGAGACTAAAGTGCGCCCAGAAGAGATGGGAACGCCAAGGTAGGATAACACCCCCTGCTGTCTTCTGAAGCCTGTGAGAGCTGCAATACGAGATCCAACAACTACAGGAGCTTTGGGAGAGATTATAAAACAACTCTTTGAAGCATTAACCTTTTGGCCAGACGACTCCTCATACTGCTTTAAAAGGGAAAGAAATTTCCTGATATTGCTGGTCTGACCATTTAGAAATATGAGGGTGTCATCTGCATAAAGAAGATGAGAGACAGGAATGCAACCCCTGGGATCCCTGAAAGGAGCAAGAACACCTGTAGCATGAAGAAAGCTGATACCTCTACTTAGTGCCTCTTCCATGATAATAAAGAGAGCAGGTGCCAGGGGGTCACCCTGCCTAACACCTCTGGAAGATTTGAAATACCCAACCTGCTGGCGATTAAATAGTATAGAGAACCAACAATTACTAATCAACATGCCAATGTAAGACACAAAGCGAGACGAGAAACCAAAGCTCTGAAGCACAGCAAAGAGGAAGTTCCACTCCACTCTATCATAAGCCTTCATCATGTCCAACTTAAAAATAACATTATTCCCACAAACCTTCCTTCTAATGTCCTTCATCATATGACGAGAAATAGACACATTTTCAATAATAGAATGACCCTTCACAAAAGCTCCTTGCTCCTCAGATATGATATCAGGCAAAATAAGAGACAGACGATCTGTAAAAATCCTCGAGATAATTTTGTAACAAAAATTACAAAGACTAATAGGTCTAAAGTCACCAAACGTCCTTGGGTCTTTAACTTTTGGGATCAATGCAATAATGGAAGATGTAGCACCACGAGTTAAAGAATATCCCTTAAAGAAATCTTGGACAGCACTCACAACATCCTCACCAACTATATCCTAGCAAAGAGAATAGAAAGACCCCAGGAACCCATCCGGGCCAGGAGCAGCTTTACCATTCATGCCCATCACTGCCGCCTTAACCTCAAGGCTATTAGGAATAGCACAAAGAGATGAATTCTATTCCTGAGAGATGAGAGAAGGAGGAATAACCTGCAGAAGCTCATCATTGACCACCGTATGAGAGGTAGAAAGGAGGTCTTGAAAATAAGATGACGTAGCATTCTTCAAAGTTTCCTGAACTTCACACCATTGCTGAGACCCATCAAGAAGAAGCCTATGAATACAATTTTTTCTCCTTTTATTCTTGACAACTACTTGATAGAAAGCGGTATTTCGATCACCATTCTGTAACCATTTCATCCTGGCCTTCTGACACCACATCTTCTCATCATTAATCAAAGCCTGTCTGAGGCGGGCATGAGATGCAGTCATTGCAATTCTATCGACTTCTGATGGATTTTGCTCAAAATCTTGTTCCGCCTGTGAGACAGATCTCCGCAGCGCTGATGTTGTCCTGGAGGTTACCGAAAATCTCCTTATTCCACACACGCAAAGCCTGCTTCACCGCCCTTAAACGACATAACAAAGTAGTAAAGAAATAAACTTCTGCTCCACCCCTTCTAAGCAACGGAAACCACAGACATGAAAGATTCATCCGAAGCCCAAACATCCTGAAAGATGAATCTACTAGGGTGCTTAAGAAAATTAATCTGACTGACCAGCAAAGGTGAATGATCAGAAACTCCACGCAGTAGATGACGAACTGAAATATCAGGCATATTATCTTGCCAAGAACTATTGAACATAGCCCTATCCAATCTAGCCTTCACGGAGGCGCTACCAGTACGATTATTAGACCAAGTGAAGGGGGACCCGATATACCCAGCATCAACCATGCCCACAACCATAATAAAATCATTGAAATCATGCATAGAACTAATGCTTGTAGGAATACCTCCAGTCTTCTCACAGTGATTAGCAATGCAAATGAAATCTCCCGCCATCAACCAAGGCACATTCGAGGTGGATTGCGCAAACACAGTGAGATCATCAAACAACATCCTCCTCGCCACAGGGTTACAATCAGCATAAACAACAGTGATATAAAATTTGGATGTGGAACCCGCATTACACAAAAGAGTTATGAATTGCGAAGAACTGTCTACAACACGGACATCATCCCACCTCCTCCAGAAAACCCAGATCTTAGAATCTTCCCCCATGTTCCCCGAGCAGCCGTCCATGAGCAAAGCCTTCCCCAGAGCCGGAGCTTTACTAAAAATTGTTTACAGTTCAGATATGCCAACAATCATGGGATTATATTTCCTAACTTTGCGTCTCAAACTGTTCCTGGAGGCTACATTAGCAACCCCCCTGATATTCCATATTAGCATAGAACAATTCATGATGATTGGTATCCCTCCCGAGCCCCCCTTGCTTTTGCTTTAGATCTAGTAGTAACACCACGTTCGTGAGCATCAATGGAATCCTTATTTATTTCCATGTCAGGCATTAGCATATTTTCTTTAAGAGATAAAACCTGCATCTCCCCATCCGAGGCAGCAACCAGCTTAGACACCAATGATTGTCCTGAGTTTAAGATGGGTATCAATGGCAACACTGGTAACCCACTATTAGAGGAAACAACCTCCTCGGAAGATTCACCTTGCACCTGCATGGATGGCTGCCCATGAAGCCCATGCACGTAGCTCCTCCCAGGCGGTAAAACCATCTGACCAGCATCAGTGGAGGCGGCAGTAAAATCTGTCTGATGCGCCACCTGACCTCCTTCCATAGCATCAGAGACCATTATCCTCCTCTTAGGGGCTTCAATAATCTGTCCCTCCCCTTGCACCGATTCGTGAACCTGCACTTGCACCATCTGAGCATCCGTTGAGGGCATTGGGGCCAGACCTCCTTCCATATGTTCATGCACCCTTGCATTCTTTTCAGGAACCTCGATAGGCTGCCTCTCTTCTTGCGAAGGATCTTGATCATATCCATCAAGTAAAGGATGGAACTGATTATTTGCAGTCTGCAGAGTTGAGGAATCTTTTTTTTTTGCCAAGTTTTCCGGAATCTGACTGGCTGCTTCCATTCACCTTCTGGGACACCTTGAACAGATTTGGTATCCAAAGCCTCACGGACTTGAGGTTTCTTCTTATAATATTCCTCCACACTATGACCCAGCTTATGACAGAAAGAGCATATCGAAGGGATCCTATGAAAATTAACTTTTTGCCAGAATCCGTCTTTGTCACAACCTATCCATATACGTTCCGGTCTTGGCTTGTTGATATCCAGTTCCACATAAACAAGTGCCTCCTGAGTTTGAGTCATGGCTTTAGAGGTCTCATGCACATGCAAAACCATACCAAAATTTCCTGCAATGGATCTAAAAAATCCTCATGATAAAAGTTAACAGGCAGTTGTAGGAATCCAATCCAAACAAGGATAAAGGAGGGATCATAGGAGTAATCAAAGGTTGGTTCCCATCTGAAGAACCTATACAATAGGCCTTTAATGTAGAGACTCCTACGCAACAGCACTTTAAGGAAGTCCTGTTCATCATCAAAATGGAATAGAAGGTGCCTGGGATTAAGGGGACTAACAATAAAGTCCCTAGCAAGCATAAGACGTTGGGATAAGCAGGTTTTGATTTCTGGTATTGAAGAACGGCCATAAGAACACTTGGCTATTATAGCATGCCTGAAAGGGATAACTGACTTCGCTATTTCCTCCTTACTGAAGAATACAACAGGTTCTCCTTTGTCTGTGAACGCCGGAGGTTTGACCCCAATCGTCACCGCCGGAGGAGGCCTGGTCGCAGTTAGCATCTGAGCATAAGAAAGCCTAGGCGATCCCACAGGGATGCCTTCACCTCCAGTGAGACCCTCATCCATGGCGGGAGGAAACCCCCCGCCACCCGGCGGCGGCCGCTCCAGGCGACGAGAAACCTAGCAGAGCTCCAACGGTCAAAATATGGAAAGTAGAAAAATGCTCCTCCGATCAATTTACCAATTCTTTCAATTTCTATAATAAAAAATCTTTAATCAACTATACTTTAACCACAATTAACACCCTATTAACCACTCACACTACACCACCAACCATACCATTTCTCTGCCATTATCCACAATTACTAATCTGACCAACTATACACACAATTCATATATCAAACCTCATGTGAAAACCATACTAAAAAGCACAAGAAACCATAGACTTACTACCAGCAGTGGACATTAAATCATGTATTGGGACATTGTAATCTTAATGTCTTTTCATATTCTAGCTGGACCATTGCTCTGATACCAACTGTAACGGCCTTGGATATTCATACCCAATAGGGGTCCATATCCAGATCCGTCTCCCGCGAACGGACCGAAGTCTCGCAAGGGATATCTCACACACGTGTCCAGTAAGAATATAAAAGACAAACCACAACAGTAAGAGACACAAGAAAATACATGTGCTCATATCTGCATATAATAATTTACAACTGTCCTATTACATTATTACATGACAAAATTAAAAAGAGTACAACTACCTGGGGCATACCCCGAGGGAGCACAAGCTCACACAACTCGACTAACAATATTGCTGGTGGTACAAGTTTGTCACGACACCTCCACAAGCCACACCATCGGTAAGCCCTGAAAAGAACTGTAAGGGATTGAGCCTCAACAAGTCACTGGCTCAGTAGGGGACCACCCAAACCACACACAACACGGGAGGACCTCAACCCCAATGGGTCTCACAGGCAACACCGGTAGCTAAACCATATCATGCTTACCGCAAAGCATAACTAAATCAATTGACACAAATTTTAGAAAGTAAAAGAGACAACAGCACTAGCACCATGCCACTAGTCTGTCCAATAACTGTAAAGCCTAGGCCACAACCCTCACAGACACACCACCTCAACAGCTGGTCGCCTAAGCTGTAAGCCACACAGGCAAACCATTGTCTAAGCTACTAGCTTCACTGGCAAGCCTCCAACACATGGGTAACCGGACTGCTAACCAAGAGCTAATCCTTTATACCCTTAAACTACGATGTATCGCATATCACACTTAAGTAACAGGACTGGCCACCACGATGCCAATCCATTGCACACTAAACCATATTCGGAAACTTACCCAGGGATGGGTAAAATGCAACAATTGGAAGATCTCACCGCATGACCTCCACTTCACCACCTGAAAAGGCTAGTACCCATTGTACTACGAGAAACTAGTACCCACAAAGAGTACAGGTACCTACCACCACGAGGTACCACCACGGAACACAAACATAACTGTGCCACCACCAGGGCACACCACAACCAATCAAACCACAACCAATGAGTCTCCGCTCACTAACCATAATGACAACCATGGCAACACCATGACACACCTCGACGGGTAAAACCACAACCCACACACGCTACAACCAATAGCAAAGCACGAGCCGAAAAACACGATGCCACCATACGAGACAGACTACTGGTTCATGATGCCAGTATCCAACCCAGACAACACAACACAAAAACTACCTCTCAGTCTCGCAGTCACGGACGTAAGGTCCAACTTCCGCTCCACAACACAAGTAAAGCCAATGAACTGTGGAGACCAACCAAACCACCACAACCTGTAGGTCACACAGCCCGCAGGCCCATGCCTGGCACCTTTAGAGACTCTGGCCCGAGCTCCCTGAAGTGAGGCACTGGTAATAGGACTAGCCAGGGCCCAGTACGTCCACTGGTGTCCGTAACCCCAGCTACAAGCGCGCTACAAGTAACTAAACACAACTCTCACAAGTCACTGTCCCACTGCCGTCTTTCCCTCAGCCGGACGACAACTCTCCCTGAGAGTGAGGTTGTCCAGGAAGATGACAAGACCTTGACGATACCACTGTACCGAGACAAGCCCCGAGCACACCCACGTGACTGGTTCTCCTCGGAACCTGGGGCACCCAACTGAAGAGGCATTCCGGAATAGGCGCCAGACCACCAAACTGGACAACACACTAATCACATCATAAACTCATACAATCTTTATTACAAACCACGGTACAAATGTAAGGACTAGCTTGACCTGGTCACTCCGTGACCCACAAGCTATCCTATGCAGACACACACATAAATCACGGTAGTCAACCATACGTGGCCTATCATTGGTCACAAGGTGACCTCCACTGCCACGTTAAACTCATTACTCGGTAACCACTTAATAACCACACTTGCGCTTCATTAATTAACAATCTTAACCAATCTATAATCACATACTAGAAAGCTAGGGCTTGGTTCACGCAGGAACCTCAATGGCCAACCACTACGACAACCAGTGCATGTGCCATGCACACACACACACACATAACACCACTACAACAGAGTATGTGCCATGTACATCCTCGAACCACGATAACACCACACCGATTACGTAAACCACCCACTAACTGTGTGGGCAACCTGCTCACAGAGCTTTACAGGTGCCAATGCACCTCTTACCAAAGCCATGTACGTTAAACGACGATAATCGGATAACCAAAACACCAAAAGCATGCAAAGCAGAACCCTCGGCTGTGATCGCAACAGAGGATAAGGCCGCCTTCTGATCGCGACGCCACGACATGTCGAGATAAGAAACCCTGTCGCGACGGGTCGGCCTGTCGTGACCTGGTCGCGACAGCAGGGTCTGTCGCCTTCTCAGGCGAAAACCCTAATCCGAAAACCATCTTGGTATTTTCCATGCAAACCACCCTAAATCCCGTTTCAACCCAATTTTCATGCTCATTTCACCTCCTAGGCATGATATCTACTGTTTTTAAAGCGGTAAACAAGATAACATGTAATCCACGCAATCAAACATGGTGGAATCTCCCTACTTTCACGAAGAACATGCAAACCACGCATGGCGCGGCGTCTCCCCCGCTCCTCACGACGTCCTCGCGTCGAGAGCGAGTCGAATACCACACCGGAACTCCAAATCGCCCAACAGAGCTGCAGCAGCTCCTTCCCTAGTCGAGCAGAGCTTGTGAAAGCTCTGTTCGGCTAGCCTGCTTAAAAACCGCACAGCGGTTGGGATCGCGACGTACCTCCCCGTCTCGACCTGATCGCGATGGACTAAGGCGTCGCCTTCCCATTCCGACGTCAGCAAACCCCACTCCATGCGCGACACGCGGCGCACATGTAGACGTCGACCCCAGCGGCGGCAACCAGAACGCGACCCCACTGTTGTCGCGTTCAGAACGCGACCTACACCCCCGTCGCATTCACATCCAGTGAACCAACAGGCACTACAGACCTAACCTGCCAGTCCACTAAGCCCCACACAACGTGTAGAAACCACAACCAAGGCCCAATGACCCCATATTGGCCATGAGCAACATACCAAAACCTATAAAGGCGGATTCGAACTACCATTAAACAACGATCCACGAAGATCCGAAAAACACGCTACGTTACAATAGCTGTCTATGGTGTAATATTTATTGCGTGCAGGTCTTTGTCAGTACCAATCCTTTCAACATTGGACAACCAGAAGTGAAAGAGATCAGGATGAATCTTCTCTTTGCATGTATGTCTCTCTGAGCATTAATGACTGCAAGGTTACCTATTCCACACCTTGGGCCATACAGTCTAACGTGCTTTAAACAAAGAGACTGAAGTAAAGATATATAGAAGACTGATGACTCCATGAAGGCATAGAAGAGACACACTCTAAACCATCAAACACCAGCGAGCATCGGCAAGAAGAGCTTATTCGCATCTCTCAACCAATCTTTAGCTCTTAGCTCTCAGCTTTCACCTGCTCAGTCTTTCGAGAGCTCTTGTTGTTATGAGAGATTTTCTTGTTGAAAATCTGTGTCTCTCAGACATTGCCTCAGATCAAGCAAACTTCTATAAGCTTGGTCTAGGGGCCTTTCACCTTTACTCTCATTCTCTGTGTGTTCCTCTTTGTTTGTGAAGAGAAGACCTATAGGGTACAAGTGGTAGTTGTTCCCTTCATTGAAGAAGGAAGACTTGTTGCATAAGGTGTTGTTTTGTTCCTCTTAGGGGTTAGAAGAGAAGGCTAGCTGTTGCTGGATGTGTAAGAGTCCTTAAGGGGGACAGTACCCTTGGTTAGTGAAATCCCAAGTTGTTGCTTGGGGACTGGACGTAGAACTCCTTGGGATAGGAGGTCCGAACTAGGATAAAAGTCTCCTGTTGTTTGTTTGTTTGCTTGTTCGTCTCCACTCTCACTAACACTAACTGTTGATCTTAGTGTTTTTCTGTTAAGCATTTTTATTGACAGGTTTTATTCTAAAAAGATATTTAGCAATCCATTCACCCCCCTCTGGGCTTGCTATATGGGAAACAAGTGGTATGAAAGCCAAGTCTCTTCAAGAAAGAAGATCTCACGGTCTGAAGAGTAAAGATAAATGGCAGCTCAAGGATATGCAGAGGGTCAGTCTATCAATAGACTTCACCTATTTGATGGTGAGGACTACAACTACTGGAAGACTAGAATGGAGTTCTTTCTTCAAGGTCTCAATTTCCAACTTTGGTCTATCATAGAAGAAGGAGACTTGGTAGTACTCAACAACAGAGAAAACTGGACAGACGAAGACAAAAAGAAAATATCTCTAAACAACAAAGCTAAAAGTATACTATGTTGTGCTCCAAGCAAGAAAGAGTTCAATAGGATTTCAGCATGCAAGTCAGCGATGGAAATGAGGGAGAAGCTTAGGATTAGATATGAAGGAATTGAAAAAGTAAGAGAAACAAGAATAGATATCTTAGTAGCTCAATATGAAAGATTCCAAATGCAATCAGGAGAAACCATCACACAAATGTACAATAGATTCACAGACATCACAAATGGTTTGGCTGGACTTGGAAAAACCTATGACATTGGAGATATGGTGAGAAAGATATTGAGATACCTACCAGCCTCATGGTCTCCAAAGATAACAGCCATAGAAGAAGCCAATGACCTAAGAATAATGTCACTTGTGAAACTCATTGGGTCACTAATGGCCCATGAGATTAACATGGAAAGGCTTGGAGAGTCCTCCAGCAGGAAGAAGCATAGCAACACACTAAAAGCCATAGAAGGCAGCTCTGAAGAAGAATCAGAAAATGAAAGAAGTGATGAAAATAGCGAAGATGAGGAAGCTTTTCTTTCTAGAAGATTGCAGTATATTCTAGCTAAGAAAAAATATCAGTCAGGGAGAAGGTACTTTAAAAAGGGAAAAGACTTCAAGAAATCCGAAGTCAATGATATAAAGAAATCAGAATCCATATGGTATGAATGCAAGAAACCTGGACACATCAAGGCTGAGTGTCCAAAGCTTAAAAAGACGGAGTTCAAGAAGAAGGACAACTCAAAGAAGTTCAAAAGATACAAAAAGAAAGCCATGGCAGCTACATGGAACAATGAAAGTGACTCAGACAGTGAGTTAAGTTCTAGCGAAGAAGAAGAAGAAAAAGCCAATCTGGCTTTCATGGCAAGCATCGATGAAAAGGTAACCTGTGACTCATCTTTTACTTCTTGTAATGAATCAGACTCAGATAGCCTGGAAGATGCTTTCAATGAACTATATAGTAAGTATAAAGATGTATGTAAGCTATTAAAAACCACCAAGAAAAGTCATGCATGCTTGGAAATCACAAACTCAGATTTAAAATCTGAAACTGAGCAACTAGAAAAATAAATCTCTGAATTAAAAAGAAAAAATGAACTGTTATATGAAGATCTAAAAGTTAAAAATGAACAGATATCAAACCTAGAAAACCAGGAAACTATAAGTAAGCTTAAAAAGGAAGTTGACACACTAAGAAAAGACAATGAATATTTAATGACTACAATTGAAAAATTCACAAATGGAAAATCATCTCTAATATTAAAAGGAGCAAGAAGATTAGGTAAGAAAAAGCATGGTTTGTGATACACTCCACCTGATAATGAATAAATAATCATTCATCCTAAAATCTATCCAACTCCAAAATTTGTAGCTGAACAAAATATTGATTATAAATCTAACATTAAATACAGGCCAACTGAAATAGTAAATAATACATCATGCTATAGTCATTGTAATAAATTAGGACACACTAAAATAACTTATACAACTAAACACTTAAAGTGGATTCCTAAAAGAAAAAAAGGAGGAAACTAACTAGTAAGGACCAAAAAGAACTTGGGTACCTAAATCTTAGTGATTTAATTGCAGGTAAGCCTTAGAGCATCAAAATGGTACCTGGACAGTGGGTGCTCAAGGCACATGATTGGCAACAGAAGATTGTTCTTGCACATCAAAGATGAAGAAGGCACAATAACTTATGGCGATAATGGAAAATGGTCAGTGATAGGTTGTGGATCCATTGGAAGTCAAGATAGAACTCTCATAGAAGATGTTTTATGCATCAAAGGACTCAAGCACAATCTCATAAGTATCAGCCGACTGTGTGACAAGGGTCACCAAATCAAATTTCAGGAGTCTAAGTGCCTAATTATAAAGGATGGTGTAACTGTGTTCGAAGCCAATAGAGAAAAGAACCTATATATGCTTCATCTAGAGGAATTAAAGGATCAAGATGTGTGTCTAGCAGCAAGCAAAGATCAGAATGTAGAGTTATGGGACAGAATGCTAGGTCATTGCAGCTTAGATGGAATAAGGAAGCTTATCAAACATGATCTAGTGGAAGGTCTGCCGAAGATGAACTCAAGATTAGAAAGTGTTTGTGAACCTTGTGCAAAGAGGAAGCATGCAAAATCCTCCTTCAAATCAAAGACAGTAGTAACCACCTCCAAAGCACTAGAATTGCTACATATGGATTTGTTTGGACCAATGAGAACTACTAGCCTGGGAGGAAAGAACTTTGGATTTGTAATTGTTGATGACTATTCAAGATTTACATGGGTATCATTCTTGGAGCATAAAGATGACACATTTGACAGTTTTGTGAAGTTCAGTAAGATAGTTCAAAAGGATAAAAAGTTCAGCATAATAAGTATTCGTTCAGATCATGGAGGAGAATTCCAAAATGACAAGTTTGAAGAATTTTGTGATGATCAAGGAATAGAGCACAACTTCTCAGCACCAAGGACACCTCAGCAGAATGAAGTAGCTGAGAGGAAGAATAGAACATTGTTGGATATGGCCAGAACAATGCTATTAGAATACAACCTTCTAAGATATTTTTTGGCAGAAGCTATCAGCACAGCCTGTTATATTATAAATAGAGTTATGATCAGACCAATTCTGAAGAAGACCGCATATGAATTGTACAAGCAAAGGAAGCCCAAGATCAGTCACTTCGGAACGTTCGGATGTCCATGCTTCAATCACAACAATGGTAAGAGAGACATAGGTAAGTTGGATTCCAAATCTGATGAAGGAATCTTTATGGGGTATGCTTCTAAACCAAAAGGCTATAGAGTTTTCAATAAACAAAGTTTATTAATTGAAGAAACTATTCATGTTATTTTTGATGAGTCTAACCCTTCCTTAAGAAAGAAAGTAGATAGTGATGATGAAAATATAGAAAATCTCTCCAAGAAACTGAAGGAAAAAACCATCAAAGATCATGAAGATCCACCCTTGGAAGAGCTACAACAGAAAGAAATAGCTCATAATGATCTTCCAAAAGAATGGAGATACAAGAAGGATCATCCAAAAGACAATATCATTGGAGATCCATCAGCTGGGGTAAGAACAAGAGGTAATGTTATTCCTTGTGACTATTTAGCTTTTGTATCTCAAATTGAGCTCAAGACAGTCAATGAAGCCCTGTCTGATGAATCTTGGATTCTAGCCATGCAAGATGAACTTAATCAGTTCAAGAGAAACCAAGTTTGATCCCTTGTTCCGAGACCATCAGATCATCCTGTGATTGGCACCAAATGGGTGTTCAGGAACAAATTGGATGAAGCTGGTGTTATCACTAGAAACAAGACTAGACTTGTTGCTCAAGGCTATTCTCAAAAGGAAGGTATAGATTTCGATGAAACATATGCACCAGTGGCTAGACTTGAGGCTATTCGAATTTTACTTGTTTATGCATCTGCATTGGATTTAAAACTTTTTCAAATGGATGTAAAATCAGTATTTTTAAATGGATATATAAATGAGGAAGTCTATGTAGAACGACCTCCTAGTTTTGATGATGTAGATTTTCCAAATCATGTTTTTAAATTACATAAAGCATTATATGGTTTAAAGTAAGCACCTAGAGCATGGTATGAAAGACTTAGTGCATTTTTGTTAAACCATGGTTTTATCAGAGGATAGGTAGATAGTACATTATTCATTAAATCAAAATTCAAAAGTATATTACTTGTGCAGATTTATGTAGATGATATAATATTTAGATCTACTGATGAATCCTTGTGCAAGTATTTTGAGAAGCTCATGTAGGGAGATTCGAAATGAGCATGATGGGAGAGCTCAACTACTTTCTTGGACTACAAATCAAGCAAAGTAAAGAAGGTACACTTATTTGTCAAGCCAAATACACCAAAGAGTTGCTGAAGAAGTTTGGATTCGACAATGCTAAACCACTGTCCACTCCAATGAGCACATCTGCCAGGTTAGACAGTGATAAGGAAGGTAAGAAAGTTGATCAGAAACTATATAGAGGTATGATAGGATCATTGCTTTACTTGACAGCTAGTAGACCTGATATTTTATTTAGTGTATGCATGTGTGCAAGATATCAGGTTGATCCTAAGGAATCCCACTTAATATCTGTTAAAAGAATTTTTAGATATCTAGCTAAAACTCATGATCTAGGTTTGTGGTATCCAAAATTATGTGAAACTAGTCTAGTTGGATATTCTGATGCTGACTATGCTGGATGCAAGGTAGATAGAAAAAGTACTAGTGGTAGTTGTCAATTTCTTGCAGGATGCTTGATTTCATGGTCTTCAAAGAAGCAAAATTCAGTAGCACTATCAACAGCTGAAGCTGAGTACGTAGCTGCTGGGAGCTGTTGCACTCAACTCTTATGGATAAAACAACAGCTTGAAGACTATGGATTGCATATCAAGACCATCCCATTGTTGTGCGACAACACTAGTACGATAAATCTCACCAAAAATCCAGTTCAGCACTCCAGAATGAAACATATAGAGGTTAGATATCATTTCATTAGAGATCATGTAGCTAATGACAATATAAATATTTCTTTTATAGATTCGTTAAATCAATTAGCAGATATCTTTACAAAGCCTTACCTGAAGAGAGATTTACGTCTCTTAGAAGGGAATTAGGTATGTGTAATTTGTAAAAGATACGTCTGCATGAAACTGAAATAATAAATTTCAGAATAATTTTCGCTCTTCCCACTAAAAATTAAGCAAATCCTGTAATTGCGTGCGTCATAAAGTGTTATGGCGTTTTAAATGAATTCTTTATTATCTACACTATCCTTTCCTCTTTTGTCGTTATCTGCATTTATTGTTTTGACGTTTCAAAAAGCACCTTTATGTCCTGTCGTTAAATCCGTAAGTCATGCCTTATCGATTTCATCTCTCTCTCTCTCTTCTCCATCGACTTGCCTAGAGCGATAAAAACCCTATCGATTCCAGTCTTCTCTCTGTGCGACTTCAAAAAGAACTCTCTGTTCCCGCAAAATTTCTTGAGGGCTTCTGTTCCATTCCTTCCTACGATCCTCCAGAAACTTTCCTTGTTCATTTCCATGGTGGCTTCTGGGAGTTCCGAAACCGTTGGTGGATACAACGTTGCCTTCCTCTCAGCGGAGCAGCAGGAAAGGTTTGCAGCAGTCAAGATCAAAGTGTGTGGTAACAAGGCTATAGATATTGAATATCTAGAGAAGAATGGGATGCACAGTGTTGTGGAAGGTATTCAAAGGATGAAGTGGTCGAGGCTAGTCACAGTTTCTAAGCCAAGCTACCCAGACCTAGTCAAGGTATTCTACACATGCCTGAAGGTAGAAAAAGACGGGTCCCAAACCTCCTCAGTCAAAGGTACACCTATCCATATCACTTATGATCTCCTAGAGAATCTGTTTGGTGTATCTACTGTTGGTCGTAGTGGGGTAGACAGTGTGGATATTCATGCCAAAGGGTTAAGCATTATCAGAACAGAGTATAAGCTAAAAGATGGAAAAATAGATATCAACCAGCTGAATGCTTTCAACATGATCCTCCACTTTATTGTATGCCAGATTCTAGTACCAAGAAGTGCCACTTTCTCAACTTGCCCTAAGGCCGACTCAGACATGATGTTTTGGGCAATCCAGAATCAAGATATTAATATGGCTCAAGTGATAGTTGAAAGAATGCAATTTGCTGCAGAAATGATATGGGATAGGAAGAACAAGCTAAATGTCTCACTACCTTATGCACATTTGCTGACCAGGATATTTAAGCATCTTAATATTGATTTGAAGGGAGAAGTGATGGAGAAGATGGGCCAACCTATCTGTAGACACCCATCTTTGGCCTATAAGTTGGGCATATTTCTTGTTCATAGCATTGATGTCCCAAATTGGTCATCACTTTGGAGTCCTTCTTTGGCCATCATGAGCCCATTCACCCTCAATTTCAAGTCCATTCTTAAGCCCAAGGCCAAGATCCACTTGAAACATCAAAACTGTGCAGTATGCCCTATCCTCTAAACATACCTTCACTTTGAGAGCTCATAACTTCCTCATTTCTAATCCCAATTTGGCATATACTATCATGTTGTAGCCCTCTGAGTCTAGAATCCAACGCAATAAACGGCTCATCAATCCGATGTTGGTGGAGAGAGTTCTGGCCCATTTCGTGGGACCTACGCGGACTGTCTTATAGTCGCGACCTGGTGCATGGTCGCGACAAGAACGCGACCCCACGACCCGTCGCGACAACGCCATGTACGTAAATACGTTTTTACGTGATTTTTGGCTTATCCTTCCACCCTAGAGCCTATCTAAAGTCTCTTTGAGTTGTATTACGACCCAAACCTCCTATCCTCATCCCTAGGGAGCCCCCAAGTCCATCCAAACTCTAGATAGACTCTCAAACTCTCCCATAACTTGGACTCTCTCTCTAAACTCGGGATTGGACTCTATCTCTCACTTGAACACATCCTAGGACTCTCTAGGGGATAGAGGAAGGCTACCACCATGAGGAGAAGTCCCTGGAGGCTCTACCCACAAGGTCCCATCGTCCCCAACGCAGAGGAGAAACTGTTCTTCCCGTTTTCCTTCTTTCTCTCTCCTCTTTCTCTCTCATATCGCCTCCAGGACCAGCAATACTTGCACGGCTTGTGGAGATCGAACCAGGCCAGATATCTTCGAGGTTTCTTCATCAAAGTTTCTCCCCACAGAGCCCTCTTCAACCTTGAAGTGGAATCACATCGATTGGTGGCTTGTGCTAAAAGTTACAGCAGATTGATCTTCACTTTCTCTCTCATATCAAGATCTGCACATGTGGGATTATCGTCTCTTCCATAGCCCAAACCAGGCCAGATCTCTTCAAGATGTCTTCATGAAAGTTGTTCATGACGTCCTCCTCTCCGACCTCCAACTAGAATCACATCAAACGGGGCAGTATCTGTTTAGTTTTGATTTTTACTTTCTTTTTCACGTTTTACACATGTATACATGAGTTAGGATTCCTCCTTCTCCTCTTCCATGATTTCTCCCCATGCATATTCCTCCCCACGTTTTCCTACTACCCAAGGGGTTTAAAAACCACCCCCAGGTCCGTTCCCTCCATGCTCCACATCTTTCTTTCATTTAAGAATAGCTACTACACTTAACATAGTCTAACAGGGTTTTATTTCTTATTTTCGTTGTTTTGGCAGGCACCCAAGCGAAGATCCACGAGCGGCTCTTGTCCTCTGGCCGGCCGGAGGTCAGGAAGAAGGTCTCAACCATCATTCTCCCGCACTGCAGAGGATGCGGCAGAGGAGGGCGACGCGACAACATAGACGCGCCCTGTACGAGCGTCGCGATAATAGCCCATCGCGATGGGGTCACCCGTCGCGATCTCAGTAAGTCCACTGTCCTCTTTCATGTTCCTAGCATAGTTAGCTTACTTAATTCTTATTTATGGCAACTATCTAGGTGGCGATCACATTCCTTATTTCCATATTATTAGATTTAATATCCTATTGCGTGTCTTTGGGGTGCACATTCCCCGTGATTACACCTTTTAGCGATCACGGTGGGACCTTCAGTGCTAGCTTCGCCGATTTTGCTTGTGTGCCTGCCATGATGATCTGTTTATGTGCTTATTAGATACCCTGTTAGGTTTGTTCCTGTGTCTTTCTTGTCCTTTTGTTCTCGGTTGTTAACGCGGCGCATCGCGTCGCCGCGATAGCATCGCGCCGCCATGTTAGCATCGCGTCCATAAGGTCGGACGCGACTACAGGTACGTGTTCTCCCTCTTCCTCATGTGTTGTTCCTTCACTGAAGGTGTATCCATGTCTTCCCCATGCTGTTCTGCTATGTATATTCGTGCTTCTATCTGTTAGAATCCTGCTAGGGCTCGGCCTTTTCTTTTATTTCCACTGTACGTTCTCGGTTCTTGTCGCGGCGTATCGGGTGACCGCGACCTGGACGCGGCGGTGGTCGGGGATGTGACTATAGGTACGCAGTGTATGTTACTGTTTTCCCTCCATGCATCAGTTTCTGTCTATCTAGATAGCTACACTGTGTTGTTTACTTCCTTCTGTGATTGTATTGTGCTTTAGGTTAGTCTGTTTGTTGCTGTTTGCGTGTGACTGTGGGTTTCTGTGCCCTATTGCTGTTGTGGCTGAATCTTTGGTCGCGATAATGTCGCGGTGGATCTGGTCGTCGCGACGTCAGTAGAGACCCGCCAGTCACTATTTGTTAGTTTAGGTTAGACTTGCATGCACTTTGGTGCACCTAGGCTCATGCATACACTTCTGATTCATGCTGGTTAGGTTTTCCTCCTTGGTAGAGCAGACCCTCTCACCTGCGAGTACACATGGGCTGACCAGGGCCGCCTACCTAGGGCCTCCGTAAGTCCCCGTGGCGGTACGCACATTGCAGTTCGCCTGGCTGGTTGTACCCATTGTACCCATAGATCAGGCTGTATCACGCGTGAGTTTGTGCATCCCCTTAGTGTCACCGGAGTACTTGGGTCCATACCCATTAGGGTCCTCCTTTAGCCAAGTGTAATTCAATTCAATCAATTCATTAAAAGGCTAAGTGATAACCCTAAAACCCTAATGCATATCATGTTAACTTGGGTGTTTGCTTGAGAACTTCCTTTCTCATCCCCTCCTTGCGTGATTTTAATTGTTGTTGCACCCCCTTATTTGTATTTTAGTGTATCCTTTTGATTCCCCATCCTCTCATGGCTCCTTTCCACTTTACCTATTCTCCAACCTCTCCTTCTCATGCAGACCCCTTGTCTCATGAGTCTATTCCAAATTCGGCCCAGTCTAGGGCCCATCGGGCCGACGAGAGTGTCGTTTCCCACTCTGTCCCGTCACCATCCTCCTCTGATGAGGCCGTTGAATTGGAGCGCCTCCTGCTTGAAATGGGCCCTGACCAGGCCCGCGAATTGTTGTCCACCTTTGCTCTACGGTCTTCTTCCAGGATGGGCCCAACAGGCCCACATTATCCTGCTCATTCTAGATCCCCTCACGTTGTCACTCTTGGATCGGGCTGTCCTTCTGTTCAGCCCACATCATTACAACCGGCCCATTATGCTCAATCTGACTCGGACCTTGACTCTCGACTGCGCTCTCATTCCCAAGCTGGCCCTCGCTATCCACAATCCACTTCGGCTCAGGACTTTCAATCCGAGTTCGAGTACATGAAGCGAGAGCTCAGTGACTTGCGGAGGCAGTTAAAGCCAAAACCTTCCTTCAATGATACTCTCCCTGATTTCCGTGGTCTTCGGATCCCTCCACCTTCTCAGCTCCCTGTTTATCGCAAATACAATGGGGCTGGAGACCCTTACATCCATCTGAAGGAGTTCCTCTATGAGTCAGTGTCCTATCAACATGATCGCCGCTTATTGGCTTATCTTTTTAGGCAGTCATTAGATGGGCCCGCTCTAGAGTGGTTTTATTCCTTGCCTCCCGATGAAGTTGAGAATTTTGAAGTCGTCAAGGTCAGATTCATGCAACAATATCAAGACTGGGCCGGACCCAAGTATTCAATGGCCGATCTGATGACTGAACAGATGAAGCCTGATGAAGAATTTGCAACCTATGCCGACCGGTGGCATCAGATGTCCATGCATGTCCAGATGCACATCCCGGAAGGGGAGAAAATCAAGCTTATCATTCCTAATGCAACGCCCATGTACGCCACATCCTGGCTATAAACAACATCACATCTATGCAGCAGTTATACAGTCGGGCTCGCTTTGTTAGAACCCAACTCATTGACTCCCCTATGCCATCCATGTTTGAGGCCCAACAACCGAATTCTTCATTTCAAGGGGCCACTTATGAGGGAGTCCAAACCCAGGCTCAAGTTGATACCATCCACCACCCCACGCCTACCCACTTCACTAACCACCATGCACCTCCACCTTCATATAGCCAACTCGCCCCGCTTCCACAAGAACAACCACCTCGTCCATGCCGCAGCACCCTACCATCCACTACTCAGCCATCACGACATTCACTTGGCCCAATGCGAACCCATTATCATCTGTTGCCTGAGTCCCTCTCTGATGTTTTCACGGCCCTGATGTCCATTAATGCATTGCAACTCCCTCCAGAAAAGCCAAGTTGGGACATGACAGTGGACCGATCAGAATCTTGCCCATACCATCGCCATCTGGGGCATACAGTCGCAAACTGTTGCGAATTCCAGGATGTAATATGTAATCTGGATCTAGAGCAGAAGATAAATTGGTCTGAAATGCACAGGCTCATCTTTCATTGTCAAGAGAAGAGAAAAGTACAAGACCAGGGGCAGCAGTCCTCCCCATCACAGGCAGCGGAACAGCAGCCCGAGCAGCCAGCAGTGCAACCAAGACAACCATCACAAGTATCAAGGCAGTCGTCATCTCCACCAGTTCAAGGCCAAAGGCACTTCTTTACTTATCCTCCAAGTGCACCATCCGCTCCGTCACAACCTCAACAACCCCCTCCACCAACCTTTACTCAGGCTAGCACCACCACACCTCTCCCCGACACCGTGCCACGACACGACGACAAGCTATTAGCTCGACGTATTGTGTCGGTACACCGTTGGTCATCTCCACCAACGCCGCAACCCACTAATCCCTCATCTACTCTAAACCCTACATCCTTACCCATTGCCATTCTCTCTATGCCACCACCACCTATGCCTGAGCATACCACCATCACAACACCAAGGCTCGAGCAAGCTCCACTCACCTCTGAGCCCGAGCAAGAGTTTCCTACTCCCAAGAGTAAGGCTGCTTCAGCCTCTGAGTTGGAGGAAGAGCTCTCTCCGCACGAGCCTATCCTTGCCATCATCCGATCACCTCACATCAAGCCCTCCGCATCCGACGAACCCACCATAGCCACCATACATCCCATCACCACATCCCAATGGAGCGGGTGTGCATCACCAGCAGCATGCCTTGAAATTACTTCCCCTATGCAAGATGGACTGAGTGAAGGTAGCCCAGTTCCGGTCATGTGTTTCCACCCTTACAACTACATCAGTCGCATGCTGGTCCGTGTCCTTATCTCAGGCACATTCGGGAAGGATGAGCCTTCATCTCCTCAGAAGAGCACTGTCAAAAAGAGTTCCTCGGCCCTAGTGCCAGCCAGGTCCAAAGCGGGGATGGTAGCCATTATGTTGCTTATTGGAAATGCTACCATTAATGCCATCATCACTCCTCGCTCAGTTATTTTGTATATGGTTGGTCAAGAGAAGGGGTTCTCTACAAACGTCGTGCTATCTCACGCGGCTGCTAAGGCCATCATGAATCAGCTGTCACTCAAGGGCAAGAAGTCACGATGCCCGAAGCATCCAAAGCCCTCCTTGCCATGTTTCAACCTGACCAGGGATGCATTGCTATGTCACCAAGAACACTCAAGGTTTTGCCAAGAGTCCTTTGCAATTTGCCTCAGCCTGTCAGTCAGTTGGCCGTGCTAGTGCCACCCATCACACTCCCAGAAGCCTCCCCTCTTCAACTGTCAAGGGAGTTGGTCTTCATGCCAGATTGTCAGGCCAAGATGCCAAGTCTCAAGCTTATGGTGCCGCGCATCAAGTTCCCATGGGTCTGCACTATCTACCTGTCAAAGGAATCCTTCTTAATGAAAATGCCGATTTATGGCATTCCCCATGGGTGTCTATAAAGGTTGGATATGCAAATGATAGCCAAGGGGCAAGTGCGCACACGACAGTCATGACAACTATAATTGATGAGAGAGCCGTGTGGCTGCAGAGAATAGCGAGGCCATCTGTTGCCTGGTCCCGCTATTTAAGAAGACATGTCAAAATGAAACCGTCGTATCTGTCTGTGAGAGCAAAGAAGCTGTGGCGTCACAAGAAGAAATCTGCCAAGAAGCAAAGGAGGCTGAGATCAAGATTGAAATTCTTTAAGAAAAATATTGATCTCCCTATATTGCCATCTTCTGACCTTGATCTTTCAATACTACTCATTTTGGTCAATCTAGTTCCCAGAGGAGGCGCTCGATCTCCCAATTCTGGACTGGTGCCGCATTATTCCCCTCCTACTCCTTTAGGGTCTTTGGACCCTCACTTCTCTCTTCCTCCTGAGCCACCCGATCACCCTCGGGGTTCTCAGGTTTTCTCTCCATATCCACCTGGGTCACCTGACTTTCTTCCTAGTGCTTAGGATTCCCCTTTTCCTCTTCCACCCGAGCTTTCTGATTGTAGGCCGGGCCCACATCATTCAGGGACATCCAATCTTGGTTCTGATTCCCTTCCTTCCACTTCACCTTCTGATCCACCAGATCCTCCACCTTCCATTCTACAGTTCCTTCCTCCAACCCCTCCTGCTCACGGGCCTGACCTGATTCCTCCCTCACTCCCTATTCGGGGTACTGACCTTTTTTCTCATTGTTTCCGAGGCTTTAGTCCTCACTAACATTCTTTCCCTTCTTTGTAAATTCTTTTGTTGAAAGGTTTTTATCCCTCATATTCTTGTAAAGTCTTGTCTCCCTCTTATTTGTAATTGAGTTGACTCCAATTCTTGCAATCCCTACCTTTTCCTGCAAATGAGCTAATTAAAATCAACAAAAATCAAAGTTCAAAGACTAATGCAGGTCGCTCTTTCAATAAAGGGGTCGTGTTTCTCACCAAAAAATCATGTAAATTTTGTTTCATCACAAAGAACATCAAAGAGAGTCATCTCAATTCACAACTAGAGTGGTCGAGTCAGTCTTAGGTTTATTTTGCTTCTGCAGCACTCAGGCTAGAGATTGCTCCGCGCTAGGGAACCGACATTCATTCCCTGTCATTAAAGGTCACCTTCATCAAGGATCATCACACACTCACATGGCAACCTTAGTCGGCTCCTCTAGCAAACATCGCTGCTATTTAGGCCATACCTAGGTGGTGCAAAAGCTGTTCTCTTCTTTACTCGGTCGAAGTGTAAAGGCAAAAATACTATTTAGTCGAGGCGACCAACCTAAGCACATCTCAATGAGAGGAAATCTCAAATAGGGATGGTCAATCAGGCCTGCAAAAGAAAAACCAAATAAAAGTGAGAAGAAGAACAAATGAAAGAAAATCAAAGAATAGGAGCATGACAAAGAGTGGCAGTATAGTTCCCCGCGGGACACCCTTGAGCACGGTCGTACGCATGCCCCAAACAAGAAACATGCACAATAAAGTGACCAAAAGTCCCTCCTCAACAGATGGAATCTCTAAGAGGTATGCCGTGGAAGGAAGCTAAGCCTAACTTGTCCTTTAAAGCTTGCACTAGACTTATCCCCAAACTTTCTTCTCTTTCTCTTTATAAGGCTGGGTCATCTCCTGGGTATGGCCTTTGTAGTGGCACCGCAAGCTAGGGGCAACCATCTACAGGACGCCACCATCTTAATGCACATCCGACCTTTTGGTGGTCTTTAATGAAAGGGGAATGAATGGGGACCCCTTGCCAGTAGTTTGATCTTGCTTTAGTGCTGTAGTAGCAAGGGTGAGTATCTTCCGTCTCATGTGTCTTTTTAGGAAGGACTAATGTCGGCTTTAGGCGTTATTCAAAAAAAAAAAGAAAAGATATTGGCCAAAAAAATCCCAAAAAATCAAATATCAAATATTGCCAAAACCCCCAAAAAATCAAATATTGCCAATCAAATATTTCCCAAAAATCAAATATTGCCAAAAACCCAAAAAATTAGATATTGGCAAAAATCTCCAAAAAATCAAATATTGCAAAAAATCTAAAAAAATCAAATATTGCCAAAAATCTAAAAAAAATAAATATTTCCAAAAATAAAAAAATAGATATTGCCAAAAATCTAAAAAAATTAAATAATTTTAAAACTAAAAAAATCAAATATTTTCAAACTAAAAATAACAAAAATGAGCAGATCTAATCATACATGCTAAGTGTGCAGGTACATTGACTCCCAAGCATTGATCGCTCAGATCTCCACATTTCTTCATTACTTTTGTCTGAGTCTTGCTCACATCATCTTTACGATCTGTCTCTCCTCCTCAGTTCCACCCATGATTTGAATTTCAAACTCATTATCCCACCAAGTCCTTCCCAAGTCCCATACATATTCTCCCTCAATGGCTCCATGAGAGGACTCTCTATGTGTGAACCTGACGGTTCTTCAGTGCTTTGTTTCAATCATGTGGATGACTGAGTTGTTTATGCTTGTTGTTGTTAGCTTGTTTAGTACTTTGTTTATTGCTTCATTTACACAAACAAATAAAAAAAATCAGAAAAAGCAAAACCCAAAAAATGGCGAGTTCTGCGCTCCACAGGTAAGTCAGGTAAGTATCCCTATCCCTTCTCCCTTGCATTACTATATGGTACTTGTGCTACTATATTATCTCAAGAACCGACTGGTTTTCAATATGTTTTGGGATCTGAGTTCCCCTTCAACAAAATAGTGATGATCTAGGTGTACATTGTTAATCGCTGGATAGGCCGTTGAGTTAAATAAGTTTGGGAACGATAGATTCAGGCCTACACTGCAGTTGCAGGTAGTTTCTTGACCCATTCTTATTCATCTTAGCAATATTATCCTTGAGTATTTTCTATTTTCTCCTTTCTTTGCATAATTGATTTGATGATTTCTTTTATTTTAGCCCAGCATGCATCATGTAGGACTTTGAGCTTCATGCCTCATGATTTGTCAAATGTTGCTTCCCTAGTGATGGTCAATCATGCTTAAGTTTCTTGAACAAGAAATCATATTCCACTCACAATTTGAAGGTCTTCTTTGAACTAGTCACTTGGTCGGTCTAGTTGGCTAGTACGACTCCTGTCTGGAATTTACTCCCTCCATTCATCCAAATCAGCTTAAATATTCCCCCAGATTCGTCTTGGTTGCGAACCGCTCCCAGGCCGTGAGTCATCGTGACCCGCCTGGCACGCACATGTCCTCCCAAGATGAAACCTGCCGGCCAATCGGCTAGGGTACCTCTTAATCAAGAGGTTGATCATCCTTCTTTTTTTTTTCCCCCCTTTTTTGTCGTTCTAGACATGAGCCGTCCGTGCTCGCCCTTCCTTGTGGTTTGTTCGGAGTCTTCCTGAAAATTTCTATCACTTATTGGTTGTGACGGGTATCTCTTTTACCTTGATGCCCACTTTTCAGTCCATTCTTCTTCATCCTCGCTCCATTCCATTTCATTACACTTCGCTTTCTTTCCGCTTCGCTCCCTTGCAAAGTGGGCATCAAGGAGGGGCAATCTGTAGACACCCGTCTTTGGCCTATAAGTTGGGCATATTTCTTGTTCATATCATTGATGTCCCAAATTGATCATCACTTTGGAGTCCTTCTTTGGCCCATCATGAGCCCATTCACCCTCAATTTCAAGTCCATTCTTAAGCCCAAGGCCAAGATCCACTTGAAACATCAAAACTGTGCAGTCTGCCCTATCCTCTAAACCTACCTTCAATTTGAGAGCTCATAACTTTCTCATTTCTAATCCCAATATGGCATATCATACTATCATTTTGTAGCCCTCTGAGTCTAGAATCCAACGCAACAAACAGCTCATCAATCCGATGTCGATGGAGAGAGTTATGGCCCATTTCATGGGACCTACGCGGACTGTCTTATAGTCGCGACCTGGTGCATGGTCGCGACAAGAAGGCGACCCCACGACCCGTCGCGACAGCGCCATGCACGTAAACACATTTTTACGTGATTTTCGGCTTATCCTTCCATCCTAGAGCCTATCTAAAGTCTCTTTGAGTTGGATTACGACCCAAACCTCCTATCCTCATCCCTAGGGAGCCCCCAAGTCCATCCAAACTCTAGATAGACTCTCAAACTCTCCCACAACTTGGACTCTCTCTCTAAACTCGGGATTGGACTCTATCTCTCACTTGAACACATCCTAGGACTCTCTAGGGGATAGAGGAAGGCTACCACCACGAGGAGAAGTCCCTGGAGGCTCTACCCACGAGGTCCCATTGTCCCCAACGCAGAGGAGAAACTGTTCTTCCCGTTTTCCTTCTTTCTCTCTCCTCTTTCTCTCTCATATCGCCTCCAGGACCAGCAGTACTTGCACGACTTGTGGAGATCGAACCAAGCTAGATCTCTTCGAGGTTTCTTCATCAAAGTTTCTCCCCATAGAGTCCTCTTCAACCTCGAAGTGGAATCACATCTATTGGTGGCTTGTACGAAAAGTTACAGCATATTGATCTTCACTTTCTCTCTCATATCGAGATCTGCACATGCGGGATTATCGTCTCTTCCACAGCCCAAATCATGCCAGATCTGTTCAAGATGTCTTCATGAAAGTTGTTCATGATGTCCTCCTCTCCGACCTCCAACTAGAATCACATCAAACGGGGCAATATCTGTTTAGTTTTGATTTTTACTTTCTTTTCCACGTTTTACACATGTATACATGAGTTAGGATTCCTCCTTCTCCTCTTCCATGATTTCTCCCCATGCATATTCCTCCCCACGTTTTCCTACTACCCAAAGGGTTTAAAAACCACCCCCAGGTCCGTTCCCTCCATGATCCACATCTTTCTTTCATTTAAGAATAGCTACTATACTTAACATAGTCTAACAGGTTTTATTTCTTGTTTTCGTTGTTTTGGCAGGCACCCAAGTGAAGATCCACGAGCGGCTCTTGTCCTCTGGCCAGCCGGAGGGTAGGAAGAAGGTCCCAACCATCATTCTCTCGCACTGCAGAGGACGCGGCAGAGGAGGGCGACGCGACAGTATAGACGCGCCCTGTACGAGCGTCGCGATAATAGCCCATCGCGACGGGGTTACCCGTCGTGATCTCAGTAAGTCCACTGTCCTCTTCCCTGTTCCTAGCATAGTTAGCTTACTTAATTCTTATTTATGACAACTATCTAGGTGGCAATCACATTCCTTATTTCCATATTATTAGATTTAATATCCTGTTGCGTTTCTTTGGGGTGCACATTCCCCGTGATTACACTATCAGGTCCAGAAATTTAAAGAAAAGCGATTTTTCTCTAATAGGAAATGTTTGGACCAAGACCTCTATGGCAGAAGGAGAAGCAATTATTGGAGAGATCCTAGAATTTCCTGTGGTCCAAGAAGAGGAAGATGCAGTAAGAATTGAAGATCCAGTGGCAAGTACAAGAAGATTAGAAGAAATTGCTCCTGAGCATATAGAGCCCGTTGGGCAGTCATCTCAAGTTCAATCCCCTTCAACAGTCATTACATCTGTCATTGACGAAGTGTTGGAGACTGTTGCTAATATTTAGGGGGAGCAGGAAGAAATTCATGAAGAAATCACTCCAATTATTCCTGCTGAAGTTACTGGTATGGAAGTTAGCCAGGAAGCTGTTGTTTCTGAAGATGTGGCACCGGGCCACACAGAAGAAAGTCCTATGAAAGAAGCCAGTGTAGTAGTAGCCCGTTGAGAAGATGTGGCACCAGGCCACATAGAAGATATTTTGATGGAGGATGCTCCATTTCAGGGGGAGCCTGAAAGTCAAAAGGAAGCAGAAATTTAAGGGGAGCCCACAACTAGTGCCCCTGTTGATCCATTCTAGGAAGGTGTTGTGGAGAGCACATCTGATGATGATGATGATGTTGTCATGGAGCCAGTTGCTGGCACTGGAGATAAAGGCAAGGGTGTGGCCATAGAAATTCCATTGCTAACCAGAAAGGCACACCACAGATCCCAAAAGAAGAAGCTTAGAGTAAACTTGAAGCCAGTAATAGGTAGATTGGATGTTCATGGGGAGATATTGTGCTCACTGCAAAATGAAGTGTCCTCAATATTTATCAGTCAGAGCACTGAAGCAAAGGCAATTGGAGCAGTCAAAGCTGAGCTCCAGGAAGTAAAAAAATGAGCTGGGAAGCCTGAAGCAATTAGTAGCAGATCTTTCAGATTTTGTGAGGGCGCAATTGTTTACTCTTGCCCCTCCTGCTCCCAATCATCTAGTAGTAGAAGAACCTGCAGTTGGGCCATCAAGGCCAGTTGGTGTTGAGGAATCTGGGCCATCAAGGCCAATTTCTATTGAGGAGTCAGGGCTTCCACGGCCATCTATGGAAAAATCTGGGTCGGCAGAGCCAGTTGTGGTAGAGTCTGGGCCATCAGGGCCAGTGGAGTCAGAAATAGAGCAAGTCAGAATTAAATATCTAGTAGAAGTTGCTGTTGGGGTCCCAGAGCCTTCTGTTTCTTCTCCCCTTAAGACTCCAGCTCCTCCTTCTCCTCCTTCCGCTTCCACTGCCCCTCTAGCCCCTGCAACCTTCAAACAACCTCTTCCTAAACACATCTCCTCACCTACACCCTTTCCTGCTACCTCTTCTTCCTCCCCTATCTCATCTACTTCTCTTCCTCCTCCTCCCATTTTTGAGGCACCTCCAACCTCATCTTCTTCAGCTGGACCCTCATCATCTGGTCCATCCACTGCTGGATCATCTACACCTCCTTCTACCTCCTTTTCTTCTCTTCATCCACCCACTCCTCCCTCATTCATAACTCTCATTCCGGAGAGTGCTCGTGTTCAGGGTGCTCTTATAGAGGACATTAAAGATGAGTTTGAAGAAGTAATTCTTCGCTCAGTCCTATCCGTTTCCTCTCATATTCACATGACTGGTTCTCCTAGTCCTGCCCCTAAAAAGAGAAAAATCTCAAAGGACCTTGCTCTCTCCTCTGAACCCCGTTTCCCACCTCTTTGGTTCTCTCTTTCTGTTGAAAATAGAAAGAGATCCCTTTATTGTGAATACTTGTAGAAATGTACCTTTGCCACCATTTGTGGCCTCCCTCACCTCAACCTCACAGACCACCTCACACTTGTTCTCCCTCTTTCTTCCCTATCTAAAGCTGATCAGTCCAAAATTTTTTAATGGCTAAGTCTAAGACTGAAGACCAGTGGGCTCGGGGCCATCAGTCTCTATACAGGAAATTCATTCTTGCCAAGTCTGACAGGTTCCCTCCTAGAGACCACCCTCTCACACTGAGTGAGTGGTTTATTATTCACCACAAGAACACCTGGGGTCCCTTCATTCAAAAGGAAATCAAGCTGATCAGGTATTTTCAGATGTTTCAAGATTATAGATTTCTTAATAAATTACCAGAAATTCAGCTTGGACAGTTCAGGGCAGCTATTGCAAACTTCCGGACTGAAAATCCTGTCAACACAGCCATTCAAGTAGATTTTGCTACCTTGCAAATCCCAGATATGGTTTTCCTCCCTAAGCTTCACTCCTTGGTCATGAATTCCTCAATTGGTTCCATCATTTTTGAAAGTTTTGCTAGAGTTATGGGCAGGATCACAGTTCAAACAAGGAGCTCCACTTGCTTTCCATAGGTTCTTGTTCAGAGAATATCATAGTGGCTATATCAAGTCTGATGTACTTGCTCCCCTCCTATCTGAGTGTGAAAGACACTCTCCTTCTAAATGGGTGCTCCACTATCACCACTTCGCTCAGCAGCCGGAAAACCTAAACACCTCCTTGTTCAATTCTGGAAAGCCCTCTATCTCTGCTGAAGAATTTCTGGATCTCAACTCCATAAATTTAGTTCAAGATCCTTTTGCTATTTGGGTTGAATGCTACAAGGTCTATATTCCTATGAAAAAGGAGCTGAAGCAGTAAAACATCTTCTACCCCATCTCCATTGATCAATTCCTGCAGCATGCCAGCTTTGGAACCTCCAGCTCATACAAGATGTCTCTTGGAAAGGATGAGTATGCAAATTTCATAGAAACTCAAAGACAACTCCACATCCAGATAATGATTCCTGTTATAGGGCCTTCATACACTATAGCTTGGGGTGCATTCCAACTCTATTTTGAAGAGCAGGAACTCAAGGCTTGGCCAATCATCACTCGCCATGCCTCTCTCTTGTCACTTGCCTTCTACATCACTGTACCCCCTCAGTAATCAAATATAGTGGTTCTGTTGGCTCCCATTTATCTTTCTTCTCTTCTTTCTTTGTCTCTTTACTTTTCTTTTTTGCTTAATGACAAAAATGGAGAGAAAATACATTATTCTGAAATACATTCCTTAAATTTATCAAATCTATTTAATTCCTTCCAGCAAATTTATTTAAGGTTATTTCAGCATTTTATAAGTTGATGTCATGTTTTGTCATTGCCAAAAAGGGGGAGATTGATGATCAGTCCATCCCCATATAATTTTATTTATTATATGCAATTTTTGGTGTTAACAAAACCTCAACAAATATTTTCTAACATTTGTTTCTGAAGTTCAACCACAGGAAATAATCCAAGCAAAATCTGTAAGTTATTCTCACACTGTCATTTAAAGTTCAGAGCATGCATTTCTTATAAGTACACATCGATTTACTTTATAAAACAAAGATTTCCACTGCCATAACGATTCGATAAGTTAAACAACGATTTGATCGCTGTAATGATTCGATAAGTAAAACAACGATTTGATCGCTGTAACGATTCGATAAGTTAAACAACGATTTGCTCAAACAATGATTTGCTTTCACTCAAACAACAATTTGCTCAAACAACGATTTACTTTTAGTCAAAGAACAATTTGATCAAACAACAATTTACTTTTAGTTAAAGAATGATTTACTCAAACAAAGATTTGCTTTTAGTCAAAGAACCATTTGATCAAACAACGATTTGATTTTAGTTAAAGAACGATTTGCTCAAACAACGATTTGCTTCTACTTAAATAACGATTTGTTCATACATCGATTTCATTTCACCATGAATTTCATTTATGCATGGATTATGATTATGAGATCGATTTCACGCATACAACAACTCTCTTCACATCGATTATGGTTTGAATGAACTATCATACATTCTTTATTATTATCTTCTCAGATAAATTTGAGAATAACTATTCTCTATGATATTCAAACATATTTTCAAAACACCGTGGATTTCAAGTCTTCCCCCGTATGTCTCTGTATCTTGCATTTATTGTGATTGTACACATCTCTGCACGTCGCATATCTGGGTGCTTTCTACACCTATGTTTCCATAGCTATTGCTTTTTAGGGTGACAGAATGGCATTTCTATTTTGGTGTATATTTCTATAGCATGTTTTCTAATGTTGACAGACAGCATAGAGGCAGCACAGCTATCTATGGTGTAATATTTATTGCGTGCAGGTCTTTGTCAGTACCAATCCTTTCAACGTTGGACAACCAGAAGTGAAAGAGATCAGGATGAATCTTCTCTTTGCGTGTATGTCTCTCTGAGCATTAATGACTGCAAGCTTACCCATTCCACACCTTGGGCCATACAGTTTAACGTGCTTTAAATAAAGAGACAACGGACACTTCAACGGCTATATTCTCAAGTGAAGATATATAGAAGACTGATGACTCCATGAAGACATAGAAGAGATACACTCTAAACCATCAAACACCAGCGAGCATCAGCAAGAAGAGCTTATTTGCTTCTCTCAACCAATCTTTAGCTCTTAGCTCTCAGCTTTCACCTGCTCAGTCTTTCGAGAGCTCTTGTTGTTTTGAGAGATTTTCTTGTTGAAAATCTATGTCTCTCAGACATTGCCTCAGATCAAGCAAACTTCTATAAGCTTGGTCTAGGGGCCTTTCGCCTTTACTCTCATTCTCTATGTGTTCCTCTTCGTTTGTGAAGAGAAAACCTGTAGGGTACTGGTGGTTGTTGTTCCCTTCATTGAAGAAGGAAGACCTATTGCATCAGGTGTTGTTTTGTTCCTCTTCGGGGTTAGAAGAGAAGGCTAGCTGTTGCTAGATGTGTAAGAGTCCTTAAGGGGGACAATACCCTTGGTTAGTGAAATCCCAAGTTGTTGCTTGGGGACTAGACATAGGACTCCTTGGGATAGGAGATCCGAACCAGGATAAAAGTCTCCTGTTGTTTGTGTGTTTGCTTGTTTGTCTCCACTCTCACTAACACTAACTGTTGATCTTAATGTTTTTTTGTTAAGTGTTTTTATTGACAGGTTTTATTCTAAAAAGATTTTTGGCAATCCATTCACCCCCCCTCTGAGCTTGCTATCTGGGCAACATATAGTGACTCACAGCTGGTCAAAAAAGTGTTGAGGTCCCTCCCGCCGACATGGCACACCAAATTTGTGGTGGTTGGAAGAGCTGATATGTTCACTTATGACTTATGAGCTAAATATGAAGCGGAGCGAGTAGGAAACCTAGAAACAAAAGATTGAGTGAAAGCAATTCTTCCACCCAAACAAAGTAATGAAGAGGATGACAGAAGATGAAGAAAAATTGGCAATGTTGATCAGAAGGATGAAGAAATTCTTAAGCAAGGAGAAGAGATTCTCCAGTAGCCTCAGGAGATTAGATGGAGGAGAATCAAGTAGAAAGGATGTAGTTATTTGCTACAGATGCCAAAGATGGTACACATGCTCAAGAAGCTCAAGAAGGGAAAGCCCAAGATGCCAAGGCAATGGTCGCTACATGAAGTGATGAGGATGATGACCAATCGTTAGAGGATTTAGAGGAGCAAAAGGACAACCTTTGTCTCCTGGCTCATAGAGATGAAACCGTGTGGTAAATGACAAAACTAAATCTTTTTCTTTTGAGCAGTGGGATATTGTGTATATATCTTTATATGAAAACTTTAAAAACTTGAGAATTGAAAATAAACTCTTAAAGAAAAATATTGAGAGTGTTTTGCATGATAATTTGTCATGTAATCAATACAATGTGTTGAAAACTGAATATGAAGCTTTAAAAGAGACACATGAGTTATTGGTGGAAAATCTCTTTGTATGAAGAAGAAATGGATAGCATGCTTGAAGATAAGTCTAAAAATGAAAAATCCAACATGTTTGGAAAAGAAATTACCAAGTTTAAGAATAAAAAATGAAAAAAATAAAATGTAGGATAGCCATGCTAAAAAGGAGGCAATAAAATCTGAAATCACCATGGAAATGCATGCTACAATAAGTGACTTGAATGCAACATTATCCAAGCTCATAAAACATAAGTAAAGTCTATATAACTTCCTTTGGATGAAGGTTTATGTTAAAAAAAAAGGTTTAGGATCCCACCAAGAAAAAATTATTTGAAATGAAGACAAAAACATCCTTTGTTCATGCATTTAATGTTCCAAACACTTCTTACTCCAATGCTAAGAAGTATGTGCATGCTAGAAAACAAATCCATGAAAATAAATCAAAGAATGTGGTTCATAATACCTTCCTCAAACCATATCATACTTCAAAAACTTCCAATGTTACTTGTTTCTTTTGCCGAGCGCATGGCCATATCAACTCTACATGTTTTTTGATGAAGAATGAAAAATGTTTGAATTTTATGTGGGATTTAATTTCATCACCAGCTAACGCAAAAGGACCTAAAAGGATTTGGAAATAAAAACTTTCTCAATGAGGAGTTTGTGTTTTGCAAGGATGTCTTATAATACAATGAGATGACAGGTTCAAATTGGAAAACACCTAATACATGACAAAAGACTCATGAAGAAAACAAATAGGAAGGTCAAAAACAAATAAACTCAAAAGTGATGGTAATTTTTGCCTTCAACTTCTCTAGAAATGCATTGTGCATGAAATGTTAAATCTCAATTTACATGAGTGTTTAGTTGATGTTTTGATGAGTCAAAATGCTGGAAATTCTGTTGTTGTTTCCTCTTTGAAAAATTGGTTGAAAATGGTGTCCATTGATTTTTTATGAAGATTCTTTGAAATAAAATTGCATGGCCATAGTGTTAAAAAATGAGAGATGGGGGTGTGATTGTAAGTTCTACATTTATGATTGTCTACGAATTTGAATTTCTGCAAGCCAGCCCCATGTGTGAGTGCATGTATCTATACGTAAAAACTCAATTCCTTGACTCTTCTATGGCTAAATCTCCTTGTCATAAATAATCCCAATGACTCAGGGCCTAGAGTGCATTTTCATCAAACACTAAGGGCGAGAGACCAAAAGTGTTTTTCTCAAATATTAAGGGAGTGTTAGTTGGTTATGTTTTTAGCATCTCTCTCATAATACACTTGAAATTTTATTGACTTTACACATTTTTTTCACATTAATGAGATTAATGGATATCAGTCATGAATATGACGATAATTTTATTTAACACTTAGGTGATGATTGATATTTTCCATATTCATTGAAGAATGATTATGAGGAAAAAAAACTACCTGTCTATAAATATGCTCATAAAAAATGTAAACAAAATAATATGTGGATTATTTAAACTTAGTAACCGGATCTCCCTATTGAACAAGTGAAGAGTTTCACATCAAATGGTGAAAGCGGTTCCAACATAAAAAATATAGAAAAGAAAAGAAAAAGGTAGAGCGCTAGCTACCAAAAATCGAAGATTTAATTTGAAGAATGTAGAGTTGAAAACCATACTTAAGTTTTGGGTAGAAGGCTAATGTGTCCATGTGATTGATGTTCATTAATTAAGTTAACTTACAAGTACACAAAGAGATATTAAATTTTGAGCATATTATGAAGAATTGTCAAAATACGCGACTGGAAAACTCTTCTCTTTATGCATATCTTTGTCCTTCATGCTCTTCAATCCAGCACATCTTAGATCTTATGCCATTTACCATTTTCTTATCCCACTCTCATACTTTCAATGATATCAAAGGGGGAGAAATATATGCAATTCCTATATAGAGAAGTGCTGGGGTGTGGCGGTGTGTCCCCGCCGCACCCTAGCACTGCCGGTTGGATGGACATCCATCCAACGGCCAGGCGCGCGCAATGCATGCTGGCCGTTGGATGGCCATCCAATGGGCAGCTCTGGGGTGCGGCAGGGCCGCACCCCAGCTTTTCCCTATATGTATATATTATGTGTGTTGCTTGCTTGTGTGAATGCATGTTGTCAAGTCTCTAAAAAATAATAATAAAAGATGTATAACTAAGAATCCAAAAATGAAAAGATGTATAACCAAAAATCCAAAGATGAAATGAATGTTTGATGTGTTTGGATGTTGCTATTTGAGAAATCTATAAGAGTTTTGTCATCATAAAAAATAAGTAGATTGTTGTACTATGATGGGTTTTGATGATAACAAAACATCTTGTTTGATGGGTTGACTTGGGACTTGGATTGTTCTAAAATGCTTGAGTTGGACTTGATGCAAAAGGCCTCATATTTTGGATTTTAGTATATATCTCAATGGTCTAATTTGTGTGTTTAAATGTGTGATAGGAGCAAGAAATCAAGGTTCAATATACGTGTTGGAAGGCCAAGGTCCATTGGTTGGCCGAAGTGGATCCTTGGTCAACCAATTTAAGTATTCTGTCTAATACGAACATTTCTATTTTGTTACAAATTGAGACTAGGGATTCTTTTAAAGGCAAGAAACATATGGAAATCCTTTAATATAAATAGAAGAAGGTTTCTTCACCTAGGACAAGCTACTCAAAGGAGTTTTGAGTTGTCTTTCCTCTAAACAAGGGTTTGGAACATCCAGAACAAGTTGTTCCTCGAGTTGCATGTATGCCATGCAAACCAAGGTGGAAGAGGACAACTTGGAGGTTGATCATGATAAAAATGATGCAAGGTGATGCTACATGCGTGGCATGCCGTGTATTCATCATCGCCTTATGCAAAAGAAGGGAGTGACTCAATACATCAACAAGGGGGGGGGGGGAGTTTGGTGTGATTAATTTGATACTTCAATATGGGAGCTTGAAACATATTTTGTTATTTTAGATATCTCTTTGTCTATGCTTCAATATGGCCATCAAAACTTGAGATTTCATAGTGTGTGCTTAAATTTTTTGGTGTGTGTGTGTGTTGGTAGTGCTGTGGCATTACCATGTAGAGTCAGCATACTCTACATTGGGTTAGATTTGTCCTAGGAAACAAACGTGTGTGTGAGAGAGTTTATTCTTGTACCTAGAAACAAGGAGGATCTAGGGTGGGTGTTATCTTGTACCCATAAAAGGGATAGCGTATGGTTAGGCCTTATGTACTGTGGGGGGTGTATGTAGCTTACATGTGTTGTATAACCAAACCACCTAAAAGAAATTTCTATACACTGTGGTGTGGTTCCTTCTCTCCTATCTTGTTCTTATCAATGTACATGTAGCATCGTGATCGTCCGGATATGAGTTTAATGGTTTTAGTGTGGTGTTTGGGCTAATGTGTGTCCATTGGGCCTTGGTTGTGGCTGTCGTGTGTTGTGTGGGAATTATAGGCGGAAGTTTTAGTCCAAATAGTCCACTAGTTGTCTGTTTGAGAATACGACAAGGGTGGATGACACGTTTTGAATGTGACCGTCCCCTACGTCGCGATCTCACATGGATCTAACGTGTGGCACCATCTTTGTGAACCCGTCCTCTGAGTACGTCACGTTCTAAATGCAACAGTTCATCCCGCCGTGTTCTGGATTTCCATTGGTTTGGGTGTATTTTGTCTGCCAAACAGAGCAGGGAACTCTGTTCGGCCAAGGAAGGAGTTGATGTGGGTGCTCTGGGCAATTCCAGCTCAGGAGTTGTGGTTTTGGCATGGTTTCTAAGCGAAGAGGACGTTTAGAGCATGGAAACGCCGCCGATGCATCGTTCTTTGCATTCTCCACATTGGTATGGAGGCTTTCTCGTTTATTTACATTGTTTGATTGCTTTAAAGTATGGAAACCATGAGTTAGTGTGTATATGTGATTTCTGGATGAGTTAGTTGATGTGTATAATCATGGTTTGAGGTTTATATGAGGTTTCTATGCAGAAACAAGGGTTTTGGTGTTTTGTCTAAGAACATGATAGGTCGGGCAGTCGCATTTAGGTCACAACCTCCTACCCGGATGTGTTCTTATCATAGTTTGTTAGGCAGGCACGTTAAGAACACAGCCTATCGGGCCATCGTGTTCTTAACGCGACCGTCGGCCTTGTCGTGTTCAGCCTTCCAAAGGGTTTAAGGAGGTATTTGGCAGTGTGGGTCTTGTATGGACCTAGTTTTGGTTACTTAATGTCTGTTTAAGATGTTTAAGCTATGTTAATGTTAGTAAAGCTTGAATTAGGGATTATTGGATCTAGCTATGATTAGTTAGTAGCTAATGGTTATCATGTTAATTATGTTATATACATATGAGGATTGTGGTTTATGAATGTTTGGTTTAGAGATCGTAAGCATATGTTTTAATAAGTTGATGATGATTAGTTTTGGCTATAGTATTTATGAGCGAAAGATTTAAAGGTGATTTAGTGATCGGTAATGCTAAGTTGTGACTTGTCGTGGTTTGCAAATTGTCCGACGCTTACTCCGGAATACCTCTTCAATAAGGTACCCTAGATTCTCTGTGAGTCAGGCACATTGTTGCTTGAGGTGTGTCCCAGTATTGTGTATATCATTGAGGTCTGTGTCATCTTCCTAAAGACCCTCACTCATTTCTTGAGTTTTACATCCGACTGAGAGAAAGATGGCAGTGGAACAACGACTTGTGTTGTGGTTGGCTTGTTCTGTTCGTTCACTTGTAGCGCGCTCGTTGTTGGGGGACAAACACCAGTAGACGTACTGGTCCCCAGCTAGTCCCATGTTTCCACTTGCCTCACTCTGCGGTCCCGGAACCCGTAGAGGTGTGTCAGGCATGGGTCTGCAGCTTGTCTTGTCACAGAGTGGTGTTGGTTGGTCTCCACAATTCTTTGACTTACATAGTGTTATACTGGAGCCGCAATTGGATCTTACATCCGCTACTGCGAGACTGAGATGTGTTTCCTATGTTGGTTTGTCCGGGTTGGATACTAGAGTCTTGAGCCAATAGTCGTGACCCGTTTGATAGCGTCGCTCCTTCCGACTCTTCTTGTGGTTCACTCTGTAGTCAGGTTAGTGTGGTACCATTGACTTAGTACTGCTTAGTTCTACAGTTGGTCTAGCGTTTCCTTTAATGTTCTTCTAATGGTTTATCTCCATTGCTTATTGAGTTTAGTGGCTCCTGGTTGGCAATATGTTTCTAATTAATTGTGATGTTATAGTGGTGTCTATTAATTGTATATATTTATTATTAGTTAGTTGTTTACCTATGGAGAGTATGTTGTTTATTTATGTACCTATTTAGTACTTCAATTGTACTTGAGTTAATTGTATATATTTATTATTAGTTAGTTGTTTACCTATGAAGAGTATATTGTTTATTTATGTTCAATTTAGTACCTCAATTTTAATTGAGTTACATCTACAATGATCAAATTAAAGACATTTTTTTTTGGGTTAGTTGGCCCAGTGGCAATCGCCTTATCAAATTAAAGACATGAGAAGGGTTTAAACCATCACTACTAAGTGTTATTTATGAGTATCTTTTGAACAACTAATAAAATTGAAGGTTGTATATGTAATCATAAAAGGCTATAGCGGAATATATGGGAAAAAAAACACCTATAAATTATGATGCCAAATAAGTTATGAAATCATATCAGTCTTGAAACTAGTCAAAATAAGACCACTACAAGTCTGCAAAACCTTCACCCACTAATTCAATGCTCTTTCCATCCGCAAAGGATTTCCCCAGCCACTTTCATATGAAAAAACCAATTTTAAATTAGATATATAGCACAATCTATATAATTCTAGCACTTGCTTATTGATCCAATAGCTGCCTCTTTTTTTCATTTATAATGATATTATAGAATTATTTCTCTATCGAACATAGCAACTAAAATGTACTTGTTATTAGACAAACTTTATAAACTTATTGAGTTGGACCAATGGGAGAAAAGTTTGAGAAATACAAGCCACAATTACCAGTGTGCCCTTTCCCGAAGTGGATCAACCGAGAGAAAGGTTTTAACTAATAGCTAACTCGGAGACAAGGCTAGAACAAAGTTTGGTGATGCGGGATAAATATTCTCAGATAGTTTGGAGTTAGCACAGAGTTACTGGGTGGTTCTGGATTAACCACTGTGCTTTTGCCTTTTTTTAACCATCTAGAGTATATATCAATGTCTGCCCAATCAAGAAAATTCGATGATGGATAACATGAGAGAGAGCGTTTTAAGAAAATATTTACTACCTATTTTGTATACAACGATATAAACTTGTTTGCAAACTTAAGTAGATATATTAAATTACCTCTTTGATAACGAGATAAGGGGATTGATATAAGTAAATCGGGTATAAATTATTCGTGTTTAGGATTTTTTTAGTTTGAGATGGTTTAAATGAAGGATAGTTATATAGGGGATAATTTTTAATATGATGTGATATGATGTGATGTGATGTGACACAGTGTGTATAGTTATCACTCATTTATCTCTAATTTGACACCATTTACCTGTGTATAAATGTACACATACTATTTTCAACAATACAATAATAATAATTAATAAATTATCCCCATGGATAACTTTTATCCCTCCTCCATGGGAGGGATACGTTATCACCCCTTTATCCCCCTTTATTATGCTTAAATTTTATCACCCCTGTTTATCCTATCTTAATACCAAACTACTTATGGACCTAAAACCGGTGCTAAAAGGGGGATAAATCCTCTTATCTTGTTATCAAACCTCCTTGATCAGTGAATTAAATTAGATTGACCAATCTATGGTATGATCCGTCTTACAGTAGATCAGTACATTCCGATTCAGTCTACATTAAAAATATAATAATAAAAAATACCAATTCACATGCCAGGCCACATAAGTCTATTATCTACCCATGCAGTGACAATATATAATAAGCGTTTCTCAACATGCTAAAGCACACTACTTGCATTCCCTATATTCATTATTCGTGTAATCGGGAACTAATTATAAACATTTTGGTGCATTTCCTAGAGACATGATCTATTGAGCACTTCGGCAATTGGATATATGGGGATGTATATCTGGGCGTCACTAAGATAAGATAAATATTATTTTGGTAAGTTGGATGGAAAAACCAGTGATTTTTTTTTATTTGGAAATTTAGCTATCCCATTAGGACAAAACAATTGCATACAAGGCAAAAAAGGAAAAAACAAGTGTTGGATTATCATAATCTAATATTATCTTGACCCACCTTATTGTTTCCCCACTTGTCAAAATATCATAGAATTACGTGTATAGGTTATCCATGCCCTAGAAAATTATTGTAAGTACGTATTAGCAATCAATTCATAAGCGCATAGTAGTTTGGTACTAACCAGATTACATACATTCTACAAACGTATACAGAAAACAGAGAGTTTCTTACCTCCCCCAGGATGATCAACTCTTTGTTGATCATAACTTCTCACCCTTGATTAAGGGTTAATGGTCTCTATTTAGACTTTGAAACTTACTGAGGTATTATTTACTTTAATTTATGGGCCTCCTAGTTTTCTCCCGACAAAAGCATCATTATGTTGAGAGAAAGACTTTCTGCACTTTTTATAAGTACAGAAAGTGCAGCTCCATCCCATGTGACACCTATCACATGAGATGTCACATGAGCTCCATCTCATATGACACCAACAAAATAAGTGCCACATGGGATGTGAGCCCTTGTATTTAGATGGCCTATATTCCGCAACTCCAACGCTTTAAAGGCTTCGTATTAATACCAGTGTGTTGCATACAACCTTGTGGTAGAATTAAGTAGCATTTGTGTTCACATGCAGATGTATTTACCCATTTAGGGCTCCAGTTTTGTCCTTAAAAAGATGTCTTTTTTTTTTAATGTTAAATCAGTTGATTTAGTCTTTAAACTTGTACAGAGAGATCTTACGTTCAATATCTAAGATCGGCACCTCAATCCTAAATATATACAAATCTTGATAAAACTACCTTAAATCGTACCAATTAAATTTGAGTATTGAACCACTTAGGATGTAGGACTGAGAGTCCAACCAACTAGACCACTCTTGATGTACATGTTTCATAAGGAATGGCCGGCTTGATCTATATTGAGTTCATACACTCTCTTATATATGCACAATTAATGTGAGTGTAAGTGTGTAACCTTCTTATCATGCTTATTTCAAATTAGTTGTCATTTGGCTGTAAAATCTCCAACTCATCTAAGAATATCAAGTGGCCCTTCAAAAGTGGAGCTATATGTATAATATGATTTATGTACAACCGTGGGATCATGCTATCGATTTCTAACATGGACATAAATGCATGTCTGAGATACCAACTTACTTAGGATTCATATGGTCTTATGACTCTCCCCTGCCCCTAAAACTTGCAATTGTTGTTTAATCCTTCATATTCTTAAATTTCAAACGTGTGATTTGCTCAAAATTTTACTGAAGTTTCTAGAGAATATATATATATATATATATATATATATATATCTTTAAAATCTTTCATATTTAGTTATATATCTTTCAATTTTAATTATTAGATTGTATATCTTTTAAATCGAAAGAAAATATCATATATATTCATACTGTTTCATTCCATCTATTTAACTCAATCCAGTTGCGTTACCAAAGAGAACAAACTAACTCACCCTCTAAAAAATTTATTTTTAATTATTTTTTTTTACCTATAGTCTCTCTCATTCATTCTCTCTCTCTGGAGTTATTTTAGTCATATTATATATATATTTTAACAATTTCGTTACTTGATAGTAGAATGTTCTTTAGATTCTCATGACCAATTAATCTCAGAGATATAATCAATGACTTTTATTGATTTGAGAGGTATATAATGTAATAGTTGGAATTGAGGGATATATAGCTGAATATGAAAGATTTTGAGAATACATATATAATTTTCCCAAATTTCTAACCCAATATTTGACTAGCCTGAATTGCTCCCAAAAGAAATAAGTAACTAGTGAACCCCTATCCATGGATCACTATCACTATGAATGCTCATTACCAATGTGACACCAATAGATTACGACCACCTACACCCAAACTTTAATGCTCAGGCAAGCATGACCATTCAAAGAGAACATTCTTATATCCCCAAAAGACAAAAAGAAAAAAAAAAGAAAAAGAAAAGAAAAGAGAACATTCCTATCTTTGCCAATGGGTCGGCATCACCCCCCGACCTGCCATTAACTCACTACAAGCTTATGGATGGACCAGCTTCCATTTGATGACCACCCACCGACAGAATAGGATGAAGAGATAAAGGAGTACTTCCGGTTGCAGCGTTTGCAAATGCTGAATAAGAGTATCTGCCTATGAAAAGTTTTTTTTAAAAATGAGATTTTAACATCAGACTGCAACTTTTAGGAGGCAATGATCCGGGTTAGAATCTCTGTGAGAATATCTTTTGATGCAACATGGAGGTTTGACTCTGTAATTTTTTTTTAAAAAAACTTTTGATGAGTTTTTTTGTTTATTATTGTCTGTCTTCTTCTCTTCCTGAGCTTGATTGCTCTGATCCAATGTTTTTAGGAACCGAGTGGGTGTTAAACATATATATATATATATATATATATATATATATATATATATATATATATGTATGTTAAGTCATTGATTGTGTAAATATCTGTCTTACATTTGTATTATAAACATGCCTCTGTTATACAAATAAATTATCGTGAAAATTCTTGCCGTAACAGCCGCGATGTCACAAAATGGTTATAGAACAGATGTTTAGAATGTGCCATCATGGAAATAAAATGTCAAGAATAATCTTGTCTTGACAAGAATAACGATTCTTACTGATGAGCAATTTCTGTATTCTTCAAGGATAAAATTATCTAACTAAATATTAACAGTCACCAAATTATAAGGTAATAAGTAATGTCGAAGTATATTATTCACTTTCATCCCAGCTATTTATGATAAGATTTCTGTTGGGTAGAAGAAGAGTGGCTGCAAGTTTTAGGGAAACTCAAGATTTGGTAGGAGAGTGTGCCTTGTGTGTTTATGGGTTTTGTCCCATATTAGAAAACACAAGTAAAGAAGTGGCCTTTATAAGTCTTTGTGGTTCTAAGGACTTGTTCCTATAGAACTAAAAGGAGGTATGCCCAAGACCACACATGTGCGCCCGCCCGCTGCGCCGGACGAGCGGTGCACGTGTGAGATGATCGCAGGTCTTATTGGGACATCACTCTTTTGCCAATCTATTTTTTTCCTTTTGCTTGGAGGGCTTGTGAGACACGTCTGTCCCTGAAGATGTGAACCAGCGTGTAGTGGAGTGTGGGCAGTTGTTATAAGGAGAGAGAAAGAAACCGAGAGGTCTAAGTCTTCTTCCCGAAGAAAACTCTTTGCGGTCTCTCTCTCAGTCTCCGTCTGCAACACCGTGAACACCATTGGGGAATCGCTCTTTGTTGGTCGCATCTTGCCCTCGCCCTCGATGCAGACGTCACTGTCATTGCTTGCCGTCGACGTGCCGTGCCTTCCCTTCTGCTACGAACTACCTCGTTCTCCATGTCGTCGGTGTTCGGTGCATGCTTCTTTTGCCCTACATTTAGTAGAGATCCTTTCATATATATTAGGTAGCTTTCATTTTACGAGATCAATAGTGTGCGACTGTCATCTCGTTGTATGTGGTTGTACCCTAGGAGAAAATCGTTGTTTTCCTTTTAGCACCTGTAGTGTCACGTCTCGAGAATTACACAGCGGATATTAGTTCAAAGAATTCGAGTCGATATCTCGAGACGTGGACAGTCGGCAAATAAGCCTCTAGCTAGCACGCACTAAATGTATAACAACATACATCATCAAAGGGCCCAAATATTGAACTCAACTAACCTTTTATTCAAATCTCAACTCATTGTATTCCAAATGGAAGTTATTATAGGACTAAGACTCAATAAAAACAAAAGTACAAAATACCTCACTTCCTACTACATTGTTCTAACACTCAAAATAAACTAACTATAGACAGACTCATAATTGGAACGCTCATCACTTGGATGCATTTCCATCCTCTACTTGCTCTTCCTCTTGAACTTCATAGTCACCTAGATTGGTAAAAGTAGGGAATGAGCAAACTAGCCCAGTAGGATTTACATCTCAATGTGCGGGCAATGATGTAAGTGATTAGCAATTTAGAACTAGGTAAGCACGATGAATGTCATGATATGCGTGTACAAATAAAACAAATTTAAAACATGATGCATGAAACAAGCTAGATAGAGTGATCGTGATAGAATAAGATCTGGAATGATATAACAAGAGAGAACTAGCAATAGATCACTTTGTACAAGCACGCAAGATTTCACTTGATGTCAATAGTTTACAAGAACGCAAGATATCACTAGTTGCAATAAATGCAGGATGGCCATATCACGCAAGCAAGCAAGCAAGATTGCACAAGCACGATCAAGTAACACTAATCAGACACGTAAACACTAATGTACACCAAGGAAAGATCCACCAAGAGTGCACACAGGCCACGTGTATGTGGTTATATATCTAACATTCAACAAGCAAGAAAGTACTCCCAGTGCAGATGCAACGCCAGTAATCATTATACCCCATGGTTAACAGTATATCTATGACTCACCGTCATTGGGGCTAGATTGGAGCCCTTGGACACACGCCGTGCCCTGTCAGCATCTCATGTAAAATTTTAAATGTAGATACCCACAGTCATTAATAATGGCCAATGAGAGTTTCAATAAGTAAACATGTGTAATGTCATGTTCATGATGATGATGGGAACAAGTAATAAGTAATTGAACATGATTCCATGATAATAATGGTCAAGAGATAAATTCGGAAGGATAACAGTACGATTTATACTTTTGTTCAATCTTTACATTAATAGCTTTAGTCTAGATTGTAATTCACACTCACAAGAACAAGAAGAAAAAGGAAGTGCACGCTATCCCCGAGGAACTTCAATGGTACAACCCACTCGTCGGCCATGTGGGAATCCATGGTCAGAGGAGATTTACGGAGGCCTTGGTAAAAAGATCGCTAGTCTACCAATTCGGAATGACCGGTAGAGAGTTTCCAATTTTCCCAAGAAAGGGCTGTCTAACAGTGCGAGTGTGTAGTGCGGTACACGTGTCTCAATTCACAAACCATCGGTCTCAAACTCGTAGAAAAACACTTAACATGATGGCATGCAATGAACAATGAATTTAACTACATATGGGTTTACAAGATTTTAAGATAATATTCATCATTTAAATCAAGCTAGAATGGTAACAAGAGTAAATCACAAGCTTCATGTATGATCATATCATTAAGAAAGTAATTAGAATAATATTCATGTAATTAAGGATTTTTCAATGGGTTAAACACTTTTAAGCCGTTAAGTAGACATCATGTAATGATCAGGCCCAAGACAGACAATATTTTGCAGAGGTAGTGTCGACACACCCCTTACTGGTGTCGACACCATGCTTCAAACACAATGCAAAATAATGAAAAACTGGTCAAGTATTGTCGACACTAGTTCAGGTAGTGTCGACACTAGAGACAGCTTCCAGAAAACTTTCTGGCCAATATGGGACAGTGTGTCGACACTAGATTAGGTAGTGTCGACACTAGAGACAGCTCCCAGAAACTTTCTAGGTCAATCTGGGACAGTGTGTCGACACTAGATCAGGTAGTGTCGACACTAGAGACCTTCCCAGAACACCTTTTGGGTTGATTTGGGACAGTGTGTCGACACTAGATCAAGTAGTGTCGACACTAGAGGCCCTTCCAGAAAAAAACTTATAGGTCAAGGGTAACCCGGAAACACGTCTCATGTAGCGATTTACTTACCCCTCTTATAACTCTATAACGAATGACATTTAGACAAAATGTTCATCATGAAATATGACGAAGACAATTAGTAGAAGAACTTTTATGTTGGGGATTTGATCAAATTCGGTCTTGATTCCCAGGAAAACATATGAAGAACATAAAGCTAAGTGCAGCCCGAAATCGCAGTATCATGCAGCGACTCTCTTAACACGCTTATAACTCTCTAAAAAAAGACGTTTAGACAAAACGTCCAACATTAAAGATGATCATGACAAGAAGTATAAGAACTGTCATGAAGGAAGTTTGGTCTAATTCGATATGAAATCGTATGCATAATAAGAAGAACGGGAAAAACCCTAACAATGCGCGACTTTGGCAAAACGCTTATAATTAAAAATATACTAAATGAAATTCGATGAAACCAGTGGGAAATGAAAGTTAACTTGATGCTCTACACATTGGTATAGGATATGTTAAGGTTTGGCCCGAGAAAACCTACTTCTGGTTGAAGAAGTCTCATTTTTCCAGAAAACCCGTGTTCATACCACTTGGAGGAGAACGCTTACTGCTCCATGTATACTGCATGGAATTTGGGCATTCCACTTGGGTTAGAACGTAGACTTGACCCTCTTTCTAGGGGTATAAGCCTTGCAAGATTTGGTTTAGGTTTGACCTACCTTTGGTCGACTTCAAGATGACTGTCTGTGCAGGTCGCAGCAGACACAACGGGGAAGAAGAACGGCTTGGTGTGGGGATCTCCTGCTTCCCCAGCTGCCAAGAACTCCTCCACACGACCCTATCAAGTTCTAAAACTCGTTCCTAAGATTTGGTGAAGAGTATTTAAGCAACCATGGTGTTTTAGGAGTCCTATTATGACTAGGAAAGCCAGGTTGAGGTTTTGACAGGTTAGTTTCCTATTTAGGGAGGATTTCTTCCTCCCATAGAGTGTGTGAGGCTTTAGGAAACCTCCCACCATAGTTAGGCATGAATTTGGGTTGCCAAGAATGCATGATTGCATCCCAATTTAACTCAAATTACCTCTTTCTAATTTCAGCCTATTTAGAGTTACGAATTTTCCCTGCATTTTTTAGCTTTATTTGATTATTGGGTCAAATGATGTCCATTGACCCAATTATGATATTGGGTCATTAATATATAATGTTGGAAGTCCCTCCAACACTTTTATTTAAAATTTTGATTGCGTCGTATTTCCGTGTTAACGGTTTTCCGACTTGTTATAGCACGTACGATAATGATGCGTATGTTTTACATACTTGGAAATTATTTATTTCCATTTATTTGAATTCTTTATATAACTAAAATTTCCGGGGTGCTACACCCTCCCCCACTTAAGAGAATTTGGTGCCCAAATTCATGTATAGCAAGTTATTGTACAAGTGAGGTGTACTTACTTGTGAATAGCTCCGGGTATCTTTTGACCATTGCTTCCTCGGTTTCCCACGTGTCGTCCTCATCCATGCGTTGATTCCATCTAACCCTTACTAGTGGAATAACCTTGTTCCTTAGTTGGCGCAGTTCCCGGTCCACGATCTTAATTGGCTTCTCTTTATATGTTCCGTCTTTGTTGAATTCCAGAAGCTTGTATTCTATAACATGCCATGGATCTCGTACATACTTTTATCAACATGGATATGTGGAACACATTGTGTATTCCGTCCATTTTTGGTGGTAAAGCGAGACGATATGCCACCTCGCCGACTCTTTCAAGAATTTCGAAAGGTCCGACAAACCTTGGTGACAACTTGCCTTTAATGCCAAAATGCCTGATCCCACAGCCTGGAGACACCTTTAAGAAGACATGTTCACCCACCTGAAACTCCAGGTCTCTCCTTCTATTATCTGCATATGCCTTTTGTCTTTGCTGTGCCACTGCCATTCTTTCTTTAATAAGCTTTACCTTCTCTGTGGTTTCCCTTATCATCTCTGGTCCTAGCATTTGTTTTTCCCCAACTTCATACCAATATATTGGAGATCGGCAACTCCTGCCATAGAGTGCTTCAAATGGTGCCATTTGGATGCTAGCTTGATAGCTATTATTGTAGGCGAACTCCACAAGAGGTAAATGTTCGTGCCAGCTGCCTCCAAAATCTGGGACACATGCTCTAAGCATATCTTCAACCACCTGGTTGGTTCTCTCCGTCTGACCATCTGTCTGTGGATGGAAAGCCGTGCTAAAGTTTAGTTTAGATCCCAAGGAGTAATGCAGTCCTTTCCAAAAGTGGGATGTAAACCTAGGGTCTCTATCAGACACGATAGACACTGGTACTCCATGTAATCTGACTATTTCCTTCACATACAATGCAGCCAGAACATCTACTGACCACTTATTCTTCACTGGCAAGAAGTGAGCCGACTTAGTTAAGCGGTCGACAATAACCCAGATACCATCGAATCCACTTCTTGATTTAGGTAGTCCAAAAATAAAGTCCATCCCTATACCTTCCCATTTCCATGCCGGGATTTCTAGGGGTTTGAGTTTACCTACGGGTCACATGTGTTCCGCCTTGACCCTTTGACATGTTAAACAATGGGCGACATATTCCGCCACCTCTCTCTTCATATTAGGCCACCAGAAGCTTCTTTTCAAATCTTGATACATTTTGGTAGTTCTTGGATGAATAGTATATCTGGTCTTGTGAGCCTCATCCATAATCATTTTCTTTGTCTCCGCATGGTCGGGTACATAGACCCGATCCCGGAACAATAGCCTTCCATCTTCAGTTAATGAGAAATCCGGCCTCTAGTCCAGGTTAGCCTTAATCTCCACAAGTACAGGGTCATTATCTTGGAGTGTTGTGATGTCCTCCAATAGTGTGGGTTGTGCTCTAACACTAGCAACAAAGCATCCATTCTCTTTGATGTCAGCATCAATATTTAACTTGGCGAAGTCTTCTAATAACTTTCATTCGTCTACCATTAAGCTCGACAACGTGATCATTGGCTTCCTACTTAGAGCATCTGCCACAACATTTGCTTTTCCTGGGTGATATTGGATCGTGAAGTCGAAGTCCTGGAGATACTCCAACCACCGCCGCTGTCTCATATTCAAGTCCTGCTGAGAAAACAGATACTTCAAACTTTTATGGTCAGAAAACACAATGAATTTCTCACCATATAGATAATGACGCCATATCTTCAAGGCGAAGACTACAGCAGCTAGCTCCAAATCATGTACAGGATAATTGTCCTCGTGCTTCTTCAATTGTCTGGACGCGTAGCATATAACCTTCCCATTTTGCATCAGCACACAGCCAAGGCCGATCCCAGATGCATCGGTGTATACTTCAAAACTACCCCCAGCAACTGGCAGGGTTAGTACGGTGCCGAGGTAAGGTGTTCTTTCAATGCCCTGAAACTTTCTTCACATTCATCAGTCCATGCGAATGGATTCTCCTTCCTGGTAAGCCTGGTCAAAGGTACAGCTATCTTTGAGAAATCTTTAATGAAGCGACGATAATAACCGGCTAAACCCAGAAAGCTTCTAATCTCCGACACAGTTGTCGGCCTTCCCCAGTTCTTTACCGCCACCTTAGATGGATCCACAGAGATTCCCTCCTTGGATATGATGTGACCAAGGAAGGACACTTCCTCCATCCAGAATTCACACTTACTAAGTTTGGCATAGAGTTGGTTATCTCTGAGCACTTACAGAGCAACCTTCAAGTGTTCTTCATGTTCTTTCTTGGATTTGGAGTAAATAAGGATGTCATCAATGAACACCACTATAAACTGGTCCAAGTATGGCCTATAAATATTGTTCATAAGTTGCACGAAAGCCGCTGGAGCATTTGTTAAACCAAACGGCATGACCACGAACTCATAGTGACCATATCTACTCCGGAATGCAGACTTGTGAATATCCTCCTCCTTTATTCTTAGTTGATGGTAGCCTGATCTTAGATCTATCTTGGAGAAATATTGTGCACCGGAGATCTGGTCAAACAGCTCGTCGATGCGGGGCAGTGGATACTTATTCTTTATTGTCAACTGGTTCAACTGACGGTAATCAATGCATAGCCTCATTGTCCCGTCCTTCTTCCTGACAAATAGCACTAGCGCTCCCCACGGGGATGTGCTAGGCCTGATAAAACCCTGATCTAGCAATTCTTGGATCTGCCTCTTCAACTCCTGCAATTCAACAGGGGACATACGATACAGAGCCTTTGAAATAGGGGCTGCCCTAGGGAGTAACTCAATGGTGAAGTTTACCTCCCGTTCAGGTGGTATACCAGGTAATTCCTCTGGAAATACATCAGGATAGTCTCTGGCTATTGGAATGCATTCTAGGGTTGGTTTCTTCTTTTCAGTTGCCAAGACGGAAACTAGGAAAGCATCACAACCCTGGTCGATTAGCTTAGAAGCCTTTAGGGAGGATATCAAGATAGGGTGTTTGTGATAACGGGTGCTAAGTAGTGATAGAGTTGAGAGGTTTGGTTTTTTAAAAGTGACCCTCCTATGGCGACAGTTTACATCGGCATCATATTCAATTAGCCAATCGACACCCAAAATGGCATCGTAACCCTTCATGTCTAAACAGATGAGGTCGGCAGGGAGATTGTGTCCTCCAATTATAGTTTCACATTTTGGCAAGTAGTGAGTGAGTTCAAATTCTGAGCCTAGTGGAGAGGCTACCGAAATCTTGGATTTCAAGGGTGCAGGTTTGAAAGGTAGAGTTGCAGCAAATGTGGTGGAAATAAATGAATATGCAGCTCCAGTATCAATAAGCACAAAAGCAGGTTGAGAGTGTATGGAAATGGTACCTTCCACCATACCCCCTTCCTTGGGTAGGTCAGCTTCTATGATAGCATTAAGGCGTCCCTGACGCCGTGGTGCATTCTGAGCTCTACCTAGTTGGTCCTTCATCATTGGACAGTCAGGAATACGGTGGTCACGACCACCACATCTCAAGCATGCCCCGAGCTTCTTCCAGCATTCCTCAGCTCGGTGTCCTGGTTCATCGCAGAATTTGCAGTTCTCAGCCAACTGCCTACCTTCCACCTTGACTCTCTTGTCTCCAGCAACATCTCTCCCGGCATTCGGCCTCTTGTTGTTGTTGTTGACGTTGTTGTTACGAAAAGTTGGAGCAATATTGGGCGCTCCCTTCTTGACGAAAACCGGCTTGGAGTTGTCCTTGCCCCTAAGGCCCTCTACCTTGGCCATGGTGTCTTCTACCAGCTGAGCTCTCTGGACCATCTCAGTGTAAGTTTGAATATTGTATGGTCCGAGCCTTTCAATGAACATGGGCCTGAGCCCATCCATGAAATGGTTAGCCTTTAGCCTTTCAGTTCCCACCAGGTGTGGGGCATACACAGCAAGACGCGCGAACTGAGCCTCATACTCAGCCACGGTCATTCCTTTCTATTTAAGTGCGGCAAACTCCGCTGCCTTCTTCTCCTTGACTCTCTCAGAGAAATATTTTCCTCGAAATATCTCCAGGAATCCGGCCCACTCTAATACAGCTACATTTGGCAGGTGGGCCGAGGTGGCCTTCCACCATGCTCGAGCATCTTTAGTAAATTGGAAACTGGCCAGCACCACCTTCTCCCTATTAGTGCATTGCATCACCTGGAAAATCCTTTCTATCTCCTCTTGCCAATTCTCTGCCTCATCTGGGTCAGGGGACCCAGAGAAACGAGGAGGGTTCAAACTCCTAAAATTTCGGTGTAGATCACCAGCTCCATTCCTTGCAGCTGCAGCCTGATTTCCAGCCTGAACTACATTTTGCAGGGCCTGAGTAAGTCCAGCCACAGTGTCTTGCATAGCTTGCCACTGGTTGCGAGCCATTGCAGTTGAGTGAGAGTGTTATGAGGGTTCCTGAGAAAAGGATGGAAACCAATTATTGTCTCTGGATACATTATAAGAGTCAATGGGTAGGAGTGTTTAATTCTTTCTAACATATTCCCAGTCTCTACCCATTCTCACCAGGTACTATATTAAATTTCCATGACCTAGGTTCCATAGGTATCTCCTATTCTTGAGACTTATCCTATTTGGTATTCCTAGGCTCTGATACCACTAAACTGTCACGTCCCGAGAATTATGCAGCGAATATTAGTTCGAAGAATTCGAGTCGATATCTCGAGATGTGGACAGTCGGCAAATAAGCCTCTAGCTAGCACGCACTAAATGTATAACAACATACATCATCAAAGGGCCCAAATATTGAACTCAACTAACCTTTTATTCAAATCTCAACTCATTGTATTCCAAATGGAAGTTATTATAGGACTAAGACTCATAAAAAACAAAAGTACATAATACCTCACTTCCTACTACATTGTTCTAACACTCAAAATAAACTAACTATAGACAGACTCATAATTGGAACGATCATCACTCGGATGCATTCCCATCCTCGACTTGCTCTTCCTCTTGAACTTCATAGTCACCTAGATTGGGTAAAAGTAGGGAATGAGCAAACTAGCCCAGTAGGATTTACATCTCAATGTGCGGGCAATGATGTAAGTGATTAGCAATTTAGAACTAGGTAAGCACGATGAATGTCATGATATGCGTGTACGAATAAAACAAATTTAAAACATGATGCATGAAACAAGCTAGATAGAGTGATCGTGATAGAATAAGATCTGGAAGGATATAACAAGAGAGAACTAGCAATAGATCACTTTGTACAAGCACGCAAGATTTCACTTGATGTCAATAGTTTACAAGAACACAAGATATCACTAGTTGCAATAAATGCAGGATGGCCATATCACGCAAGCGAGCAAGCAAGATTGCACAAGCACGATCAAGTAACACTAATCAGGCACGTAAACACTAATATACACCAAGGAAAGATACACCAAGAGTGCACACAGGCCACGTGTATGTGGTTATGTATCTAACATTCAACAACCAAGAAAATACTCCCAGCGTAGATGCAACGCCAGTAATCATTATACCCCATAGTTAACAGTATATCTATGACTCGCCGTCATTGGGGCTAGATTGGAGCCCCTGGACACACGTCGTGCCCTGTCAGCATCTCATGTAAAATTATAAATGTAGATACCCACAGTCATTAATAATGGCCTATGAGAGTTTCAATAAGTAAACATGTGTAATGTCATGTTCATGATGATGATGGGAACAAGTAATAAGTAATTGAACATGATTCCATGATAATAATGGTCAAGAGATAAATTCGGCAGAATAACAGTACGATTTATACTTTTGTTCAATCTTTACATTAATGGCTTTAGTCTAGATTGTAATTCACACTCACGAGAACAAGAAGAAAAAGGAAGTGCACGCTATCCCCGAGGAACTTCAATGGTACAACCCACTCGTCGGCCATGTGGGAATCCATGGTCAGAGGAGATTTACGGAGGCCTAGGTAAAAAGGTCGCTAGTTTACCGATTCGGAATGACCGGTAGAGAGTTTCCAATTTTCCTAAGAAAGGGCTGTCTAACAGTGCGAGTGTGTAGTGCGGTACGCGTGTCTCAATTCACAAACCATCGGTCTCAAACTCGCAGAAAAACACTTAACATGATGGCATGCAATGAACAATGCATTTAACTACATATGGGTTTACAAGATTTTAAGATAATATTCATCATTTAAATCAAGCTAGAATGGTAACAAGAGTAAATCACAAGCTTCATGTATGATCATATCATTAAGAAAGCAATTAGAATAATATTCATGTAATTAAGGATTTTTCAATGGGTTAAACATTTTTAAGCCATTAAGTAGACATCATGTAATGATCAGGCCCAAGACATGCAATATTTTGAAGAGGTAGTGTCGACACACCCCTTACTGGTGTTGACACCATGCTTCAAACACAAGGCAAAATAATGAAAAACTGGTCAAGTAGTGTCGACACTAGTTCAGGTAGTGTCGACACTAGAGACAGCTTCCAGAAAATCTTCTGGCCAATATGGGACAGCGTGTCGACACTAGATCAGGTAGTGTCGACACTAGAGACAGCTCCCAGAATCTTTCTGGGTCAATCTGGGACAGTGTGTCGACACTAGATCAGGTAGTATCGACACTAGAGACCTTCCCACAACACCTTTTGGGCTGATTTGGGACAGTGTGTCGATACTAGATCAAGTAGTGTCGACACTAGAGGCCCTTCCAGAAAAAAAAAACTTATAGGTCAAGGGTAACCCGGAAACACGTCTCATGTAGCAATTTACTTACCCCTCTTATAACTCTCTAACGAATGACATTTAACAAAACGTTCAACATGAAACATGACGAATTATGTTGGGGTTTGATCAAATTCGGTCTCGAATCCTGAGAAAACATATGAAGAACACAAAGCTAAGTGCAGCCCGAAATCGCAGTATCATGCATCGACTCTATTAACACGCTTATAACTCTCTAACGAAAGACTTTTTGTAACGTCGCGCGTTTTTCGGATCCCCGTGGATCCAGGTTTAGCGGATTTGGTGGCCAATGTGAGGCCCATTAGTGTTGTGTGTTTCTTACTAGATCCTTACCGGGTTTGGTTTGGGTCCGTGTTGGTGTTCAGCTTGCTGGACACAGTGTGTTGGCGTCCAGGTGGGTGACGTCGACTGTGTGTTGGCGGCAGTGGTGTGCCGTTAACATGGTGTTAACGTCCATCGATGAGGACGTCGACTGTTGAACTTGGCGTCAAGCTTTGTGGACGTCTAGTTGTGGCGGTCTGGTTAAACGGCCAAAGGGTTGACGTTAACCTGGCATGCCTGTGTTTTTATGGCAGACCCGAGCTCTGTTCTTTCTCCTCCTTCTCCCTTCCTCTTCCCCCACCTTCACCCTTGAGCTTCTTCGCGAGTTCTGACGGTCGGCGGGAGCTCGTGGGAAGGCCGTGGTGCGTGTGGTAGCGGCAGATCGGGCGGGGAATGACGGATTGGAGCGTGGTGTTCGTGGGATGTTTCTCGGGTTTCGGCGTGATTCGAGGTTCTTCGGGAGTTTAATTGCGTTTCTGAGGTAGGGGTCGAGCCCTGTTAGCTTGTTAGAAACATTAAAACACGACTTAATCACTTGAACCAGCATTTTTATTGTATTTTCGGATCAAGTCGTACCATGCGGGGTTAAAGGGTGGTTTGATGAATTTAATGTGTAAAGCATGTTGTAATGGGTTGTTCCGGGTTCTAGTATGTTAAAGGAACCATTTTTATATGTTTTTCTGTAGTTTAAACGGTTGGAAAACCTGTAGAGCTGGATTAGGGTTTCTGTAGGGTTTTAGGCCGGAGAACTTGGCGTCAAGATCGCTTGCCTCCAAGATCACCAGCCGGGAGATAGACGGCTAGATCGCTTGCCGTTTACTTCCTTCAAACGGCAGTCGATGTTGCCGCCAACCTGTGCATGTATCCATGCAGTGTGTTTACGTAATTTTCCTGGTTATGAATATTGTGTGATTGTGTGTGCATGGCGATGACCGGTGTGAGCCAGTGCACTTGTTATGCTCTTGGAGCATACTGCTCATGTAATGGGCATGTTTTACGTAAATGATATGTGATGTACGTAATCGCTTTCCGTGGTATGTGTGGTGTGTTGGCACTCGTGGCACTCTTGGAGTGCGTTGTCCATGTGTTGGACATGTGGTTTACGTGGAAGACGTGTGGTACACCATCCAGGGTGTAATATACATGTATTGTCTACGTGGTTTGAGTGTGTGTGTGCTACACACTTTGTGGTAATATAATTCTGGTGATTTATCGTAGTAATTGGGCAGTGAGGTTCTTGTGTGAGCCTAGCCATGACTTTGTGGTGTTTGGGCAGTGAAGGTCCACATTGACCTAGCCCTGGTTCGTTGTTGTCTTTCGAATAATACTATATTGATTTATGTGTTAAGTGGTCTGTGTTGCCACGAAGGTCATTTCGTGACCAATGATAGGCAAGTTTGTGGTTCAGGTATGTGTTGGTGTGGGATAGCTTTGGGGTCACATGGTGACCGATGTTAAGCTAATCCTAACACTTGTATATTGTGAATTATAAGTAAAGGCTATATATGTAAATATCGTGGTTTGTGCTAGCCGAGTGTGGTGGTCCGGCGCCTATTCCGGAATGCCTCTCTAGTCGGGTACCCCAGGTTCTTTGTGAGCCAGGCACGTGTGTTTGTTGTGCTCGGGGTTTTGTCCCGGTACAGTGTGGTACCGTTGAGGTCTGTGTCGTCTTCCTGGACACCCTCACTCTTGTGCTTGAGTTGTACGTCCGGCTGAGGGAAAGACGGCAGTAGGGCAGCGGCTTGTGTTGTGGGTGTGTAGTCGCTTGTAGCGCGCTCGTAGTTGGGGTACGGACACCAGTAGTCGACACTGGTCCCCAGCTAGTCCTGTTTTCCAGTGCCTCACTTTAGAGTGCTCCGGCCAGAGACTCTAGAGGTGCCAGGCATGGGCCTGCAGTTGTGTGTCTGCAGGTGTGGTGTTGGTTGGTCTCCACAGTTGTTTGACTTCTTCCTAGTGGAGCGGCAGTTGGACCTTTCGTCCGTGACTGCGAGACTGAGAGGTAGTTCTTGTGTTGTGTTGTCCGGGTTGGATATTGGCCTGATCAGCCAGTAGTCCGTTCCCGTGTGGTGGCGCTGTTCTTTCTGACTCGTGCTTTGCCAGTGACTGTGGTTTGTGAGTATATGTCTCGTGGTCGAGGTTTGACTTGTTCGAGATGTGCCCTGGTGTTGGCACAGTTGTGACTCAGTTGTGGTTTGTGTGACTCGTCGATTAAGGTTTCACCTATAATATTGTGTCTAATTAAAGGTATAATATAATTATGGTTTAGTATGGTGTTTATCACCTACTTGTACCCTTGTTCGGGTGTTTGTGTTGTGGTACCTCAGAGTAGCAGGTACTTGTTCCCTTCGTGGGTTACTTTATAGTTTTGTGGTGGTGCATTATGTACTAACCTTTCCGGGTACTTGTGTGTTGTGGAGGTCTTGTGGTTTGACCTGCCACTTGTTGTATCATAACTGTTTTAGGTAGATCTTTGTTCATAATTTATTGTGGATTAGTTGTGATTATTAATTATGTTATTTTTGTGGGTAATTTGCCGATGAGGCTTATGGCCTAGGCATATTGTGATTTAGTTGAGCTATGCTCTGTGGAGGCCGTGTGAGACCTTCCACTTGTTGGGTTTTACTCTCTTCTTGAGTATGATTCCAATTATAGCTTTAGTGTGTTATGAATTGGCTTCGTGTTAGCCAGTTTCATTACCTTTGAGTAGTCCTGTTGTAAAGTGGTTTGGAGTATAAAGGACCAGCTCTTTTGTTAGCAGTCCTAATACTCAAGTGTTTGTGGTTCGCCTGTGAAGCTTGTAGGCTGGGCAGTGGCTTGCCTGTGTGGCTTATAGTTTAGGCAACCCGTTGTTGTAGCAGTGTGCCAATGAGACTGTGGTTTAGGCACTTTGGTTGTTGGGCTGACTAATGATATTATGTTAGTCCTGTAGTCCTACTTTTCTTCTGAGGTCGTAATGTTTATTATTATAAGCATGTTTAATTGTTATTTATTGTAATGATGTGAGCATGAAATGGTTTGGCTATTATTGCTGCCAGTGAGACCCATTGGGGTCGAGGTGTTTGTGGTTACCGTGTTGTTTTGGGTAGCCCCTGCTGAGCCAGTGACTTGTTGAGGCTCACTCCCCTACAGTTCTTTTCAGGGCTTGCCGTGTGTTTGGCTTGCAGTGGCATTGTGACAGACTTGTACCACCAGCAGTAGTTTAGTAGTTAGTGTTGTGTGAGCTTGTGCTCCCTCGGGGTATGCCCCAGGTAGTTGTACTCTTTTTAATTGGACATGTATTGATGTAATGGGACAGTTGTACAAATTTGTGAACAGATATGAACACATGTACTTTCTTGTGTCTTATATTCTTGTGGTTTGTCTTTTGTACTCTTACTGGACTCTAGTGTGAGATATCCCTTGCGACACTTCGGTGCGTTCGCGGGAGGCGGATCTGGATATGGAGCCTTAATGGGCATAAATACCCCGGTCCGTCACACTTTTAGACAAAACGTCCAACATTAAAGATGATAATGACTACAAGTAGAAGAACTGTCATGAAGGAAGTTTGGTCTAATTCGATACGAAATCACGTGCATAATAAGAAGAACGGGAAAAACCCTAACAATGCGCGACTTTGGCAAAACGCTTATAATTCAAAATCTACCAAATACAATTCGATGAAACTAGTGGTAAATGAAAGTTAACTTGATGCTCTACACATTGGTATAGGATATGTTAAGATTTGGCCCGAGAAAACCTACTTCTGGGTTGAAGAAGTCTCGTTTTTCCAGAAAACCCATGTTCAGACCACTTGGAGGAGAATGCTTACTGCTCCGTGTATACTGCATGGAATTTTGGCATTCCACTTGGGTTAGAACGTAGACTGGACCCTCTTTCCAGGGGTATAAGCCTTGCAAGGTTTGGTTTTGGTTTGACCTACCTTTGGTCGACTTCAAGATGACTATCTTTGCAGGTCGCAGCAGACACAACAGGGAAGAAGAACGGCTTGGTGTGAGGATCTCCTGCTTCCCCAGCTGCCAAGAACTCCTCCACACGACCCTAGCAAGTTCTAAAACTCGTTCCTAAGGTTTGGTGAAGAGTATTTGTGACGGATCGCCTCGGCCAAGCCCGTTAAACCGATAACTTACTTGATCCGAGTCCGCCTCCCGCGAACGGGCCGAAGCCTCGCAAGGGATACCAAACCACAGTCCGTGTAAACATAAAGGAACACACCACATTTCATATATATTTCACAAGTTTACATAGCCAAATTTTCACAAAAACTAAAAAGAAGTACAAGAGCCTGGGGCATACCCCATGGTACAACTGAAGAAAGTAAACAACTACAAAACTACACTGCTGGAGCTACACTGCTGGAGGTGTTGACCCTGCACCGCTACGACGCGGCCCGGAACTGGACGTCGGACGAGAGACGTCCTTCTCGCTCTCACCTGTGGGGGTAGGGGTGAGCCTCTCTAGTCACTGGCTCAGTAGGGAACTCCCCCAAAACCGAGCGAAACAAACACCACGAGTACGAATAGTAAACAACACCAACAATTAATATAACAGCTAAGCAGGTAAGTAAAGCTGTAAAAGTACTCACCGTCTGCCGACTACGAGAAACAACAGTAATAATTAAATGGCAAACCAGTACAGGTGTACAAGCTAAAGTAGAGAGAGCCAACACGAGCCACGTGAACTGGTTCGCGACACCAGAAACTGACTCGGACAACTAACACAGGTCTACCTCTCAGTCTCGCAGCCACGGACGAAAGGTCCAGCTGCTGCTCCACGTAAAAAGGTCAAGCAACTGTGGAGACCAACTAAACACCACCACCTGCGGACCACACGGTCACAGGCCCATGCCTGGCACCTCCAGAGACCCTGGCCTGGGCTCGCTAGAGTGAGGCACTGGAGAAGGACTAGCTGGGGTCCAGTACGTCTACTGGTGTCCGTACCCCCAACTACGAGCACGCTACAAGTGACTAAAAACAAACACAAGTGTCACTGTCCCACTGTCGTCTTTCCCTCAGCCGGACGTACAACTCTAACACAAGAGTGAGGGTGTCCAGGTCAGACGACACAGACCTCGACGGTACAGCACAAGTACCTGGACAAAGCCCCGAGCTAACAGCCTGGCTCACAAAGAACCTGGGGCACCCAACTGGAGAGGTAACCACGGTAGGCGTCGTACTACTCGCCACGTACACAGAACCACGTGCACGTCACACACAAACCACGTGAAACCTCACGTAAACCACAAGTAACCACTGGTCCACTACACGTGAACCCAACTGACTCGCGTACACAACGCACAGTCACCGAAGTAAACAACTAACAGCATACCTTATATGTTAAACACGTAAACCAAGTGCACTCAGTGCACCTCATGCGTTAACACACATGCATTATCGATAATTATTGTACTTAGTCATTTCTGCTCAAATAGAAGTAGGCGGCCACATCGACTGCCGCTTACAGGGAGTCAACGACAAGGGTTCTGGCCGTTAACCTCTTGGCTGAGGATCTTGGCGACAAGCGATCTTGACGCCAAGTTCTTCGGCCATAAACCCTGCAGAAACCCTAATCCGGCTCTGCGGGCTTTCTAACTGTTCTAACTACTGAAAAACATGCAAATGCAATTCCTTTAACATACTAGAACCCAATACAACCCACTAAAACATGCTCTGAGCATTAAATAACTCAAACCACCCTTTATCCCGCATGGTGCAACTCTATTCAAACGTGGATTATCATGTTGGTTCAAGTGGTTATGATGTGTTTTAATGTTCCTACGGAGCTAAACGGGTTCGTCCCCTACCTCAGAACGCGTTAGAATCTCCTGCAATCCCCCGGTTCACGCCGAGCCCTCCGCGAGCTCCCACGCGAATTGCACCACGCCGCGACGTTTCCTTCGCGCAATTAAGCGACGCCACGCGTTCTACGATCGTCCAACTACTCCTCGGTACCTGTTGGAAGCTTCAAAGACTCGGGGGCAGCAAGCTGGGGCAAGAGGGAATGAGTGAGAGCTGAGAACTGCCCTCGGGTGAGCCTATAACCTGCACCATTCTCAGGTTGGCGTCAACCCCCATGCCGCCAACAGCAACCGCCACCCTCTGCGTCCACATCTACTGCCGCCAAGTTCATGTAGTAAACGTCCACTAGGCTGGACGCCAACAGGTCAACGGCCACACCTGGCCGCCAATTCCAACAGGACAGCAGCATGTCCCATTCTATTTCCGGACCAACCCTGCGCTGCACCTGGACAAACTACACATCCATACCATGCATTTCACACAACCGACTCACACTGGCCTCACAACGGCCGCCACAACCACAACACACACGATCCGCATGGATCCGAAAAGCACGCGACGTTACATTACTATCATCTAAAAAGAAAATTTCGACCTCGAAATTCATAACACAATTCAAAGTTAAACAACTCATACATACACACCTTTACAAGTACTATCATCTAAAAAGAAAATACACAAACTTACTCAAACAGATAGGGATACCCTTTAGCCATTTCTGCGGCCAACTCCCAGGTATCCTCACCACCCAACCTATTTTCCCATCTCACTTTAACTAGCTCAATTTCTTTATTTCTCAGTTTCTTTATCTTTCGATCTGTGATCTGCACCGGATACTCTGACATAGTCATGTCCGGCTTCAGGTCACCACCTTGATATCTGATTATTTGAGCTGGATCTTCAATACATTTTCTCAACATAGAGACATGGAAAATATCATGCACATCTGCAAAATCAGCTGGCAAATCCAGCCTATAAGCTGCTTCCCTAATTCTTTCAATCACCTGGAAAGGTCCCACATACCTTGGACTCAACTTTCCAGATTTACCAAACCTCATAATACCTTTACTCGGGGAAACTCTCAGAAAAACAAAATCTCCCACCTCAAACTGAAGTGGTCTCCTCCGCACATCTGCATAACTTTTCTGCCTACTTTGAGCTGCCTGCAATTTTTCTTTAATAAGCTTCACTACTTCAGTGGTTTGCTGAATCAATTCAGGACCCACTAATTGCCTTTCTCCCACTTCATGCCAATTCAATGGGGTTCTACATGGCCTTCCATATAAAGCTTCATACGGTGCCATCCCAAGACTGGTATGATAACTATTATTGTAGGCAAACTCAACCATTCCCAAATGATGCTCCCAACTGCCTCCCCAAACTAAACAACAAGCCCGCAACATATCTTCAATTGTCTGAATAGTCCTCTCTATCTGACCATCTGTCTGGGGATGATAAGCGGAGCTATACCTTAACTCAGAACCAATTACTTTCTGCAGACTCCTCCAAAAACCAGAAGTAAATCTTGGATCTCTATCAGATACAATAGTCTTTGGAATACCATGCAGTGGAACAATTTATTCAACATAAATATTTGCCAACCTGTCCACTGTCCAAGACATACTCACTGCCACTAATCTGCACACCTTAGTCAATCTGTCAACAAACACCCATATTCCATTATGCCTTGAACTCGACCTTGGTAAACCTGCCACAAAGTCCATTGCGATATCATCCCATTTCCACTGTGGAATAGGTAACGGTTGCAATAGACCTCCAGGCTTCTGATGCTCTGCTTTAATCTGCTGACAGATAGAACATCTTGCCACAAATTCTGCTATTTCTTTCTTCATATGAGGCCACCAAAAATGCTTCCTTAAATCATGGTACATTTTAGTACTACCCGGATGAATAGTGTACCTAGATTTATGAGCCTCTTCCAAACTCGCTGCTTCACCTCTCTTTCTGCAGGAACAAACAACCTGCCCCTAAGCCTGACCACACAATTATCATCAATAGAAACTCCTTCCATTTTTACAATTTCAGGTAAACCTGCATCTGCTCTCTGAGCTTCAATGATCTGCCAATATAAAGACGGCTCTACTGCACTGGCAGCTAAAATTGCCCGACGCTGACTGCTGGGCACATACAAGGAATTCTCCGCTACTTCTCATACAACTTCCATTCTTTAATCATCATCAAATTCATATATGCCTTTCTGCTCAAGGCATCAGCTACAACATTGGCCTTACCCGGATGGTAAGCCAAACTGAAATCATAATCCTTTAAATATTCAATCCATCTGCGCTGGCGAAGATTCAAATCTTTCTGCGAGAAGATATACTTCAAGCTTTTATGATCTGTAAAAATTTCAAATCTCTCTCCATACAGATAATGCCTCCACATTTTTAAAGCAAATACAACTGCTGCCAATTCTAAATCATGAGTGGGGTAATTCTCCTCTGCTGGCTTCAATTGCCTGGACGCATACGCTATCACTTTACCATGCTGCATAAGTACTGCTCCAAGACCTCTTCTTGAAGCATCAGTATACAACACAAAACCACCACTCCCTGCCGGTAATGTCAATATAGGTGCTGATGTGAGTCTTTTCTTCAATTCCATAAAACTTCTCTGACATTCACCGGACCACACAAAAGGCACACCCTTTCTGGTCAATCTAGTCATAGGTGCTGCAATCTTAGAAAAATCTTGAATAAAGCGCCTATAATAACCTGCCAACCCCAGAAAACTTCTAATCTCGGTTATTGTCTTAGGCACTTCCCACCTAGACACAGCTTCCACTTTACTCGGGTCTACTGCTACTCCTTTGGCTGAAATAACATGACCCAAAAACTGAATTTCCTTTAACCAGAATTCACACTTACTGAATTTAGCAAACAACTGGTTATCTCTTAACAACTGCAAGGTAAACCTCAAATGAGCTGCATGCTCCTCTTCAGATGCTGAATAAATTAGAATATCATCAATAAAGACCACAATGAATTGATCTAAATATGGATGAAAAATTCTATTCATCAGATCCATAAAACCTGCAGGAGCATTAGTCAACCCAAAAGGCATTACCACAAACTCATAGTGACCATATCTGGTTCTGAACGCTGTCTTATCTATATCCTCCTCTTTAATTCTCAACTGATGGTACCCGGACCTCAAATCAATCTTAGAAAACACCTTTGCTGATTGCAACTGATCAAATAAATCATCTATCCTCGGCAACGGGTACTTATTCTTGATGGTCACATCATTCAATTTTCTATAATCAATGCACATCCGAAAACTTCCATCTTTCTTTTTCACAAATAAAACCGGCGCTCCCCACGGGGAATGACTCGGTCTAATAAAACCCTTCTGCAACAATTCTTCTAATTGCTTTTTCAATTCTTTAAGTTCTGCTGGTGCCATCCGATATGGGGCTTTGGAAATCGGCATGGTACCTGGCAGTAACTCAATAGAAAAGTCCACCTCTCTGTGTGGAGCTAAACCAGGCAAATCTTTCGGGAAAACATCAGCAAATTCCCTAACCACGGGAACTGCTTCCATTGGCTGACTGGCTTCTACCAAACTTACTGAGGCTAAATAAGCCACACACCCATCATTTATCAACTTTCTAGCTTTAATTGCAGAAATTAGAAACTTGGAGGTATAAAAAGGCATACCTTGATATTCAAACACTGCACCATTAGGATGACAAAATCTGATCCTTTTCTTTCTGCAATCTAACATTGCTCCATACATCTCAAGCCAATCCATACCCAGAATGATATCATAATCTGACAACTGCAGGGCATACAACCGACCCGGCATCTGGTTCCCTTCAATCATAACAGGAGCTTCATCTATATAGCTCGAAGTGAGTAAGAACTCACCTGAAGGAACCTCCACCACTAACTCACAAGACTTCTCTTCTAAAGGATGAGCTATGCAATCCAGAAATTCTTCGGAAATAAAAGAATGAGAGGCACCCGAATCAAATAAGACTCTTGCTGAATATTCATAAAGAGGTAAAGTACCTTCTATCATATTTGACGCCTCTGCCTGGGCTCGGGTGATAGCCATAACCCGGCCTCTCCCTCGCTGCTGCGGTGCTCCTCTGCCACGACCTGCCTGTGGCTGCTGGAACTGCTGAGGCTGCTGCTGCTGCTGCACACCTCTGCCACACCCATACTCTCTTGCATACGGACAATTGCGGATCAAATGTCCCGGCTGATTGCAATTATAACATCTATACCCTGGAGGAACAATAGGCTGCCTGGCAGTACTCTGCTGCGACTCCTCCACCTCAGGCCTACCACGGCCTTGCTGCAACTGCTGACGACCTCCCCAGCCTCTTCCTTTGCCTTTAAATGCTTGCTTTAATTTCTGGCCCCATTTCCCGAAACCAGATGAAGAAGGTCCTGCTGGTGCCTTGCCCTTGCTTGTACCTACTGTCTGCTGCGGTAGCCGGAAACTACCTGAACCTGATTCACCTGCCTGACGAGTACGGATAGACCTCTCTAAAGTAGCTGCCCTCTGCGCTGCCTCTTCCACTGTCTACACATAAGAGGTACTATCGCATCCTGCAATTCCACTCTCAAACCTCTGATAAAATACTCAACCATCATATTATTATCTGAAACCACATATGGCGCATAACGGCTAAGTGCCATAAATCTCATCTGGTACTCTAAGACTGAAGAGTTACCTTGCTGAAGAGTTCGGAATTGCTCTCTTTTTACTTGCTGCACTTGGATCGGAAAGAATGTATCGTTAAATACATCAAGAAACTCCGGCCAAGTGATAGCTTCTTCCGTCCTGCCTGCAAAAGTGGTTTGCATCTTCAATCGCCACCATTCCAAGGCAAAACCTCTCAACTGGTAAGCAGCTAATACCACTCTATCCGCTGCCGGACACCTCATAGTCGCAAAAACTCTCTCAATTTCATGAACCCAATGCTCAGCTGTATCTGGATTCGGCCCTCCTGAATAAGTAGGCGGCTGCAATCTCAGAAACTTTTCAACCTGCAACACTGGTTCTTCCGCTAACAACACTGGTGGTGGCACATGAGCTACAAAAGGCACCTCCACTCTCGGCGGAACTGGAGCAACAGGTACAGCCTCTCCATCCCCAGGTGGCACTGCAACCGGTGGTACTGGCGCCTGCTGATCCATTCTTGCCCGAATATCCGTGAGGCTCTCCCAAATCCTTTCTATCATATGCTGGGTGCTTTCCTCCGGATCATCTCCTCCACCACCCCAATCTCTCCTATCAGCCATTTCAAAAATTTTCTACATACACAAAACACCAGACGAAAATCAAACCATGAATGATCAAAAACCAGGGTCCCTACCAGCAGTGTATAAAGACCGAAATAAGGCTATGTATCCTTTCAATTCCCTTATATTAACATGGACCTTGCTCTGATACCAACTGTGACGGATCGCCTCGGCCAAGCCCGTTAAACCGATAACGTACTTGATCCGAGTCCGCCTCCCGCGAACGGGCCGAAGCCTCGCAAGGGATACCAAACCACAGTCCGTGTAAATATAAAGGAACACACCACATTTCATTTATATTTCACAAGTTTACATAGCCAAATTTTCACAAAAACTAAAAAGAAGTACAAGAGCCTGGGGCATACCCCATGGTACAACTGAAGAAAGTAAACAACTACAAAACTACACTGCTGGAGCTACACTGCTGGAGGTGCTGACCCTGCACCGCTACGACGCGGCCCGGAACTGGACGTCGGACGAGAGACGTCCTCCTCGCTCTCACCTGTGGGGGTAGGGGTGAGCCTCTCTAGTCACTGGCTCAGTAGGGAACTCCCCCAAAACCGAGCGAAACAAACACCACGAGTACGAATAGTAAACAACACCAACAATTAATATAACAGCTAAGCAGGTAAGTAAAGCTGTAAAAGTACTCACCGTCTGCCGACTACGAGAAACAACAGTAATAATTAAACGGCAAACCAGTACAGGTGTACAAGCTAAAGTAGAGACAGCCAACACGAGCCACGTGAACTGGTTCGCGACACCAGAAACTGACTCGGACAACTAACACAGGTCTACCTCTCAGTCTCGCAGCCACGGACGAAAGGTCCAGCTGCTGCTCCACGTAAAAATGTCAAGCAACTGTGGAGACTAACTAAACACCACCACCTGCGGACCACACGGTCACAGGCCCATGCCTGGCACCTCCAGAGACCCTGGCCTGGGCTCGCTAGAGTGAGGCACTGGAGAAGGACTAGCTGGGGTCCAGTACGTCTACTGGTGTCCGTACCCCCAACTACGAGCGCGCTACAAGTGACTAAAAACAAACACAAGTGTCACTGTCCCACTGTCGTCTTTCCCTCAGCCGGACGTACAACTCTAACACAAGAGTGAGGGTGTCCAGGTCAGACGACACAGACCTCGACGGTACAGCACAAGTACCGGGACAAAGCCCCGAGCTAACAGCCTGGCTCACAAAGAACCTGGGGCACCCAACTGGAGAGGTAACCACGGTAGGCGTCGTACTACTCGCCACGTACACAGAACCACGTGCACGTCACACACAAACCACGTGAAACCTCACGTAAACCACAAGTAACCACTGGTCCACTACACGTGAACCCAACTGACTCGCGTACACAACGCACAGTCACCGAAGTAAACAACTAACAGCATACCTTGTATGCTAAACACATAAACCAAGTGCACTTAGTGCACCTCATGCGTTAACACACATGCATTATCGATAATTATTGTACTTAGTCATTTCTGCTCAAATAGAAGTAGGCGGCCACATCGACTGCCGCTTACAGGGAGTCAACGGCAAGGGTTCTGGCCGTTAACCTCCTGGCTGAGGATCTTGGTGACAAGCGATCTTGACGCCAAGTTCTTTGGCCATAAACCCTGCAGAAACCCTAATCCGGCTCTGCGGGCTTTCTAACTGTTCTAACTACTGAAAAACATGCAAATGCAATTCCTTTAACATACTAGAACCCAATACAACCCACTAAAACATGCTCTGAGCATTAAATAACTCAAACCACCCTTTATCCCGCATGGTGCAACTCTATTCAAACGTGGATTATCATGCTGGTTCAAGTGGTTATGATGTGTTTTAATGTTCCTACGGAGCTAAACGGGTTCGTCTCCTACCTCAGAACGCGTTAGAATCTCCTGCAATCCCCCGGTTCACGCCGAGCCCTCCGCGAGCTCCCACGCGAATTGCACCACGCCGCGACGTTTCTTCGCGCAATTAAGCGACGCCACGCGTTCTACGATCGTCCAACTACTCCTCGGTACCTGTTGGAAGCTTCAAAGACTCGGGGGCAGCAAGCTGGGGCAAGAGGGAATGAGTGAGAGCTGTGTGAACTGCCCTCGGGTGAGCCTATAACCTGCACCATTCTCAGGTTGGCGTCAACCCCCATGCCGCCAACAGCAACCGCCACCCTCTGCGTCCACATCTACTGCCGCCAAGTTCATGCAGTAAACGTCCACTAGGCTGGACGCCAACAGGTCAACGGCCACACCTGGCCGCCAATTCCAACAGGACAGCAGCATGTCCCATTCTATTTCCGGACCAACCCTGCGCTGCACCTGGACAAACTACACATCCATACCATGCATTTCACACAACCGACTCACACTGGCCTCACAACGGCCGCCAGAACCACAACACACACGATTCGCATGGATCCGAAAAGTACGCGACGTTACAGTATTTAAGCAACCATGGTGTTTTAGGAGTCCTATTATGACTAGGAAAGCCAGGTTGCGGTTTTGACAGGTTAGTTTCCTATTTAGGGAGGATTTCTTCCTCTCATAGAGTGTGTGAGGCTTTAGAAAACCTCCCACCATAGTTAGGCACGAATTTGGGTTGCCAAGAATGCATGATTGCATCCCAATTTAACTCAAATTGCCTCTTTCTAATTTCAGCCTATTTAGAGTTACGAATTTTCCCTGCATTTTCTAGCTTTATTTAATTATTGGGCCAAATGATGTCCATTGACCCAATTATGATATTGGGTCATTAATATATAATGTTGGAAGTCCCTCCAACACTTTTATTTAAATTTTTGATTGCGTCGTATTTCCGTGTTAACGGTTTTCCGACTTGTTATAGCACGTACGATAATGATGCGTATGTTTTACATACTTGGAAATTATTTATTTCCATTTATTTGAATTCTTTATATAACTAAAATTTCCGGAGTGCTACATGTAGTGGGGGGTGATATCATCTCTTAGGCAAGTTCCTTTTGGAACGCCTCCACTGTTTCTATATATATTCCTGTTAATATTTTCAGCTTGTCTACTTTGCTTCTCTGTTGTTATTTTCTTAGAACAATACCTCTGTTGATTTATGTAAACTTGTTTAATGTCACTATGTTTGCACTGTATGGATTATGGATGTTCTATCGCCATGCAAAACCTGTTATACCCACTGTTTTCACAACAATCTTAGAGAAGATATCGTTTAACATGGCGTTGTCATTTGTTGCTCTCAACCCGAAAGTAGACATGTCCATGATGCTAGCAAAATTCGCAGGGCAACACTTCAAGCGTTGGCAACAACGTATGCAGATATGGTTTACTATGATTGGGTTGATCTCCGTGATTGAATCTGACTCATCCAATGTGATTGAGAATGATCCCGAAAGTGTTAAGAAGGCTACAGAATGGAAGGAAAGAGATCGTATAGGACGTGGATGCATTCTTACTACTTTATCTGATGTCCTATTCGATGTATACAGTACTTCGACATTCCTGACCTCCAAGGCACTATGGGATGAGCTTGACAGAAAGTACAACAATGAGGACCAAGATCTAGAAAAATATTATGTCGGTAAATTTCTCAAGTTTCACATGGTTAAGGGTAGACCTATCTTTGAATAGGCACATGAGTTACTTCTTATGATCCATGGCTTGGCTAAGGGTGAAATGAAACTCCCAGAAAAGTTTCAGGTTATGTGCATTATTGAGAAATTTTCTAAGTCTTGGGAGGACTTTGGAATGGCCCTAAAACATAGCAATGGTGCTATTTCTCTAGATGACCTGATGAGAGCCATTGCCATAGAGGAGGAACATAGGAAGGAGAAACCTGTGATGCCTGTAGAGGCTAGTGCAAACATAGTCATGAAAAACAAGTTTAAAGATTTCAAAGGCAAATCCAAGGTTGATTCTAATGCACAGGTTAAACCTAAGGGTAAAATCAAGAAGAAGAAGAAACAAGGTGATTGCTAGGTCTGTGGTCAGAAAGGTCATTTCCGTGGTGATTGTCCTAAAAGGAAAGAAAAGACAGGCCTACAGACTGTTGCTGTTTCACCTCAGGTCAATGTAGTGACCGCTGGTGCTTCTTCTGGAGACACGTATATTACTCTTAACCCTCAATTGTTTTCTATCTATGAACCTTGTGAATGGTTGGTAGACACAGGAGCCAATGTACACTTGTGTGCTGACAGGGCTAATTTTGTATCTTACCAAGCCATCCATGACTGCTTCGTGACTATGGGGAATGGCATCACTGTGAGGGTGATGGGAATTGGATGCGTGGACCTGAAATTTACTTCGGAGTGTGTGTTGTCTCTTCATCGTGTGCACCATGTTCCTAGTATTAGGAGAAATATTTTATCAGGTTCTAGTTTAGTTAGAGAGGGTTATGAACTCAGCTTTAAAAGTAATAAAGTTGTGATACTTCGTCTCAAATCTTTTACTGGTAAAGGCTATTTATCTGATGGGTTGTTTAAAGTGCATGTGAGTCATGTGATGAATGAATGCTTAGATGTTGATACATCTGTTCCAGTTGCTTTTAATGTTACAGATTCATCTAATTTATGGCATGGACGTTTAGGTCATTTAAATTTCAACTCTTTGAAATGTATGATGAATCTGAATTTGATTCCTAAGCATGATATTGATAAAACAAAAAAATGTGATATCTGTGTACATGCCAAACAACATAGGAAACCCTTTCATTCTGTGGCTAGAGATTCAGAGATTCTGGATCTAGTGCATTTAGATATCTGTAAGTTTAATGGTATGCTAACTAGGGATCATAAAAAAATATTTCATTACCTTTATAGATGATTGTAGTAGATACTGCTATGTGTATTTGCTCAAGTCTAAGGATGAGGCTTTACAGAAGTTCATCATCTTTAGGAAGGAAGCAGAAACACAAACTGGTCAGGTTTTTAAGAGGTTGAGGTCTTACAGAGGAGGAGAATACACCTCTAGTCTGTTTTTTGAATTTTGCCAAGAACATGGCATTATTCATGAAAAAACTGCCCCTTATTCTCCTTAGTTTAATGGGATAGCAGAAAGGAAGAACCGTGTATTTATTGACACGATCAACTCTCTCCTGCAGAGTTCAGGACTACCTAAGTATATGTGGGGGGAAGCTCTGAACACAACTTGTTTTATTCTGAATCATGTTTCCCTAAAACATAAATATAGTAGTCCAATTGAACTTCAGAGAAATAGGAAACATAGTTTGAAATTTCTCAGAGTGTGGGGGTGCCTTGCTAAGGTACTTGCCCCTGAACACAAAAGAAAGAAACTGGGACCTAAGACAGTTGACACAGTCTTTTTAGGCTATGCTGAAAATAGCTATGCATACATATTTCTGGTTATCAAATCATAAATCCCTGGCATAGATGTTAACACCACAGTAGAGTTCCGTGATGCTACGTTCTTCGAACATGTCTTTCCCATGAAGACTGGTTTGCCTTAACAACTACATTCTGAGACTGTAGCTTCAACATATGATTCTATTCCACAACATGTGGAAAGAATGACTAATGTGGGGGCTGATGCATCCAGATCTCTCACTGATACTAGTGATCAGGAAGAAGTAAAACCAAGGAGGAGTAAAAGACAAAAGGTCTCCAAGGATTTTGGTAGTGACTTTGTCACATACCAGATTGAAGAAAACCCCCCTACTTTCCGAGATGCTATGGCTTCACCTGAAGTAAAGTATTGGAAGGAAGCTATTAAGAGTGAGGTTGACTCTATTCTTGCAAATGGCACCTGGGAGTTAGTTGATCCTCCTCCTAGATCTAAGACTATTGGATGCAAATGGGTCTTTAAGAAAAAAGTTAAAACCTGATGGAACCATTGAAAAATTTAAAGCCAGGTTGGTTGCTAAGGGGTTTAAACAAATGGAGGGAATAGATTATTTTGATATCTATTCTCCTATTACCAGAATGACTACCATTAGGGTACTAATAGCCTTGGCTTCCATATATGATCTGACTATCCACCAGATGGATGTTAAGACCGCCTTTCTTAATGGTGATCTTGATGAAGAGATCTATATGGATCAGTTTGAAGGGTTTGTAGCCCCTGGTAATGAAGGTAAAGTCTATAGACTTGTTAAATCCTTGTATGGATTGAAACAAGCTCATAAGCAATGACATGAGAAATTTGACATGACTATCATGTCATTTGGCTTTAAAGTAAATGAGTTTGATAAATGTGTCTACTACAAAGTGAAAGGTGATGATTGTGTAATTCTATGCCTATATATAGATGATATATTGATTTTTGGCAACAATAAGGGATTAGTAAATGAGACAAAATCATTCTTAAGTAGTAGATTTGAAATGAAGTATATGGGTGAGGCAAATATAATTCTTGGACTAAAGTTGACTAAGTCAGCTGAAGGGATAGCAATTTCTCAGTCTCACTATGTTGAGAAAGTACTAGAGAAATATGGTTATCAGGATTACAGAATTGTCTGTACATCCTATGATCCTTCTAGAGTCTTCTACAAGAATAAGAGTGGTGTACCTGTGTCTCAATTACGATATTCCCATGTTATAGGAAGCTTAATGTATCTGGAAAACTGTACTAGACCTGACATTTTATATACAGTGACTAGACTCAGTAGATGCACTAGCTGTCCTGACCGTACTCACTAGGAAGGCTTGGATAGGATACTGAGATACCTTAAGGGTATTGTTTCCTTGAGCTTGTATTTTGGGAAATTCCCTGGAGTCCTTGAAGGATATAGTGATGCAAGCTGAATTGTTAAAAACTCAGGGAGTAATGGTGTAACAGGGTATGTCTTTACTTTGGGAGGTGGTGCAGTGGCCTAGAGGTCCACTAAACAAACCATCTTGTCTCGGTCTACTTTTGAGGCTGAGTTGTATGCTTTGGATATTACTGGTATGGAGGCTGAATGGATTAAAGGACTTCTTACAGAACTACCCCTAATGAGTAAGCCCATACCTGCAGTCTCCATCTTTTGTGACAATATGACCACGATTGCTAAGGTCAAAAGTTCAAAGTACAATAAAAAAGAAAGGAGACATATTCAAGTCAGACTAAGTTTGTAAGAGAATTGGTGTCTCAGGGAGTGATAGCTGTGGATTTTGTTGGTACCAAAGACAACACAATAGATCCTCTAACTAAAGGACTTAATAAAAATCAAATCCTGAAATTTGGGATGGGGATGAGATTGAAACCCATTAATTGTTCTCCTGCAGTAGCAACCCAACCTATCTGAGTAGATATCCTACAAAGAAGGTTCAATGTGGTAACAACAAGCTGTTGAGAGAACTGGAAGACACTAAAAATTCTAGATACCTTGTATCTGAATTCCACCCTTGTAATCCTAATACTAGTGTCTATAGCTGCAAGCAAGTTAAGGTTGAGTTACTTACTCTTAATGGGTTCAAGCCTGGTAAGACAGGATGTGAGCAGTGCATCCTTGGAGAAGCCCACCTAAATGAGTGCTATTGTGGGGCCGCAGTTAAAGGGATTGGGTAATCCCTAAATGCACTTGTGATACAGGAAGGGGCGCATGGCCATAAAGCGCCACCCCTGCAGATTGCTATCTATGTTTATGTCAAGTTGTTTCCATTGATAATCTTCACCCAAAAATAGTCAAGTTCAAGACTTAGTTCACTTCGACTCTGTGAAGAAAAGATTTGGAACAGGTAGAATTTCAAACCCAAAAGGTACTTCTATTAAAAGCTTGATATGTGTCTCTCTTGGTGTGTGTTCCTCCCGACAAACCATGAGTTTGTGGGGGAATGTTGGGTAGAAGAAGGGTGGCTGCAAGCATTAGGGAAACTCAAGGTTTGGTAGGAGAGTGTGCCTTATGTGTTTATGGGTTTTGTCCCATATTGGAAAACACAAGTAAGGGAGTGTCCTTTATAAGTCCTTGTGGTTCTAAGGACTTGTTCCTATGGAACTAGAAGGAGGTATGCCCAAGACCACACCTGCCCACTGGGCCAGGCCGGGCTGGGCAGGCGATGTGCGTGTGAGGTGACTGTGGGCCTTATTAGGCCATCACTCTTTTGCCAATCTATTTTTTACCTTTTTGCTTGGAAGGCTTGTGGGACGCGCCTGTCCCAAAGATGTGAACCGGCGTGTAGTGGGGTGTGGGCGGTTGTTTTAAGGAGAGAGAAAGAAATCGAGAGGTCTAAGTCTTCTTCCCGAAGAAAACTCTCTGTGGTCTCTCTCTCGGTCTCTGTCTGTAACACCGTGAACACCACCAAGGAATCGCTCTTTGCTGGTCACATCTTGCCCTCGCCCTCGACGTAGACGTCACCATCGACGTGCTGCACCTTCCCTTCTGCTACGAACTCCTCATTCTCCGCGTCAGTGTTCAGTGCATGCTTCTTTTGCCCTACATTTAGTAGAGATCCTTTCATACATATTAGATAGCTTTCGTTTTACGAGATCAATAGTATGCGATTGTCATCTCGTTGGATGTGGTTGTACCCTGGGAGAAAATCGCTGCCTTTCTTTTTGCACCTGTAGTGGGGGGCGATATCTTCTCTAAGGCAAGTTCCTTTTGGAACACCTCCACTGCTCTCTCTCTCTCTCTCTCTCTCTATATATATATATATATATATGTTTCTGTTCATATTTTCAGCATGTCTACTTTGCTTATCTGTTGTCATTTTCTTGGAACAATGTCTATGTTGATTTATGTAAACTTGTTTAATGTCACTATGTTTGCACTGTATGGATTATGGATGTTCTATCGCCATGCAAAACCTGTTATACCCACTGTTTTCACAACAATTTCTTGGAGCAATTTAGATCTGGTAAAGCGAGGTTCGTGGAAAAGTAGGATAGATTGTAAGCAATTAATAGTTATATATATATGCAAAAACCCATATTTTAATTTTGATGTTGTTCAATTCTCATAATGCACTAAATTTAATACATAGTGAGCTGAGGCATGCAAAGTTTAAGAGTAATATAAAAGATAAAGAAATGATTGTTGCTTGGTTCCAGATTGAGTTGGATTGCTCACTGTGCTGTGAGGTCCCACGCCTTATATTTGGGCCGATCGAGGATCGGATAAAAATTCGGACTCTAAAAGATATTCGACCAAGAAGAGAAGAAAATGGTCAAGGTGTATTGAAAGAAGCACACCCAGACAACTGTCTGACCTTCACAATTTGATGCTGGCCGCAGGTGATATTAACCTTTTATCATCTAATCTAAAAGATCAGATTTAGCACAAGTTAACAATAATGTTGTCGGAAGATTTGTTGCTACTCCTAAAGGCCAAAGCAATCAGTATCGAAAGAAGCATTAGATGCTGAATGGGACAACATCTAATTTATGAGAGGAATAAATCTCTCTTGAGTTCTCTGTTTTAAATGAAGGTTTGAATAATTTCAAGTCAATTATTTTTTTTTGTAAGTAATAATGGTATGTACTAATGTAAAGAATTGCTATGTACAAGAGTAGCTTATACTTCTACATGTCAATAGTGATAAGCTAGAGATTTTATTGGGTAGCAGTAGTAACCCTTCATGTCACACCCCGATTTAGCAGCGGGAATAAGTAGAGAGCGTGACGATACATGTAGCAACCTCAATTTTTTGAAAAATAAAAAATTTAATAATATTAAATTATTAAGTCAGTTGAAAAATCAAAGAAAAGAGAATTAAATAAAATCCATTAAAAGAAAAGAAGTAATGGGCTTTGTTAAATGGACCCTCTAAAATTTATTGGGCCAAAAATATAGATTTTTAAAAGAGGAATAATAGTAAAATACCCAAAATTCGTATATTAAATATTACTAAATAGAAAAGGGGTTAATAAATCATTAAAATAGCTATTTGTGTTGGAATTGGATTCCTAACACTACCCTATTGGGTTGGCCACGAAATTGCATCCCAATCTAACCCAAATAGGAGTGGACATGCTTAGAAAGAGGAGAGAAACTAGGAAATCCCAAAATTAATAGGAGTTAGAGTCCTATTAGGAAATAGAAAGGGAGAAAGCTTAAATACTCTCTTAAACCCTCCATGGCCGGCCCTACCTCATTGCCAAGGGTTGTTGGTCAAGGAGAGGAGGCCAAGGAAGGAGAGATCTCGTGGGAAGAAGGATCCCTCAAACCATCAACCCCGTTCTTCAAGTTCTAGCCCTAGAAGAGGGAAATGAGCCAAATGTAGGCATTCTCATGAGCATAATCTAATTAATTTCGTCTGTAGATTGTTCCATGCATCAGGAACAAAACCCCTTTCGTTTCATAATTTTCCATCGAGCCAGTCTTTTGTTCTTGATTTTTGAAGTTCTGTAACTTTCATGAACCTGACCCTCCTTGTTAATTCTAGATCTTCATGTATACTCATCCCCATGCCACAAAATTTTTACTGGGTATACTGATGATTGTTAGGAGTCTTTTGTCCCCAAAAGCCCTAATTTTCATCGACCCTACTTCGTGAATTAATTCTTTCATCTCTACTATACACAGATTCATGTTCCTCATATTTAACTTGACTGAAGCATGTCGATACCATGTCTACTTCCAAATTCCTAATTATTGTGAAATCTATTGCATGTTAGTTCGTTTAGAACTAGTTTCATGAATTTTCATCGCTTGTACAATTAGTTATGAATTTTTGAATCACCTGTGTCAAAATAAGAAAGATTTGGACCACAATCCAAGACCTGTCCTTTTCCCGCCCGGACTCAGGCGCAGGACCTGAGAACGCGACGACCCGATAGGCCGCATTCTCCGAAGGATTGCGAGAGAGAACCCGTCGCATTCTGAACGCGACAGGTGCTGGCGTCGCGTTCTGACAACCTACACTGACCGACCTGTCGCGTTCTGTATAAACCTCTGTCGCGTTCTGACCTGACCCCGTCGTGACCCTTACAAGGGTACGTTGCGATCTGGGACTTTTGCATAAAAACCCATGAATTGTGATGCTACAACCTTCTACAGTGCTAATACCCTTTTGTTAACAGTCATACACGCAGTAATATACACATGTTATAATTGAATATATATTGTGTGATTTAAAAGACATGGACATTTTCTCTTTCTATCTATGATTTCTCTTACACATACACACACTTGAACCATCCAATATGGCTTAATTTGGCATAAATTACCTCATAATACATCTGGTTATATATGTCAATCATATTGTTAAATTGCCCTATTTTAAAAGGACTTGTCTACGTTTTCTCGCGATATTTTGGGAATACTATTACCGACGCTCCACTGTTCTAGAATTCCTCTGGAACGTCGAGCACTTGTTTCTATATACACATTTTCTCTTGACTTGGACGAACTCTCCATCGGATATTCCTTCTACCGGACTAGTGAATCCTTGATCAAGGCCTCCGTAAGTCTCCTCTGTCCATGGGTTCCCACATGGTTGATGAGCTGGTTGTACCCTAAAACCTATGAAACTCTTTAGGGATCAGCAAGATCCAAACGGCTATTAGAAGTTCGCTCTTACCTTGAATCACGCCGGACCTCTGGACCTGTGCATAACATGGCCAGTGGAAGGTAGTGAGTTCCACCTGCCTACCAACACCAATCGCGCGTGTTGTGCAACTGTTACTATTGACGTTACTCAACGTTTCATGTGCATTGACCCTTAGTTCTCGTCTATTACTCTACTCGCTCATCTATTCATTTCACTCTCTACTATCTCGTCTATTCTTCTAGTGCTCTCATCTATTTTCTTGGTACTCTCTATTGGCCATTGACTGATTGTCTAAAAATAAACAATATAACAAATGCCTGGAAATATATAAAGGGCTTGGTCTGGTCCTGGGATGTGCACCCGAAAGTGCTATTTGCCCATGGGAGTTAAATGACTAGAGTGTTTGGCATTACACTCGAGTGCTATCTATCTCGACTATCTAAGTGACAATCAAAAGTGCTATGTTCTCTCGTTGTCTATTGATGATAAAGTGCTATACTATATTCGTTGTGCTATTGCTATACTTTTTGCTATTTGTGCTATGGCCATCTTGCTATTTGTGCTATACTCGACACTTGTGCTATATTTGGAAACTTGTGCTATTTCAATCACATGCTATTGTGCTATCTCTTACGTTACTTGACTCTCTCGCTCTCTATCTTTAGTTACTCTGCCATTTAATACATTAATCATTTAAAGCCTGCTTGATCCTGAGATTTAAGTCCTACTGGGCATTATCGCTCACCATGCGTTATTGGTTATGTGTTCTCAGGTGAGAACGAGGACGACACTTACACTCAAGAGGACAAGAATGACCAAGAGTGAAGTCAAGAGTACCCTAGTGTCTTAGTAGTTATGTTAGAGTTGAAGTTTTGTCTTTTACTTTATTCAATGTAATTGGGCCCTATAGAATGGCTATGATATTAGTGGTTGTAACTAGACATTTGAAGAATTATTAATGAGATGCATTTGCTTGATATTTAAACTTGTCCAATGGTTGATGTCTAGTACTCGCTCTGTACCCGTTTACTTGTAACTACCTCGCGTTCCGATATTCCGCGTCAGGGCATGACAATACAAGTATTAACAGTCAAGTAATTCAAAGCGACAACTAAATATAACAAAAGACTTGAGACAATAATGTTGCCAGCCAAATAATCCTTCATTTCATTTCCATCAATGTTAACTTACATCCATATAATCAGAGCCAACATAGGGCCCATTATTGTTATTCAAAGTACATTGACACAAGAAAATAACCAACTATTACAGACGCTATGACTCTAATAGGTTGGCTTACGTGCTATGTTGACGGGTATACTTTGAGAAGCTCTCCACTCTTCCCCAGCCCCATCATTCTCTACATCCTCATAGTCATCATTTGAAATATTGTAAGAAGAAGGTGTGAGTGTGCTAACGCCTAGTAGGATTTACATCTCATGCTGCGAGATACTATCATGTAATACTCATAATAAGATGATCATGATATCGATATGGAACAATTTATAATGTGTAACATGTATGAGACGATGCAGAAATCAGAATCCAGTAACATTTACCATGTGAGAAGGAATAATTATTAATAAAATGGATGACAGTACGATCATTTGTCCAATAGAAGAGATTCAATAAGTCTATAGCATGTACAATGAATAACACAAGTTGAATTCCATTGAATTATAGTGAATAATGACATATTGTATTCGATAACAATAACATATACAATAGATTTGGCCATTCCACTTACAATAGTTCAATCAATAAATCATTCAATAACAATATGGAAATTACACAGATCAATCTTGCAGTCAATTAGGTGATTATTAGACACCTCAATGGATCATATACTCTCGCGATTATAAGTATTTCGGGTGCTCATCCCAGGACAAGACTGGGCCCTTATATGCACAGGCATCAGTCATGAACCGAAGTTCCAATAATTTCTGGTAATTCTATTTCAATTATGGCCAATATGATTTCCAAGAAATAGACAGTCGCGTACTAAAGATCATGTCAACGATTATATGAAGAACATGGCAAGTGAACATGATCTAGAGTAAATTTCAGCAGCATAATGGCTTAATTGCATTAGTTCAATCTTTACACTTAGTGTCTTAGTTTCTATGCAACAAAATCACTCTCACGAGAAGTAGATGAGAACGAAAGTGCTTTCTATCTTTTGGAAACGTCAATGGTACAACCAACTCGGTCTCCATGAAGGAATCTACAGAGTACGGAGATTTACGGAGATCTTAGTGGCAAGGTCCTTAATCTACCATTACGGAATGACCAACAGAGAGTTTCCAATTCCCCAAGAAAGGGCTGCCTATTTGTGCAAGTGTGTAGTGTAGAACGTGTCTCAATATTCACAATCCACTGGTTTAACACATAGTGGAAAGCAAGTAGCATGATGACATAAGGCAAGACTATCAAGATTTCATTATCATAGTTTTCTGCAGTTTAACAAGATCAACTTTTAGTTAAATAGTAAGCAAGAGCATTAAGATGAACATATCAGTGCCAAGATAGAAAGATCATGCGATTAAGAACAACTAGAATAGACTTTTGGGTTGTTATGACTTTTACATGGGTTGACAGATTTTAGGCCACTGGACAGACTGTACAACACTTACTATAAACCATAACATGCAAATCTTGCATTCTAGAATGAGAAAAACAGGTCTCGGGTAGGCTATAGAAATTGCGACGAGTTCAGTCGTCGCTATTTCCAAGGCCGTTAGAAGTTAAGAAAAGTACACAGTCGATCTCCTAAATCGCGATGGGGGTCCTTGTTGCGTTCAAATTGCAACGGGCCTGACCGATGCATTTCAATGGAATCGATGTAGAAACGATTACAGAACAGAAAGGCAACAGGTAGGTCGGTCGCCATCATATTGTGACAAGATGACATGTCACCACCACTTAGAATAGCAATGTCGTTGTGCATTGCGTTCTATAAGCATTTTCTAAATCCAAATATAAAAATTGCATGGAAATCAAACGTGGAAAAACATGGTCAAATTGCGATGGTATGACCGGTCACATTCTCGAAGTGCACTAAAATCCATATGGCACACAGTTTCATGCATCTGGCTATCGAACAGAACCTGAAACGTGATAGGGTGGTCTGTCGCTATTATGTGAATCACAACGGAGTGGTACGTCGCCTTCATGAGATGAAGAAAGCGACGTCTGGAGTGGTCGTGTTCATTGTTCTTGCCCCAAAACCCCAAAAATGATGCAGTTTCTCTTGATTCATCTACAACATGAAATCTAGAGGTCCTTAAACAAAACTCTGAACATGAAAGTTGTATAGGACGACGTGTAAAGAGAACTATGGTGTTGGGTTGACTCAATTTGATCTTGGTATGCATGAATCATGGCATGAACATGAGAAGTCCTAATCATGCATGACTCTTGGAAAATGCTTAATACTCAAAGCATGCTTGATGAAAATTGGGCAAACTAAGTGCAAGTGAAACTAAACTCGATGCTCTTTCATATGGTATATGGTAGATTTAGTTTCAGCTCGAGAACACCTACCTTTAATCGATTCTAAGACAGTACTTCTCCAGGTCGAAGCAACACGAAAGTTGGAGAAGAAGCTCGGTTTGTTGTCGATCCTCTCCTCTTCTGGTGCCCTAGCTCTACCTCTCACGACCCAAACTTGATGGTAACTCATCCCCACAGGGATTAAGATGATTATTTATTGATCTAGGGTTAAATCAAGTCCTAATGTAACTAGGGAAAGGGAGACTCCGAATTTGGTTAATCCTTTCCAAAGCTTGAGGATTCCCATCCCCAATGGAGTGGGAAACTATTAGGAAACCTTCCCTCTTGATGGGACACGAATTTAGGTAAATTTTTGGAGTCTATTAAGCTACAATCTAGCCATAATTATCCTTTCCCATTCAAGCCCAATTAAACCTACAAATTTTGGGGATTTAATGCCATTTGATTTTGTTCTTTGGCCCAAAAGGGTTTGTTTGACCCAAACCAATTTTAAATAGTTGATTCCACTTATTGGAAGTCTAATCATGATTTTTACCAATTTGTACGATGTATTTTTTACACACGTGATAATGGTGTGTATGTTCCAGTTTGTTTAATCCCTCTTTCGATTTATCTCGTATTTTCTGATTATAAAAATTTTAGGGTGCTATATTTCAGATTTACCCTATCCTTATCCGGTTCATCGAGAACCCATTGATCCACAACATAAAATTTCAAGAGGACTTTGCAATGAATGCCCCTTCCCTTCAACATGCTTTTCTAGAGCTCTTCTAACATCTTGTACAAGGAATGACTTAGTAGTTGAGACACTCTATTGTACATCATAAGTTTTAAGTTCAATACATTTACCTATATAAAAAAAGGTTGAGTCCATACACCTTGATTATATATATAGATAATTTAAAAAATAAATAATCTATGCTTTCCATATCCATCTTGCAGAGAGGGCAGATGTTTGGCCCATGAATGCCAAATAAAATGCTTACAATAAGAGGGCTCTTTTCAGATTATTTTCACCCAATTTATCTAAGGATAATGCACTCTTTTTGCTTCATAGATGCTTTAACATTAGATATTAACTCTATCATTGGATCCGTCTGATGTGGTCTTGCTCTAGACGGTGAATGCGAACAAATGTGGCCTCATTCCATAATGTTATAAAATCTGCAGATGTTTGCAGTTGAAAAGTGTTGTTTCCATTTAAAGTCAATTATTGAGAATGCGCTTGAATATTTTAGAAATGAAGATTGAGAAGTGTTTTTTTAAAGATAAAGCTCCACTTCTTTCAAATTAAAAAGCTTTTTACAACAAATAGCATGCCATTTATATGCAATGAGGACTAACCTAACTTGTCTGCCCCTATATATATATATATATATATATATATAGAGAGAGAGAGAGAGAGAGAGAGAGAGAGAGATAACATAAATGGTGAGAAGAAAAATATATTTCTTTCCCCCTTCTCTTTCTAGATCTCTCTCTCACTCTTTGCAGTTTGCAACAATTACACATCAGATTTTACTTTACCTAAGCCCTTGGCTATAGAAATTTTAAGGCTTTGCATATGATGAATTTGATTAGATATTTCTTTTAGATCATGGCTTTGCAGAATGTTTCTCCTTTTCTGAATTTGTATTGTTCCAATTGTAACTCTTTATCTTCTTATTTGAATTATGGTACAAAAAGTATTTCCAAATACCATCTTATATGTTTTCGATAATAATAATTTTCACTGTACACATAGGTAGGTATGCAGTAGTTGGGTCTATTTGGAAATAAGCTGAGTTAAAGTTAATTTTAACTCATGACCAAAGTGACTCTAAGTTAACCTATTTTTTAGTTTTTTGCATATGAGTTAACTAACTTGATTAAAGAGAGTTAACCTATTTTTTTTAAAGGTGTTTTGTTAAGAGAAAGTGAGTTAACCAACTCTTTCACTCATACAATGTCTAGGATACCCTTGGACCATGCCCTTGGCTATTTCCTTTTTTATTCTTTTCATTTGTGGACGAACTTTTAGTGCTAATAGATATATGATATTATATTTACTTCAAGGCTTCTTATTATAATATTTTACATAGGAAATTATGTTTTTAGTTGTTGACTTAGCAAATTTCACTTCATTTCATAATTACATTGTATATGTTTAGTGTTACTTACTAGTGATTTTTTCATATGTACCCCTACAATCATCGGTATTTACATGTATACTCATGATCTACATCAATTGTTTGAAATACTCTTGATTTGTCATAATGTTTGCAACTATACCTTTATATGAGCATGCATGCAACTGTTTTTTGAATTTTTTTTACACATATATCCCTATAAAGGGTAAAACTGCAACATTACAGTAGATTAGTGGTATTTTAGACAATTGATGTAGATTAGGGGTATACATGCAAATAACGATGTTTATAGGGGTATATATATAAAAAACCCTACTTACGAATGATTAACTTTTTAAGTACAATATTGTTTTGAAAAGTAATATGATTAATCTCTATAGACCTAATTTTAGGATGTTTAATCCCAATTACTAATAATTATAAATAACATTTTAATTACTTAATTACTTTCATGAAAACTAATAATGTTCATTTCAACATTTAGTAGGGATGATAATTTAAATATATAGTTGTTCTAAATTATGGTATGTCATTAGCAATATTTTGTAATATAATTGTCTCTTATATTTAAGATTTGTGAATCTAATTAAGTTATCTTAAGAAATTGTTATTGAGTAAAATAATATTTATTATAAACGAGCGACTCATGAATGCTGTCGGGTTGGAAATTAATTACATTATGTAATTAGTTAATTAATTAGATTCGAACTATGGTTATTAATAAATAGTTGACATCACTAGATAACAATTTATAACTATGTAGATTTTTTTATCCAAACGTCATTTGGCTGCATTAATATTATAATTATAAAAATAGATAGTACATTAACTTATCATATTCAACTTAATATAATTTGGTAATCATAATCCTTAGAAGTGAAAAGGATTATTTTACTATTTGATTTTTGATGAAAAATAGACAACATCTCTCCTATTTTTGTAGTGTTTTCATTATTTTGTACTTATTGTACTTGTGTTAATAGCAACATGAATCTTAAAATTGAAATCATAAATATTTTAAACACATCATTTTGGCTATCATAATGCTGACACCATATTTTGTATTCAGTCACATCATTCATTTTCAACATAGAAAGCTCACAAGCGACCTTCATACAAATAGTTGCAAAAGACTTTACATAATAGTATTTGCATCACTATATTATAAACATAGAAGGCTCACAAGAATATGTTAAATAATATGTACTTACAATAGTTTTTACATAACATTGAAGGCTCACATGCGGCCTTAATATGACTTTCAACATGTACTTGTCTTCTCCCCATTGAATGATTATTCATACAAACTTTCAAGATATCCATTGCTTGATAATTTGTATTATAAAATGATTAAAATGTCAGAAACATGATGTAATGTATAAGTTAAAAGAAAGAACAACAATTTACATGAAATATGAACGATGTAACATACCTTTAACGAAAATGTAGGTTGTTCCATTAACTTGTCAAGCCTATTAATGCTACAACTTGGTTGTATGATATGATATACAATTAGTTGGCTGAGACCAGATATACAAATGTATCCGCACTTTCAGCGGGATTGCTAAATTGACCATCTAAGTGTTGAATTGAATATGGATGCCTACACATCATTGCCCAAACCCATGTGGGCATATTTGTGATACCGTCTGTTCAAGAATTTATACTACATTCCTCATTCACTGCAATATATCTAAGGTTGCAATTGATGCTATCCAACCAAATATTTACAATGAATAATGTAACTACAAATTCACGAAGACAACAAACACATGTATCTAACATGGTTGTTGATAAACAAAATCTATGAACATATTATCATAATGAAAACGACAAAAAAATTATAGATGACTTCAACAAACAAAATATTGTTACACACACATATTTAGTAGAGACATTTTTAGAATGGGGAGTGGGGAAGTGGGGCAGTTGTTTTAGAGATGAAACATTCAAAAGCATTTAGTCTTGTAGTTTGCCAATCTTTAAACAAGTTGACAAGGTCATTGCATTATGAGAGTTCTCTTCCCCTGACCATGTAGCTAATAGGTTAAACTGCAATGAAGATAAATAACATATAATACTATGAAACCAATGTGTTATAAATTGTTTGAACTATTTTGTAACTTGCATTTATTGTTCTCATGCTAACTTAGACCCATGATGTTTTTTGTATCCCCATCCCACTGAAAGCCAACTACATTCATGAGGTCCTCAGTGATTAAGAAAATAGCTTTAGTTAGGGACATATACAAGTATCTCAACTAAAATATATAGAACAATGAAAGGGATAGAGTTTCATCAAATCAAATGACACATATTAGCTAAAGCAATCTTATTATGGTTTACAACACAAATAGACTTATGAAGAAACATGGATCATAATAGCAACATTCTCTTTACCAAACAAGTATATTATTTTTAGAGAAAATAGGAAACATGATACATGAGCATACAATCAATTTGAATTCAACAAAAATAGATCCTTATTTAACATTACTGTAATGAACAAGTGTATAAATATCCTAGGTAGATTGAGTTATACTGTTTTTGGAGAAAACATGATACAAGATATAGGGATGGAAGGCACTCAAAAGCCACCATGAATCAGTGTTGTACATATCCTAGGTAGATTGAGTTATATCCCTCCTCATACATGGTACATGCAGACATCACCAATTTGAATTCAACTAAAAAAAATCCCTATTTAACATTAGTGTAATGAACAAGTTCCATAAATGATATGGCCAATTAAGGTTAATCTAATATTGCCCTCCATGTTCCACAAGGATTTCCTAAGGTAACATTAATTATAATTATAATGGATCAAGAACAAAACATAAGCAAGCAGAAACATGGATTCTATAGACAAGATGACATAGAAAGCAAAAAGAAACATGGGTTATGCACAGGGAAGAAGGGCACCACACAGGGTACAAGGTCACCAACTAGGGACGAAGGGTGGTGTATAGGAATGAAAAAAAACTACATAGGGTACAAGGGCACTACATAGGGATGAAGAGAATAGTACAAGCAAAAGGGCATCACACAAGAAGAATGCCACCACATAGGGACAAAAGACACTGCACAGGGATGAAGAGCACCGAATAGGCAGATGGGCACCACACAGGGAGTGCACAGGGACAAAGGGCACTACATAGGGATGAAGAGCATCGCACAAGAACGAAAAAAATCACACAAGGTACAAGGCAATGCATAGGGACAAAGAGTACTGCATAAGCAGAAGGGCACCACACAGGGAGAATGCCACCTCACAAGGACAAAGGGGACCGCACAGGGACGAAGAGCACTGCATAAGTAGAAGAGCACCATATAGGAGAATGCCACCACACAGGGACAAAGGGCACCGCATAGGGATGAAGGGCACCATATAGGGACGAATGGCACCATACAAGCAACAGGCACAACATAGGGAGAATGACATCACACAGGGACAAAGGGTACCATACAGGGATGAAGGGCACCACACAAGAACGAAGGGCGATGCACAGACAGAGGATCACCAGTGAGAAATCTACAGAAGGGCACCACACAAGTAGAATGCCACCACATAGAGAAGAAGGCCATCAAACAACAAGAAGGAAGAAGCACACCAATGAGTTTGAAGCAAGTTTGCCAAGCAAAGTAATATAGATCTGGGAGTAGGAACAATACGATCACGTGATGCCCTTAGTCAGAGCTTCATTAGCAGATGTAATGGAGGAGCAGTGACAAAGGAGACCCTTCATGGGCCGACACGGTGAAGGGTACATAAATAGAAAGAGAGGGCATCATGGGGTTGCTTACAAATGATAGTGAGAGAGGGCATCATGGGCTGTCGCCATGGAGGAGGCATAGAGTGACACGACAAAGCCCCAGAGGAATCGCATAGGGATGGAACATCTCTACAGCATAGGCCTACACGGTTCCTATAAAATGAGGAAAAGGAAGCGGGTCACGGGCTATCGCGTGTAGAAACCACTTTTTTGTTCTTCAAACTACGAAGCGCTACAAAGAAAATAAAGGGAAGATGGAAGATGGAGCACAACTCCTTGATGGAAAGGTGATCGCCAGACACACGAGGGTGTCAAAGGAGTGCAAATAAATACAAATAAAAGAAGTGATCGTAGAACACTTTTAAGCAGGAATATTGTGTGGGAGAAAGCTGGTTCGCTTCTTCTTCTACAAGCACGGCCGGCTGTGGTAGAAGACTTTTTCTTGATGATTACCTTGAAAAATAACACAATAAAAGGAAGGATTAGCCAAGAACATATTGTATTCAATTCTTAAAGTAATGAAATAACCTGAATAACATGGAGAAGAACACACCTTTTGTGGCTTTTAAAACCCCTAGAAAATAGGGGTGTGTGTGTGTGTGTATGCATGCATGTGCGCATGTGTTGACGAAGTGTTAATTGGATGGATTGAATGAGAATATGAACAAGAGGAAGAATATCCACGTTGGGGCTTGGAGGAGATTGATATGAATGAACAAGTGAAAATAAAAAAGGAGAAGAAGGAGGTGCTTCCCCTTTGATAGATGACACAGATAGCTGCTGTTGGAGTGCTTGAAGAGGAGAGGAGGAAGCGCCGGTGGTGCTGCTCCTATTGCTGGTTCAGATGTGGAGATGGAGAGCTGATGTTGAGGCAAGAATCCGATAAGGTTTCACCTTGGAATTGCTCTCTCAAACTCACTAGACGTGGTGGTTCTCTGAAGTCTCCAACCTTTGAAACGACGAGACATGGGCTATATTTATAGGTGGAGGGGCGCAGAGCCCGAGACAACAAGCTCTGTAAATCGCGACAGACACAGTGGTCTCATTTAAAGTTGATTCGCGATGACCTTGGTGGACGCCAATAAAGAGATTTCAATCCAAATCGGATTATGTCCGAATCTGATTATGAATCACGATGGGATGACACGACGTGAATATCCATTTCCAAAAATGATTTATGGAAAGTTGCCATATAATAAATTATGTTCAAAATCGCGACTAGATGACCCATCACATAGTAGACTTTCCCAATGACGCTTCACCCACGAGAGTCGGAGTTCAGTTGAAGTCAGAGTGTGAAACTGAATTGCGACAGATTGACCGGTCACGAATAAAACATATGGAATGTTTCCAAAAATCACTAACGGAAATTGCCATAGTGGAAGGTTAAAATATGAGAATTGAAAATAATGCCACTTAGATGGACGTGAATAAGAGTCAAAATCCTAGTCGAATAAGAAACTAAATCGTGACGGAGTAAGTCGCCGCACATTTGAGATATAAAGGCGTCCACTTGAGCTGTCGTAGATCATGGCCTTGAATAGCGACCAATGAACCCGTCGCGCTTATGATTTTAATAAGCAACCTATAAATTGATGGGGAAGCACCTCGAATGGGAGGAGGTCATGAAAAATGGGGAAAATTACTCTCAAAAGGCAAAAAGGGAGCCAATTGTGGCATTATGGCATAATTCGATATTTGCTCGTGATGATGTTAATTTTAGCATGTCTACGACTGCCACGCCTTGGCGTCTGCTTTGCAAGGGAGCGAAGCAGAGAGACACGAAGTGTAACGCCACGACGCGGAATATCAGAGCGATAAATAATTGAATAAATAGTATAGAGCAAGAAATATACATCAAACCATTGCACAAATTGGAATAATGCCAAACGAACCAACTTTATCAATAATTCCACTAATTCATTATTACAATCACTAATGCAGAGCCATAACTATGTGACCAGAGCACTTTATTCAAATAAAAATAACTACTAACTATCTAACTAACTACTAAGATGATTGGTTGATGAAACGACAGGTCACTCTTGCACTTGCTCATCCCCTTCCTCATGCGTGTGGTAATCCCCATCAAGCTCACCTGAAACACATGAAATAAACAGCGCAGGGTGAGTGATAACGCTCAGTAGGACTAAATATCTCATGAAACAAACATACTTTAAGTGATTAATATCTTGTAAAGTAGGATAACTAGAGAGAACGATCAAGTATAGTCACGAGAGTAATATCAGATGATATCGAGAGAGCATTAGTACTTTACACAAGGAAATAACACAACTAGCACGATAAAAATTGGCTATATAACAAGATAGAACGTAAATTGAAGAAGCCTTGTACCACGGCCAACCGTGTTCTGAAAAGAAGAGAAGAATCCCATCGTCTCAATCTCACCTCTAAAGGTATTTCTCGCGATCACACCTTACTTACACTCGCTGCATTTTCTTATTTATACTTCTTCGACACCCATGTGTGTCTGGCGATCATGTACACATTCAGGAGTTGTGCTCCATCTTCCTATTTATTTTCTCATTATTTTCTTTGTGGACGCTTGGAGTTATTTAAAGACGAAAAGCATAATCTACAAATTGGCGATCACGGGGGGACTTCTTTCCGCCTCTTTCATTTGATTACCCCCTCCATCGTGCCCTACGTGGCACCCTCCTCTTGGCACCCTCACGTACCCCTTCCTTCTTTTCCTCCCCTCACTTGTTCCAAGTGATTAAACAATTGTGGATTTCAAAAAAAAAAAAAAAGATAAATAAAGACAAATAAATAAAAAAAAGATGAGTTGATCCATGTTCATCTTTTCTGCTTACTGCAATATCCTGAAAGCATGCTGGTGTGTTGATTTTTGTACATATCTTCTTGATTCACTGCTTTATTTTTATTCTTGGGCTGCCTTTTGAATTTGCGACCGACACAGTGGTCGCGATTCAGTCTTTGATATGCCTCCAGTAAATCGGTCATGTTTTTATTTGTTCTGCAATGGCTTGAGCCGTCACATTTCTATTTGAAGTCCATCCACAGGGACGGGACGCGTCTCTGATAGCCTCCTCAGGCTCTCAGATCCGCAACCAGGTGACTGGATGTGATTCATCTGTTTGATTTGAGACGACTATGTCTGTCGCATTTCTAACAGAAGACAGAGCGCGACCTCTTGTTTTTCAGAAGATCTATGCTTTATATCTACTGCATACAGGGCATTCTGCATTTGGTCGGTGGACCTCCTTCCCTCACTCCCTAGGCTCCACACACCTTCTTGGTAAGGGCGACCTCTCCTTTGGGCATTCTGTCTCATTGGACTAGGGGACCTTTACCAAGACCTCCGTAAGTCTCTGTACCTCGTGGATTCTCTTACAGCGGACCGAGCTAGTTGTACCATTCTGAAGATCTGGTTAGACATCCTATTGCGTGGTGAGAGGTTATTCTAGTTTACCCCAAAGTATCCAATCCATCCACTAGAATTTCACCTGGAATGTCACAAATCCTTCAATCTACTTAATTAATTGTGAAACTCCTAAAACAAGCGTTAAACATCACAACTTGTTTGAACTATACTGATTGATTCATATTTTTGTTCAACTTGTTTGCTTGTTGCCTTGTTAAAATGGACTACAATCATGTCAACGTCAATTATGAGGATAGTTTAGATGGCTAGTCCTTTCAATCTTACAACTCTCCATCTTTTCAATCCCATGTCCATCCATCTCATCACCATGAGGGACAAACATCAACATCATATGGTTATGTACGCATGCCGCGCACTAACCAATCTTATACTCCTTCACAGTTAACTCTAATCAAAACTCGGAGAGAGCCTTCTCCCCACCAAGATTCCAATGTACAGAATATCCTGAATGCAATAGATCAGCTGACCCCTCAACAATTAAATCTCATATAATCTTTGGTTGAGGGTGTGACTCCTCCTCCCTCTCCTTCTCGCAAGCACCCATCCTTGTATATTCTAGGGACTTCGCCACCCCCTTCTGTACATCCTTCACCTCGGCCACTTGGCCATTTTAGTTCCCGTGCTCCAGTCCGTATGGGCAAACTCTTGGGAAGGACCACTTATTCACGGCCTCGTTGTGTACATCCTCACATGCCCAGTGGCAAACACCACTTCAAAATGCTCTTCTCCATAAATTGAACAACATGAAGAAAGAAATCAATAAGTTCTCCAACTCCACGGATGACCCCGTTGCGGCCATGCCGGCTCTCCCTAGAATTCATATACATCCCTCGGAGATGTTGTTGTACTGACTGCACAATGACACGGGCAATCCCTTTATTCATGTTAAAGAGTTCCTTTATGAGTCATCACGCTGGCAACATGATCCCCTCACACTGGCATGCTTATTTAGAAAGTTCCTTGATAGCCCTGCACTTGAATAGTTCTACTCCTTAAAGCCAAGAGAGGTAGAGGACTTCTGTATCCTACATAAAAAGTTTCTTCGGAGGTACAAAGATCACGTCAGCCCATCTCTCTCCATCACGGATCTAGCATCCGAGAAGATGAGGCATGGTGAGGACTTTGTCCACTTTGCTGACCATTGGAGGTCCACGGCTACTAGATTGCAACATGTGCTCTCGGAGTCAGAGCAAGTCAAGATTATTACTCCAAACTCTACCCCAAAGTTCAATCATATCTTGGCCATGAATAAAATGGATACAATGGAAGAACTCTATGAGTGGAGATGTTACATCCAAACACATTTAATGGACTCCCCAATCATAGAGTTATTTAAACAAGGTTCGAGGTATGATAGATTAGTGGACGCCATTCACCATCCACCTCGCCAAACATCCACTCCATATACAGCTCCATACACACCTCCACATTACAACATGCCTCCACCCAAGCATCCACTAATCAGTCCTCCTCGGACCAACCAACCTCCAACTGGGCAATACAACGCCCCTACAATTGATAAAGAAGCTCATTTGCCCATAGTTGCACCTACTCTGACACCTATTCACATACCCATTCCTACTCCCTCACCACAACAACATCCACCTCCACCACAGCCAATTGCTCGGGCTAATGCTGTCAATATAGAACCCCTTCATGAAACCACTTGGTGTTACGATGATGAAGCTTCTGAGGTCATGTTTGTACACCATTTACCAACTCCCCCTTCACTACCATCCATTATCACCAAACCCTCCATCATTAAACTATCCTTTGTTAAACCGTTCACTCCCATTATTACAACTCCCATTGTTAAACTCCACTACCAATCATTCCCTCCATTGTTAAACCTCCAACACCTCCACCTATATTGACCATTGGACCTGAGCAAATACTCCCTCCATTACCTATTACACATTCACCAACCATACGACCTATCACTCCATCCACCCCCATCCAATGGAGCGGGTGCAGACAATTGATGTGCCACAGGCAAAGTCAGCAAAAGAAGGAAGCCCCGGGACCGGGTATGCTTTTTAAAATCCAACAATATATCCTGTGCATGCCGGTCATTTTCAACATACATGCCACATTTACTGAGCGGAAGTCCTCCCTTCCATTCTTGGCCGTCAAGAGACCCTATAATAATATGCCAATTATCCTAGTTGCCAACTCCATTCCATTCAAGATACTCATAAGGAAGTTCTCCCTCCATGCTCTCATGACCCCTCACACAGTTGTTGTGAACCTTCCCACTCAAGTGAAGGGGTCAACCATTCAAATTATGCTTACACATTCAAAAGCCAAATCCTTGGCACATTCAATTACCTAAGGGCACGTGCCCCTTTCCATATTGAATATTTTACATCCTTTGGGCACGGTTCCTCCTTTGTTACTTCCAACTCTACCTGTGGAACTCCCCACTCTTTCCTTCAACTATATTCCAAAGGAGTTGCCACTATTACTTGAAACTCCGACAGAAATCGACAATCCTCCTATCATCACTGAGAGCTGTTCAATTCATGCGAGAAGAGCTAGGCCATCCACCCGCTCGGCAAAATACGTGAGCAAACATGTAAGGGCCAGAAAGCCAACTCCCAAGTGGACATTCAAATGTCGGACAAGGCTAAAGACTAGGGGACCATCTCTACCTCCCTCATCTCCATTTCAATCCTCTTTTCTGCTGCTTAGCACCTTCCCGCGGGTTCTCCACATTCCCTCCCTATGGGAGGCATTTTATTTCCATTTCTTCTATGATCCGCTATCTTATATTGGGCATCGCGCCCCTTATTGTAATCCATATTCTCCGCCTCGTGCCCCTCGTGGCACATTGTTGTGTTCCAGCCATTCTCTTCTCCGTGCCCCACGTGGCACACCCCATTGTTCCCACCCTCCTTCTCGTGCCCCACGTAGCACATCTCCTTTCTGTGCCTCACTTGGCACATCTCCTTCCTGTGCACCACGCGGCACATCCCCACTTCGTGCCCCATGTGGCACATCCTTCTCTACAGTCCCTCGTGGCCCATTTTTACTTTTCTCTCCTCCAGATCCTTCGGATTCTTTTCTTTTCACAAAACCCCGTGCCCCTCTTCTTTCGCTCCCTCCAGTCCCCCCAGAGTCTCCAAATTTTCCCATCCTTCTTATCTCTCCATATTCGATCAGGGCATCTGCCCTTTCTTTCACTATTTTGGGATTTTAGTCCCCATGTATCCTTTTAATTTTCATGTAGTTCTGTATATTCTCCTAGACCTCCGAGTCTCGCCCCAATGCAGGGCATTCGTCCTCCTTTTACCCTTCTAATTCTTATTTTGAAAAGCTATTTAACTACTTATCAGTGTCAAAAAATCCATAAAAAGATGAATATTCAATGTTGTCATGCTATCTCAACATTTTTGTTTATGAGAACTCCGCGCCAGAGTCCAAAGTTCCCTCCTTTTCATTAAAGTTTGCTCTTGGCATGGACATCTTCACACACTTCACGGCACCCTAAGCTGATTGCTTTGGAAGACATTGTCACTATTGTCATGCCCCACCAATTTAGCAGCGGAATAAATCGGGGAGACGTGAGCAAAGTACATAGGAGAGTAAGATGTACAACATTTGAATGATTTAGAGCATCTAATGAACAATACTTTGAATAAAACTCTTCATCTTATTAAAATTTTACTAAGGCTATTACAGCCACTAATTCAGAGCCAATAGGGTTTAGGGTTTAGGGTATATATATATATATATATATATATATATATATATATATAGCTCAATGACATCATTACATTGGAAAAGAAATCTAATGCAATAACTACTAGACTCCATGGTACTAGGGTAACTTCATGACTTGACTCCAGGTCGCTCAACACTCTGGTCCTATCCCATTGGTGTGTGTAACGTCATCGTCTGACTTACTTGAGACATGATAACAAATAACGAAGGGTGAGCGATAATGCCCAGTAGGACTTAAATGTCAGGATCAAGCATGCTTTAAATAATTAATGCTTTAAAGGACAGAGTAACTAATGATGGAGCGTGTCGTGTAAAGTCGAGAAAGTAATAGCATAAGTAACATGGTTCAAATAGCAGATGAATCAAATATAGCACAATGAATATTGATCAAGTCATGATAGAAAACGATACCACATGATAGCAAGTAACGTCATTGTCAAGCAATAGCAAGTAACATGTATAGCAAGGAGAGAGAAAGTAGTTGGCCATATAGAGAGTAAATTGCACTTTGATTGATTTTCATCAATCGAGATAGTATAGCGCTTTTGATTAACTTTTGTCAATCGAGATAGTATTGCACTTTGGTTATCCGTAGATACCCGAGAAAGAATATAGCACTTGTTTGTCAATAGACAACGAGAGAATATAACACTTTGTTTGTCAATAGACAACGAGAGAATATAGCACTTTGTTTTGATTGTCTTAGATTAATCTTGTTAATATGGCACTTGGATGTAATGCCGACATCCTGATCATTTTAACTCCCATGGGCAAATGACACTTTTCGGGCGCTCCTCCCAGGACCAGATCGGGCCCTATTACGCTGGCATTGGTTATTTTTGTTTATCTTTAGACAATCAGTTAATGGCCAATAGAGAGTACCAAGAAATAGATGAGAGTACGAGATGAATAGAATAGTAGAGAGAGTGTGAATAGATGAGCAAGTAGAGTAATAGATGAGAACTAAGGGTCATTGCACATGAAACGTCGAGTAACGACAATAGTAACAGTTGCACAACACGCGCGATTGGTGTTGGCAGTCAAGTGGAATTCACTACCTTCCACTGGCCATGTTATGCAGAGGTCTAGAGGTCCGGCGTGATTCAAGCTAAGAGAGAGAACAATCTAAGGCCGTATGGATCTTACTGATCCCTAAAGTGTATCATAGGTGTTAGGGTACAACCAGCTCGTCGACCATGTGGGAATCCATGGACGGAGGAGACTTACGGAGGCCTTGAACAAGGATTCACTAGTCTGGTAGAAGGAATATCCGACGAAGAGTTCGTCCAAGTCAAGAGATGGTGTATATATAGAAACAAGTGCCCGACGTTCTAGAGGAATTCTAGAACAATGGAGTGTTGATAACAGTATTCCCAAAACATCGCGAAAAATGAAGACAAGTCCATTTAAAAATAAGGCAATTAAATATATATTTGAAATAAATTACCAGATGTATTTTTAGATGTTTTCATGCCAAGTCAAGTCATTATTGGGTGGTTCAAGTGTGTGCATGTGTTAAAGAGAATCATAGATATGAAAGGTCAAGTGTATGTCTTTTAAATCATCCAACACATGTTTGATTTATAACAACTTTATTTACTGTGTTGGTGACTGTTACAAGAGGTATAGACACTGTAGATGGTTAAAGTACCAAAAATCAAGGGTTTTCATGCAAAAATCTCAGAACACGATGTACCTCTGTAAGGGTAGTGACAGTGTCATATAGAACGCGACAAGAGCAATCAAAGGTCGCGACGGGTCGGTCAGAGTAGGCTACCAAAACGCGACGGTGTGGCCTGTCGCGTTCAGAATGTGACAGGTACTGTGTCGCGATGGGCCCTGAGAACGCGACGGCTCTCAGGTCCTGCACCTGAGTCTGAGCGGGAAATGGACCATGCATTGGATTATGGTCTAGGTTTCTATATCTTGACACAAATTCGTTCAAAAATTAAGAACTAAATGTACAGTAGTTGAGAAATTGCGAAATCACTTGCAAATTGTTCTAGACATGCGAGGGTATATATGATAAATAGGAATTCGAAATCTGACATGGTCTTGACATGTTTTAAACACGAACAATCATGAAGAACATAGAGCATGGTACCGTGAGGGTAAACGATTTAATTCGCACAGTATGATGGGTGAAAATTAGGGCTTTCAGAGGCAAAAGATTCATGACATCAATCAGTATCTCCAGAAAAATTTTCGTAGCATGGTGTCAGGTATACATGGAGATATAAGTTAAGCATGATGGTTCGGGGTCAGGGTGAATGCAGAACTTCAAAAATATAGAACAAAGGATTGGGTTGATGAAAAATCATGAGACAAGAGGGATTTTGTTCCTGATACATGGAACAATCTACAGACGAAATTACTTAGGGTTTGCTCGTGAGAATGCCTACCTTTGACTCGTTTGATCTTTTAGGGCTTAGAACTTGAAGAACGAAGGTTGGAGCTTGAGCAATCCTCCTCCCCACGAATTCTTCCACTCCTTGGCCTTCTCTCCATGTCCAGCAAGCCCCAACAACGCGTTAGGGCTAGCCATGGGGTGTTTGAAGAGTATTTATGCTCCTAGGGTTTCCCTTTCCTATTACAACTCATATTCCTCTTAAATTCTGAGATTTCCTAATTCCTCTCAACCTTCCAAGCTTTCCACTTCCTATTTGGGTTAGGTTGGGATGGAATTTTGTGGCCAACCAATTAGGGTAGGGTTAGGAATCCAATTCCAACCCAAATCACTTATTTTAATGTTTTAATACCCCTTTTCTATTTAGGTAATATTTAAGATACGAATTTCAGGTATTATTCTATTATTCATCTTTTAAAAATCCCAATTTTTGTCTAATAACTTTTATATGATCAATTTAACAAAGCCCATCACTTTATAGAGTTTTACGGAATTTATTATATTTTTCTTACTTCAATTTATTCATGGGCTATGAGAGGTCTATTGGTCCAATTCCGATAATGGGTCATCAATACATGATGTTGGAAATCTTTCCGGCATATTCATTTAATTTAAGAGCATGTTATATTTCCGTGTTAATGGTTTTCTGACTTAGTTCCCTAATTTGGATAATTAGTCGCATTGTGACGTACACTTGGCCAATTTGAATTTTTGTTGCATGAATTTCTTCGTGGAACACTTAGGAATAAGGTTTGGGGCTGAATTATAATTTTTACAAAATTTTTCGATGTGTTCTTGCACATACGATAGTGGTACTATGTTTCTATTATTTCAATATTATAGAAATTATTATTTCGAATTTTTAGATACAGAATTTTTTTCGGGGTGCTACAACTATCACAGCCATGTCTGAGGGCATGAAAGTCTGTTTCTTTTCTCACTCGGCTGAAATATTGGAAGTAGAGGTAGTATGGGCAAGACAACCAACTTGAAGCACTCCTTGATAAGAGGATGTCTAAGAAAGGGCAATCAATCAAATGACCAATGAGCATCAAAGTCAAATGCATGTCAAGAGTGGCAAAGTCTCTGTAGGATTCAAAATGAACTTGGTCGTATGCATGCAAAATCAAATCAATCAATCAATATAACAGGGCATGACAAAGAGTGACAAAGTCCCCGTGGGTTTCAAAATGAACTTGGTCATACACAAGTCCCTACAAATAAATGGTCCATCAATCAATTTCAAAAGCCTCAATATTTAATAAGACTGAATCTTCTGACGGTTGTGTCAAGGAAGGAAGTCAAACCCAACTCTTCAACACCCATATCAAGCTTATCTCCAAATTTTCTTCCCTTCTCCCTACCAGACCTAGTCGCCTTTTTAGGTATGGCTTTGGTAGTGACACCGTTAACCATGAGCATTCGGCCATGGGCACCACTTTAGATGCATGCCTTACTCTGGGCACCCATTAATGAAAAGGGAGGTAACGAGGACCCCTCGCCAGTTAGTTGTCATAACCTTAGTGTCGCCATGGCATGATAATGTTCTCAAAATTCTAAAAAAAATGAATATTTTTCAAAACCCACAAAAATAGATGAATACTTTCAAAACTTTATAAAAATTCAAATATTTTCAAAATCTCCATAAAATCAAATATTTTAAAAAATCTCCAAAAAAATTTGAATATCTCCAAAATCTAAAAAAAATCTTGATGGTATTGCACAGGGCAAGCACATTGTGCCTCTCACCATGTCAGATCAATTCAATTCTTCCAATCATTGATTCATCCTGCAACGAATTCAAATCTTCTAAATTGGCCAAGTCCACCTATCCTCATGGTTTAAACAAATGATTGAATGAGCTATCTGCTATTGAATGCTTTATCCATGCTCAATGCTTGAATGCGATTTTATTCCATGATATTATTATGCTTGGCTAATGATTATTGAGTGTAGGTTCGAGCTACCTCATCTGCCACTATCATCAAGCAACCAGGTTGCAATTGTCGCCCTTACCATCTAGTTATGCTACATCTTAGTATATGTTATACCCTTAGAGAATATCAAGGACCTTGTGGTTCTGAGGAATATGAGATTTGAGTTCCCCTTCATAAAAAAAAACAATGATTATCCCATAGGATACTTAGCTGCACGGACATGCCGTTGCGTTTGCATTATGAGGACGACGAACCTAAGATTGGGGTATCTGATGTCCTGACTCAACTCAGTAACGTAGCAATATTATCCTTGATTATTTTTTATTTTTATTTGATTTAACCCTTATTTTTTTTCTTTAGTCTAGCATGCATTCACATAGGTTTTGAATTCACTGTGAATAATCACTCAAAAATTGTATTTTGGAGAGCCATTGATCTTCAACTCCCAAGTAACTTGAGATATTCCATTCCAAGTTAAGTACCCAATTCCCTTTGTTGCTGCCACCAGGTTGATTTCTTTAAAATCCCTTGTTTGGATTTATCCTTCTACCATTCATTATCTCCAATAGATCCATCTTGGTTGCGGCACCTCCACTCATTATCTCCAATAGATCCACCATGGCTGCGGCACCTCCACAAGTTGGTAAACGCCCCCCAATGATGAAACCAAACTAATTGTGTCCTTAGGTACTTCCACCACGTTGGAAGTTGTTCTCTCCTTCGTGCCCACACACACACCTCCTTCGTGTACCTCGTACACACTTCTCTTGTGTCCTTCATGCACACCTCTTCCATACAAATTTGGTATTTTCTTGGACTTCTATCCAGAGGTGGTTTCACTGGGCATTGGTGAAAGATTCTCATCAGGTGGTGTCACCAATTGTTGAGCGCGTGCCTATTTTTCACCTTGACGTTAGCTTATTAGTCCTCTCCACTTCGCTCCAATTCACTATGCTTCAATCCATTTTATTTCATTACATTACATTTTATTTCACTACGCTCCATTTCGTGTCTCTCCGTCTCACTCCCTTTCAAAGCAGACGCTAAAACGTGACAGCTATAGACACGTCAAAAATGACACCACAATGAGTAAATCTCATGTTACAATGAAATATGCCAAATGGCCTTAAAATTATATTGTTTGAGTTATTTTTCTTATTTTATCATTTTCTCACATTTTCCCTTTTTTTTAGATTCTTAGGATTTTTTCTGGCATTTTTAAAGAGGCTTTTCCAAAGAAAAAAAAGGGAAATGAGAAAAATAAAAAATGTCAAATGGATGGCAGCGGCTAAAAAGGTGGATAAAATTAAAAAAAGGCCATTCAAATGGTCGCCATTTTGATCTCAAATAGTGGCAATGGCGGCGACAGTAAAAAAAAGGTAAAGAGAAATTCTTGTAAATTGCGACCACTTAGGGTCCGTTTGGTTGTATGTAAAATAGTTTCAGAGGAAAATAGTTTTTCACGGAATAATTTTTCTGTGAAAATGAAAACGTAATTGTCTATTGGTTGTTAGGAAAATATAAAGTTGGGGTATAAGATTTTATGATCCACTCAAATGAAAGAGAGTCATATACTCTGTGTACTAACATTATTCATCAAAATTTTTATTTTATTTTATTTTTTATATTTTAAAAAATAAAAAATTAGATTGCTAATGAAAAATAAGTAACTTTGACAAATATATTTAAAGTAGGAGAAATAAAATAAAAAGCACAATTTGAATGAATAGTGTTTTATAGATATTTAAAAAAAATAAAAATTAAATTAACTAATGAAAGTAATTAAATTTGATAAAGACTTTTTAAATAAGTAGAAAAAAATAAAAATATAACTCATGTGAATAGTGCCTAAACGGTTACTGTAGCAGCAACAGTACCCCCTTTGGAAAATGGCATCCGGGGCAAAACCGTGGATGCCAAAATCCAGTTTTTTGGGACACACTTTTCCAAATTTCAATTTTCAGTGGTACCAAATGATATAAAAACTACAGTTTTCCTGAAAACCATTTCCTACCTCAACTTTTCCCCTCAAACAAACAGACCCTTAGGTGGTCGCGATTTAAAAGTTTCTAAAGCTTATTTTTGGTAATTTTAATACGCGATGATTTGATATGTCACGATTTTGGGGTAAAATTTTTGTAATAAAATTTTCCCTAAAATGATTATCTAATGTGCATCTAGTCACCCGATTGTGTTTTTTCAGTCACAACTACTGAACCCATCGCGATTTAACAGTCATACTGAATCTCAAATTTTGAGCCAAATTTTCCAATTGTACTGTGTTTTGACACCTCGAGATACGTGCCAACCCTCATAAATACTGTTTTCGTCTTGTTTGCCCTCCCTAATGTCCCAATGTTCAAGAGTTCTCTCTCTTCTAGTACTTAATGTTTATTTCTTATGAGAATTTGTGAGGGAAGAGCCCACTGTGAGAGAACAGCCTGTGCTACGTATGTTGCTGCCATCCCACCTCTGCACGCCATCCATGCAAGAAGCCGTCCATGACGAAGTCGTTGCATTGCTGTTGTGCAACCTTGAAAGAATGCAAGAAGGCCTCGTCCGTGCTCCCATGTAATAGGGAAGACCCCTTTTACATCTTTCTCCTTTTGGTTCTCTGCGCAGGTTCCTTCTTCCACCTATTTTTCTACTCATCTCTCTCTGCTCTTTCTTCCTTTCTTATTCTTTTTAACCTATCTCCCTCTTCCCACTCGTTCTCTCTCTCTGCTATCTCTTTTTTTTTACCTATCTCCCTCTTCCCACTCGTTCTCTCTTTTCTATCTCTTCTCTTTCCTCTTCCACTGTTCTCTCTCTTTTATCTATTCTATTTTATTATCCTACCACCGTTCTCTCTCTTCTATCTACTTTTTATTTATTTATGTATTTATTTTTTCTCTCCACTGTCTCTCTCTTTCTCCCAACCTATATTATCTTTTTAATTATTTTCTTTTAAGATTTTCTCTTCCTTCATGTAAGAGGCCAACACATGCAATAAAGTATCCCATGCAATGTCATCACATGAAAGCCATGCAAATAAGTCATGCAAATAAATCATGCTACGAATGAAGTTTACATGCCAATAAATCTCTCTTTTGTAATTTTTATTTATTTTAATTCATGCACGCACATTCACCACGTTGAGATCTTCACTAAAGTACACACTTGCAAATCATACATAATCTTATAATCACACACAACATGCATGCTTCTTACCAATGTCTTTAGGGGTTTAAAAAGCCAAACAAGGTAGGTTATACTCTATGTTTCATCTCCTTTATTTCTATTTAAGAATTTGATACTACACATTCACTTGGCTAATCCATATTGTCTTTCTTTTATTTTTGTTATTTCAAGGTAATCAAATTGAAGAAGCCTTCTACCACAGCCAGCCGTGTTCGTAGAAGAAGAGAAGAACCCCATCGTCTCAATCTCACCACTAAAGGTATTTCTCGCAATCACACCTTACATGCACTCGCTGCATTTCCTTATTTATACTCCTTTGACACCCACGTGTGTCTTGCAATCACGTATACATCTAGGAGTTGTGCTTCATCTTCCTATTTATTTTCTCATTACTTTCTTTGTGGACGCTTGGAGTTCTTCAAAGAAGAAAAATATAATCTACAGCAGCGTCCCATCGCGTTAAGAACGTGATGCGATGCCCTGTCGCGACCCGGTTGAGAACGCAACCTATCGGGTTGTCGCATTCTCAGGGTCTCGGCCCGAGCTCAGAAGTTTGATCAGGCCTCCTTGGGTTGCGGTCCATGCAGCCAAGGACTTGACACAGGTCCCTTTAATAATTCATATAAAATTGTATACTCTATGAAAAAACATGAAATCTCTTTTAAATGAAACTAGACTTGCAGAGGTATCATCAAAAAAGAGTAATTAGACTCTTAACATGGTATGGGCATGCTATGGTCAGGATACTTCACGATGAACCAAAAATTAGACACAGTGATGAAGAACAATTTAATTCGAAAAGCATACTTGATAGAAATTGGGAAAAATGGTATCATTAGATCCCTGACATCATGTAGTATGTAGAATAAAAATTTCAGAGCACATGATCAAGTATAGATAGGGATTTAGGGTGAACGTGTTGGGTGAGGTACATGTTCTTAACAGAACGTTAAGCATGAAATACTCATGAATGACATGATGAAAATTGGGAAAAATATGGGGCTTTCGAAGATGGGATTATGATTTATCTAGGGTCAAGTTTAATTTAATTTTTGATTGATAGATTGCCTACCTTTGAGCGCTTTAAATCCTAGGGCAAGAAATGTGAAGAACGTGAAGAAGCTCTCCTTTCCAAGCCTCCTCCTCCTTGATCTCCTCGTCCAAAAGCTTCTCTTCCTCGTCCTCCAAGCTCTAGAAGTCAATAGGGTCGGCTAGGGACAAAATAGAGGTGTAGTTGTATGTTTAGAGTTTCCAAATCCCCTAAAACTCTTTCCCTTCCTCCAAACTCCGAATTTCCCATAATCATCTCACATTTTCTTACATTTATCCTTCCAAATGGCTTGGGGTGGACTCTAAATCCGTGGCCAACTAGTTAGGATAGGGTTAGGACTCTTTTTAGGATATTTATGAGCTAAAATAGTGATTATCTTGGCCCTTTTTAATTTATTAATAATTTAGTCACGAATTTAGGGTTAATTATCTTCCATCGAACATTGGGCTTTAGCTTTGTGGCCCATTAACTCATGTATGAACCTTTTAGGATTGCCTATCTCTTGTTTTTACTTAATGTGTTTCAATTTATTCATAATTTCTTTTAATTTAATTTTATTTTTATCAATTTAAAATTGAGGGTTGCTACATCCTCCCCTTCTTAAAAAGAATTTGGTCCCCAAATTCATATGATCATATTAGGAAGAATGACTTACCAAATAGATCCAGATAGTTCTGTCTCATTGTTGCTTCAGGTTCCCATGTGGCTTCTTCTATTCCATGGTTGTTCCAGAGTATCTTCACCACGGGTATAGATTGATTCCGGAGTTGTTGTATCTTCTTGTCTAGTATTCTGACTAGCTTCACTTCACAGGTCATATCTTTGTGCAAGATTATATCATCGTAGCAAATAACATGAGATGGGTCGTACACGTATTTCCTCAGCATATACACATGGAAGACATTGTGCATGGTAGAATATGAAGGAGGTAACACTAGACGATATGCGATTTCTCCTACTCTCTCGAGTATTTCAAAAGGGCTGATGAATTTTGGAGTTAACTTTCCTTTGATTCCAAATCTCTGAAATCCTCGAGTTGGGGATACCTTGAGTAGTACATGATCTCTGACCTGAAACTCTAGCTTTCTTCTTCTTATGTCTGCATAACTCTTTTGTCTGGATTGGGCTATTTTGATTCTGTCTCAGATGAGTCGTATGTCTCTGCTGGTGTCTTGCACTAAATCAGGTCCCAACCATTGTTGCTCACCAACCTCATTTCAACACACTGGTGATCTACAACTTCTACCATACAGTGCTTCAAATGGAGCCATCTTGATACTTGCTTGGTAGCTATTGTTGTATGCAAAATCCATTAAGGACAGTTTCTCATTCCAGTATCCTTCAAAGTCTATAGTGCAAGCTCGTAGCATGTCCTCTACAATATGATTTGTCCTCTCTGTTTGGCCTTCAGTATGTGAGTGGAAAGCAGTACTAAAGTTGAGTTTAGTACCGAGTGCGGCTTGAAGTCCATTCCAAAAACGAGAGGTAAATCTTGGGTCACGATCGTAGACAATGGATACAGGAACTCCATGTAGTCTCACAATCTCCGTTACATATAATGCGGCTAACACATCCACACTCAAAGTGCTCTTGATTGCTAAAAAGTGTGCATACTTGGTTAGTCGGTCTACTATGACCCATATAGCATCAAGCCCACCACGAGTTCGGGGTAAACCCATGATGAAGTCCATGCCAATGCTTTCCCACTTCCATTCTGGTATGTCCAGGAGTCTAAGTACACCCGCGGAACGTCAGTGCTCTGCCTTGACTTGTTGACAGGTGAGGCAGTGCGTGGCATGCTCAACTGCCTCACGCTTCATGTTAGGCCACCAGAATGTTCTCTTCATGTCTTGGTACATCTTTATTGCACCAAGATGGATAGTATATTTGGTCTTGTGTGCTTTATCCATCAGCTTCCTTTTTAATTCTTCATTATCAGGCACACAACTCCTGCCATGAAATAGTAACCTTCCATCTTCAATGATGGAGAAATCTGGTCTATCTTCTATAGTCTCCTTGACATGGATTAGAAATGGGTCGTTCATTTCTTGATCCCTGATCTTGACAAATATGTCGGGTTGTACCCTGAGGTTAGCAACTAGTACCCAGTTACTCCTTTGCTCAATATTTATGTCTAGTTTGGCAAATTGTTCCAGCAATTGCATCTCGCCCATAACTAAACAAGACAAGGATGACACAGGCTTCCTACTGAGTGCATCAACTACTGCATTATGAATGTTGAAGTCGAAGTCTTTAAGATACTCCAACCATCTTCTCTGCCTCATGTTGAGCTCCTTCTGAGAGAATAGATACTTCAGGCTCTTGTAATTTGAATAAACAATGAATTTGCTCTCTGTATAGATAATGTGAGGACACGATCTTTTCGGATCCGTGTTTATTGGTTTTAGAGTGGTGCTCATGACCAAGAGGTGGTCATTGGGCCTTAGACGTGGTTTTCGTGCGTTATGTGGGCGTTGTGGGCCAGACGTTCTAGCCCAAACAGCCCGTTGGTTCATTGGTTGTGAACGTGACGGAGGAAGCCGTCGTGATTTGAAACGCGATGGGTTCTCCCATCATGATTCACAGAACCGCCTTTGTGTTTTAGTGGCTCTTTGGGCTTCGAATGGCGATGGTTAGGGTTGTCGCGTTTAAGAGTTAAACGCGACGTCTGCCTACGTCGTGATTTCGATTAAGGTTTAATTGTTCTGTTTCGGCCAGACAGTGCAGAAAAGCTATGTCCGGCGATGGGGGAGGCTGCTGCGGCGTCTTTAATGGCATTTTCCGACGTTTGGTGGTTCGTGCAGTGCGGGGTCCACGCGAGGATGGCGTCCAGATCGTGGGTGCACCGGCAACGAGGTGTTCTTCGCGTTCTTCGGGCTTGTTCGGTTGGTAGGGAGACTTCGCCTCTTGCTTAATTTGTTGTAAATGATTAAGGGGTGGAATTCATGTCAAGGGTGGTGTTCTATAATGGGTTTCTACTATTTTTTGTTTTAATAGTAATTGAGAAGGGTTTGCATGAATATGTGTGGTGTGTGTGGACTGTCTTCTGGAGAAGGAAACAGAGTTCAGTCGCCTGCCTAAGAAGGCGATGGATTGAACCGTCGTGTTTTAGTTTTAAACGCGACGCCTTGTGTCGTCACGTTCTTGTGTACCGATTATGCGAGATCAACTCCCTTGGACATGACCACTCGACCCATCATGTTCTTGCTGAACGCGTCGGTGTGGTCCGTCGCGATTCAGTTTAATGGTTAGTGTGGTCCTTTTCGTGACATATCGTTCCATCGCGATTAGGATATTGATTGTCATTGTTGACCGGTTGAGCTTGAAGGCGACGGAATGGGCCGTCGCGATTTGAACTCCGACTGTCAGTTTGGCTTTATGGCGACACTTGTGTCCATCGCGTTTTAGCTTCTGTGGACAGTGTGTATGGTTGGGCAGTGAGGTTCCAGTGTGAACCTAGCCTTGGCCTTTTGGCTGTCTTTAAGTGTTGCTTAAGATGGTTAAACTAGTAAAGCATGTGTAAGGTTGATATATGAGTAGTTAGTGAGTTGTGTAACTCATGTTACATTTGTTATTATATTTAATTATGTGGTTAACGAGCAAGCTATGGTGTGTTGCCGCAGAGGTCATGAGATGACCAATGATAGGCAAGGTTATTACACATTATTGAGGTTCATGTATGTATCGGTGTAGGATGGCTGGAAGGTCACATGGTGACCGGTGACAAGCTAATCCTAACACTTGTATACCGTGGTTTATTAATAAAGGTTATAAGTATTTATGGTGGTTTGTGTGGTTACCGAGTCTGGTGGTCCGGCGCCTATTCCGGAATACCGTAAGGCCCTCAAATTTTGTTTATATTATGCTTATTTAAATTTGTGCATATTATAATTATTTATTTACTTATGTGCATATGTATATATATGTTTATTTCTATGCATGTAATATGTTGATTTAAATGTGCATATATTATTTAATTATTGTTGAACATATTGTATGTACTTATGCTGTGTACGTAAGTTATTTGATATTTCCGTGTTTCTACCGAAATTCCAGTTAGCGTCAACATCCATTGATGTTAAGGGCAGGTTGACGGCAACCTGTGTGCCGTTGACTTCATGGCTAGGAGATATTGACATCCAGATCGATGGACGCCGACTTCCTGTTAATGGCAGTAAAGTGGCCGTTTACTTCTCCGGTTATGTTGCGATTCTAGATCTAAAAATGGCTGAGTTTTCTCCGGGTTCTAATTAGGAAACCCACCCCAACAGTAGGAAAACCTAATCCTCGGCGCACCCGACTCATAGCCCTATAAAACATACAATTTTCGATCAAATTAGGTCCCTTGGCTTAAAGGAAAACCTATGGTTTTGTTGTGAGAAAACCAGAACTTTCTGTGGCTTGATCTGAAGATTTAGAGCTTCTTCCGGCGATCGTCTTCGACTGGGAGGTGCTCCTTGGGTTGTTGAATCTTCCCCGACTCCAAGAGAACCATCTGCACAAGCAGGAAGACCAGATTTGGGGTTGCAAATCTCACCTTCTTGGCTTGGCTGAGGAGGGCTTCTTCGACAAAATAATCCCTTTAGAGATTTTATTTCAGGCAAGTAATCGAGGGTATCATCCCTAGACATGTCCTTTAGGTCTTAGGCATTTTTACGGATTTTTATTCGTGTCCTGGAACCCCCAATTCTCCCCTTTTTGTGAGTTCGGTCTGCACTTTCTGCAGACTGGAGGTTGACGGCAACCTTGTTGCCACCAAGTTCTTGAGTTGACGGCAGCATCCTGTGCCGTTAACCCATGTTGACGGCAAGGACCTTGCCGCCAAATTCTTTAGGATTTTCAGAACTGGGGTCTTGATTTCTGTGATGTGATTTTTGAACTTTTAATTGTCTGTACATGCTGTAAAAATTAAGGTTTGTCAAGTATGGTATCTAGGTCATATCATGAGGGTCTGTCAAATTTTTGAACATGATTATGCTTAATATAAATTATGTATCGATGTAATAAGCATGTTTTGACTGTGTTTAATTCGAAATAAATAGTTTTGTTGCATGCTAGGGTTATAGTAAATTATCATGATCTTAGATTGACTATTCCTATGTTTTGGACCTGTTAGAACCGACTGCTTTACTGTCTACCCTTTTAAATGAATATTTCACTAAACTTACATGAAATCTATGTTAATTGTTAAACATTAGTTTTACTATTGCGAAAAATCTAAAAAATTAGACATATGACATATTACATGTGTAGAGTTTGTGATAAAAATTTGATACTATTTCAATGTAAGACCCGGCTTCCCGGCTTTCCGTCTGGTGTCTGGGATGACTGGCCACTAATGCGTCCAGGCTGGGCGGTGCGTTAGTGTTGCATCGTGGGTGCCCGATGTGACAGTCATCCTTGTCATGACGAGAGTGTGCGTCGCATTCCTGTCGCGCCCGGATTGCCCGTCGTGTCTTGGTGTCGCGACCGGTCAACGGGTCGCGACTGCTTGATGTTGTTTCGATCGTCTGACGCCTGTTAGAGTGGCAGGTGTGTCAGTACGGCCTGTCGGGTTGTCGCGGCATCCCTGGGGGACGCATCCTTGTCACGGTCCGTTTACCCATTGCGTTAAGGTTCTTAACGCGACGGGGCGGTCCATCGCGTCTTGGGTGCCGAAGGCTTAAGGCCTTAGTCGGCTACCCCTTTCCCCCTTCTCTCCTCTTCATTCCTTTCCCCTCTTCTCCGGCGATGGGGAGGTTCCCCTCTGGCGATTGGGGCGTGGTGGCACCGGAGGGCTCGTGCGGAGCGGTGGAGCGGTGTCGTGGAGCGAGGAGGAGGTGGCCGACCGTCGTGGGTTCGGTTCTTCGTGAAAGGTAAGGATTGATTGAACCCTTCTCGATCCGGGTGGATTAGGAGCCGCTCGGAGTTTATAGATAGTGTTTAGTGCTTTCCCGATGCTCCCCTGCCCCGTGTGGAATGTTTGTAGCTTGTGGGCGGCCCGGGATTGAGTATCCCGTCGGTCTACCTCTCTACTGATGTCGCGATAGCTCGGCGCGTCGTGACATCAGAAGAGGCGTCGGCCCGGTCGGGCGCGACCTTATCGCGACGCTGTTGGCGGTCGCGATAAGGGTCTGTCGCGACGTGCTTTCCGGTCGCGACAGAGTTTGCTGTCACGATGCTTTGCCCCGTCGCGATAAGGCTGGTGTCACGGCGCCCGTCCTTGTCACGATGGTATCGCGATGGCCTGTGGGGGCGCGACATGACCTATATTACCTCGGGTGTTCTGCGGCCCGGTTTGTGTGTTGGCGTGTGCCCCAGGGCAGGCTTTGCCCTTAGGAACTTCTGGTAGAGAACGCAGCAGGTTGTCTCCCTACGTTCAGTGACCGAAGGTGACACCTTCGTGGCCGTGTCCTGGCAGTGGTGCCAGTAGGGTCATGGCTGTCTGATAATCGATTGACTGGCGGTCAATCGATTATTAGCAGAGCGACAGGTTTCCATGTTGGCTTGTAGTGTTCCGAGGTTCTGGCTTTTCCGTGCGTGTTTGGTTGGTCGATGACCCTCTTGAGGGTTCGTGCGTGCCTCTCGCTTGCTGGGCTTATTGTGTGTTACAAGCCAGTAGTTCTGCGTGGTTTTGTTGTGCTGCCCCGGCTATTCGGGGTTTTGTTGTGCTTGGCACTTGAGGGCTTGTCCCGTTCAGAGGTTGTCTCTGTTGCCTGGGACCCCCATCCTCGGGAGCCTGTTGAGGGAGTGCTCCGGGCTACGAGCGTGCTCGAGTTGGCAGCTGACAGGGCAGACTTTGGAGCTGAGGGGAAAACAAGGTTTGGACAGTGGCGCTGAGTCGTTTGTAGAGCTCTCTTATTTGGGGCGGGACGCCGAGGTCGTTGAGGTGTTTTATTCTCGGCGCGGCTCAGATAGTCCTTTATCTCGCTGCCTTTCTTTGTGTTGGTTACGGAGCCACGTAGTGGTTCTAGGCGTCGGGCCGTAGCTTGGCCTGGCTGCGGTGTTCCATGTGTTGTGTGTTCTTGGCCACTCTGTCTCGCCCTTCTGCGTGGGTGGAGGTAGGAGTTAGGCTAGGGAGTAGAGCATGTGAACTGCGGGTCCCCCTCTTGGCTGCTAGCAGCGGTGGCTTGGTTGTTGTTGTTGTGACTGTGCTTCCTCACGATGTTTCCGAGTGTTCCTTGTTGCCCTAGCTTGCATGGAGGTTTTAGCCTGGCTATGCTTAGCTCCCGTGGGCGTCGTTGGTCTGGCCTTGGGCAGACCCGGGCTTCTGGTGGTTTCCGCTTCTGTGTTCTCTCAGTTCCGTGGACCCGTTCTTGGGTGCCAGTTTGTAGTGGCACCAGCGTGTATGGCTTCCCGACCTTGCGGTGTATCTGGGGTCTGGGGTGGTTCTGCTTGTGGGCCTTCGACCCTGTGGAGGTATGAAGTGGCCGTGCTTGTGGTGAGATGCCATTATCACCTGGTTGTTGCATGGTCTCGGAAGGTGTGCCGAGGGTTGCTTTTGCTATGTGCCCGACTCCGTTAGTTTCTGCAGGAGTCGTGTGTGTGTCCCGACCTTTGTTGGTGGTCGTGGCGTCGTACTGTTCTCTTCTGCTTCTTAGTAGTACCATGTTGTAGGTGTTCCTCGCTTTACAACTTTCTAGTGTAGTTTCCTATTTTCGGAGTTCCTACTGCTCTGGCCGGTGAGGGACTGGTAATCCCTACTGGGCCTTGTATGTGAGGCTCACCCCCCTACTTCCTTCAACTAGGGCCTCTCCGTCGCGGGAGCTAGGTGTCGGATGGGTCGCGGAGGTGGCTGTGGCGCTGTGTGTTGTCAGCAGCAGTGAGAGCGAGTGTTGTGAGCTCTTGTAGCCGAGTGAGCTTAGGGTTGTGTTTTGCAAGTTCTCGGGGTATGCCTCTTAAGGACTGCACCTTTCTTCTTGTACCTGTGCTTTTGCTTGGGACTCATTGTACAAACCTTTTTTATATTGTACATAATTGTTATAGTTATTCGAATTCATTGCATATCTCACTGGACTATTTCTTCTAACCCTTTCGGATCTTCGGATCCGTGGGTGGCGGCGCGACCTTCGGGGTCCCTGGCAAGGGTCTGGGAGGTCGGGTCATTACAGTGTTATCAGAGCAAGGAGTCTACTGAGATTGGTAATGAGTTAATAACTATAGCTGTCCCAAAGAAAGGTACTAGTGCGCTGCTGACACCGTCCGACTAGTGTTAGGCTTGTGCTTTCAAATGTTTTACAGGTGTGCGGCTTCCCTGTATGGTTTGTGTGCATACTACAGGTGGGTTGCATCTGTTGCTGTGCCGCGTGCATGGCAAGTGTGGTCGCTCGGCGTGTTCGTGCTGTAGCGGCGTGGGTGGCACTGGACTCGCTGGCAGTGGTCTTCCCCGTATGGAGGACGATTGCAGGCAAGTCCAAGCGTGGTGCTCCTGGTCTTCTTCGGCGCATTTAAGTGTGTGTGTGCCGTTGAGGCTGAGAGAGTCTGTTGTGGTGTGGCCTTCATCGATGCAGGGTTGTTTCCTGTGGGACTGGTGGAAGGTGTTCTTGCCTTGTTGGCCATCCCCTTGTTGTTGGGGTGTGTGCTACGTTGGTCTTGTGTGTGCCCCCCTATTTGTGCGATGTGCCCTGCTTGGTCGGCATCGTTGCTTGGGCTAAGCAGATGTTCTGTGTGCTGTGTTGCATCACTGGTTGAGTACTGCGACACTTGTCTGTGGTTGTTGTCGGCCTGGTGCTGGTTGGTTGTGGGCTCTGGTGAGGTGCTCTCAGAGTCTTTTTTTGTTGGTTCTGGTGGAAGTAAGGTTTCCCCAAAACTATGTTGTGCTCGTTTCTGGTTGCTATTGCGTTGACCTCTGCGTTGAGGTGCATCGCTTGGTTGCCCTGTGTTCTGGTGAGGTTTCCCAGAACCATTTGCTATTGTCCTGGTGAGGGTTTCTCCAAGGGTTGTTCCGTGCTCGTTCCTGCTGTTTCTGTGCTACCTCAGACTCTGAGGTGTGTTGTTGGTTTGGCTAGTGCGTTCTGGCGATTTCTCCCAGAACGATGCCTTGGTGGTTCTGGTGGAGGTTCTCCTAGGACCGGCTTGCGTTGCTTCTATAGTTCTGCTTGCTGCAGTGTTCTCTCTGATGGTCTGTGTCGTTTGGGTGGTGCATTCTGGTGAAGGTTCTTCCCAGGATCGCCTATTGTTGCTCTTGGTGGAGGTTCTTTCAAGGAGTGCTCTGTGTTCGTTTCGGGCCATCGTTGTGTTGCTCCTGTGGATCGAAGTGTGCCGTTTGGTTGGGCTGCATTCTGGTGAGGTTCTCCCAGGACGGCTCTCGACGTTTTTAATGGAGGTTCTCCCCAAGGCTGCTTCGTATTGTTTTTGTCGTCGTTGCTCTATCTTTGTAGAGATGAGCTATCGTTATTGTTGGTTGGACTGTCTGTGTTACAGTCTGCTCAGGCGTTGTCAGTCGAGGTGTTGTGTCCTTGGCCATGTGTCTGGCTGTTGCGTTGGCCAGCTTGTCTCGTTGTTCGTTTCTGAGTTTCTTGGCTGTGTTGGTGGGACTTCATGTGTCCTCGTGGTCGGGTGGTTTGCTTCATTTTTCACGCCCTGCGTGCTCTTGCAAATAGTGGTCTGGTGAGTGCCGTGGGTGTCTGGCTCGTTGTGCTCCTTATGGAAGTGTCAGTCTTGCATTGTGGCTTTCCCTCTCGTGTGTGGAAGAGACTCGTTGCGATGTGTGTCTTCTTCCTCTGCTTTCCGTTGGTTGCTCGGGGTGGTGATGCTCCACTGTGGTATTGTGCTGTCGGGGTGCGCATTGTTGCGACCTTCTGGTGGAGTCATCTTCCCTTGAGTTGTTTCTGGGTTGAGCTGGTTGCTCCCCTCGTGCTATCATTTCCTTGTGGCATTGTGGGTCGGTGGACCTGTTCATGCCGTTTGTCGTTGTGATGGTTTCTTTCTGGGGCATTGGGTCCCTGTTGGTCTAGTGCGAGGTAGTCCCATTTTCTTATTGGATTGTATGCGTGAGCGTTGCTCTGCTGTGCACCGATTTTCTTGATTGGCTTGCTCGTGCAAGCATTGTTCCGATGTATGCTCGGTTGTGCCTTGGTGGCATTTCGTGTCATCGTTTTAGTGTTTTGCCTCTCTATCGGTCGCGATAGAGGTGGTGCCTCTTGCTCTTGCGTGCTAGGGAGTCGCTATGTTCTTTTGCTTCCCATGCGGTAGAGTCAGTGCTCCATGTTTTGTGCGCTTCTGGGAGCCGATGTGGTTGTTGTGCTCTTGAAAAATTGTCAACTTACCGTGTGCTCCTGTTGTGGGTCTCCGGTGGAGAGTCCCTTTTGGTGGGCCCTGTGTTGTCTCGGCCCGTTGGTGTTGTCGTGTGTGTTGCACCTTGAGCGTTCTTCGATGCTTTGTGTTTGGTGCCTCAAGGGCTGGGGCCGGCGTGGCCTGTTGTGCCCTTTCAGACTTGCACTTCTTTGCGTGTGGCTTTTGGAAGGTCTCTGGTGAAGAGTCCTTCCTGTTAGCCCGTGGTGTTGCTTCGGCTGCTGGTGCACCTGTGTTGCACTTTGCTTAATTTTGGTGCTTGTGGTAGCACCGTGTGCTCGTGCCCGAGTGTTTCGATTTTGTGCCGTCTGGAGCCTTGGTGCATTGTGTTGTACCTTGGGTGGCTCCCAGTGCTTGTGATAGCACCATGTGTTGTGCCGTGTACCGGTTCGTGAGATTTGAGTGTCGTTTCACGAGTTTGCTCGGTGTTGGAGGCGTTGAGCATTCCGTCTCTGGGACACGTGTGCTAGCTTGAGCCTTGTGGTTGTACCATTACCGCTGTGGGGTGGCTGCTTTACCTTGTCTAGGTAGCCCTATCGGTGGTACGCCAGAATGTGGTCGTAGCATGTGTCTGGGTTTTTCCTCTCGCTTTCGGAGCGAGTGTGTTTGGTTGTGGTACCCTGCTTCAGTCTGGGTCCCTCTGAGGTCGACATGTTGCCCTCAACCTCTGCGGTTGTTTTGGTTCCTGTGTGGTTGTGCGTCTTTCTGGTGGTTGGCATGTTGGTACCCGCGCTGAGCTCTTTGTGCACATGGCGGGTGTGCTGCCAACTCTTTGTTGGTTCTCTGCTGTGCGTGGTGTTGGTGAGTCTGGAAGCCGATGGCGGAGTCTCTTGTCGGTTCGTCCGGTGACAGTGAGGCCTATTGGCTTGCTAGTACTCGACCACGTGGTTTGTCGACGTTGGGAGGTGTCCGATTTCGGCTTAACCTCAGACGTTTTCTATGTTTTCGTTGTGGTGTGCCACATTGTGGAGCGTGTAACTCCTAGTTTTTGTGTCTCCGCGTGCGTTTGGTGTCCTTGTCAGACCACGAGGAAGGTCTGAGTGAGACCTAGTGGTGACAGTGGATACCATTTTCGCGTGTTGAGGTTCTCCGCATGCGTTTGCTGTCCCTGTTGGACCGCGAGGAAGGTCTGAGTGAGACCTAGTGGTGACAGTGGATGTCGTCCCGTGGGTTGAGGATTCTCCGGGAGCATGATGTTGCTCTGGTTCTTGTCGCTCACGTGGCATCTCGGTTGGGCTGGTGACCAGTGCTAGCTGCTGCTAGTAGCGTGAGGCCATTTCCCTGAGCCCTGTAGTTGGTTATCATGTGTGTCTCGTGTTTTTGCCGGCGCCTGTGTACTCTGTCGAGTTTTACTGGTGACAGAGTGAGTTTCTGATTGGTTGGTCCCAACAGCGAGGTCTGTTGGTGGCTGCAGCCGCATAGTTTTCAGTTGGCGTTTTCTGCTGTTCGGACCGTATTTGGCGTCGCTCGGCACCTATGGGGTTGTCGTTCCGTTTGGGTGCCCCACGTGTGGCTGGAGTGAGCCGTTGGTTTCTCAGCTTGGTGCTCCACCCATGTTTGGAGCCCGTTGTGTGAGCCGTTAGTTTTCCAGCATCGTGTGCCGTGTGTGTTTGGTTGTGCGATTGTTGCCACGAGGAAGTCATGTTGAGATTTAGTGGCTTATTTGCATTGGTCTTGCGTTTGCTCCTGTGCTTCGTTTCGTGCCTCGGGATCTTTTGGGCTTGTCTCAATTTCGAGGACGAAATTGTTTTAAGGGGGGTAGAATGTAAGACCCAGCTTTCTGGCTTTCCGTCCTGTGTCTGGGATGACTGGCCACTAACGCGTCTAGGCTGGGCGATGCGTTAGTGTCACGTCGTGGGTGCCTGAAGTGACAGTCATCCTTGTCGCGATGAGAGTGTGCGTCGCGTTCCTGTCACATCCAGATTGCTTGTCACGTCTTGGTGTCGTGACTGGTCAACAGGTCACGACTGCTTTATGTCGTTTTGGTCGTCTGACGCCTGTTAGAGTGGCAGGTGTGTCAGTACGGCCTGTCGGGTTGTCGCGGTGTCCCTGGGGGACGCGTCCTTGTCACGGTCTGTTGACCCATCGCGTTAAGGTTCTTAACGCGATGTGGAGTCCATCGCGTCTTGGGTGCCGAAGGCTTAAGGCCTTGGCCGGCTACCCCTTTCCCCCTTCTCTCCTCTTCTTTCCTTTCCCCTCTTCTCTGGCGATGGGGTGGTTCCCCTCCAGTGATTGGGGCGTGGTGGTGCCGGTGGGCTCGTGTGGAGTGGTGGGGCGGCGTCGTGGAGCGAGGAGGAGGTGGCTGACCGTCTTGCAGGCCCTTCGTGGGTTCGGTTCTTCGTGAAAGGTAGGGATTGCTTGAACCCTTCTCGATCCAGGTGGATTGGGAGCCCCTCAGGATTTATAGATCGTGTTTACTGCTTTCCTCATTCTCCACTCCCCCGTGTGGAATGTTTGTACCTTGTGGGCGGCCCAGAATTGAGGATCCCGTTGGTCTGCCTCTCTACTGATGTCGCGATGGCTCGGCACGTCGCGACATCAGTAGAGGCATCGGCCCGGTCGGGCGCGACCTTATCGCGACGCGGTTGGTGGTCGCGATAAGGGTCGCTGTCGCGACGCACTTTCTGGTCGCGACAGAGTTTCCTGTCGCGACGCTTTGCCCCATCACGATAAGGCTGGTGTCCTGGCACCCATCCCCGTCGTGATGGTATCGCGACGGCCTGTGGGGGGCGACATCACCTGTATTGCCTCGGGTGTTCCGTGGCTCGGTTTGTGTGTTGGCGTGTGCCCCAGGGTAGGCTTTGCCCTTAGGACCTTCTGGTAGGGAACGCGACAGGTTGCCTCCCCCTGTTCAGTGACCGAAGGTGACACCTTTGTGGCCGTGTCCTGGCAGTGGTGCCAGGAGGGTCGCGCCTGTCTGATAATTGATTGACTGGTGGCCAATCGATTATTAGCAGAGCGACAGATTTCCGTGTTGGCTGGTAGGGTTCTGAGGGCCGACGACCCTCTTGAGGGTCTGTGTGTGTGGCAGAATGCCTCGGCCAAGCCCGTTAAACCGATAATGTAGTTGATCCGAGTCCGCCTCCCGCGAACGGGCCGAAGCCTCGCAAGGGAAACCAAACCACAGTCCGTGTAAACACAAGGAACACACCATTATATATATATATAATTCAAAAGTTACATAGCCAAATTTCCACAAAACTGAAAAGAAGTACAAGAGCCTGGGGCATACCCCGAGGTACAACTGAAGAAAATAAACAACTAACTACCCTACACTGCTGGTGCTGCTACTACACAGCTGGAGGTACCGACCCTGTACCGATACGACGCGACTCTGAACTGGACGACGGTCGTGAAACGTCCTCCTCGCTCTCACCTATGGGGGTAGGGGTGAGCCTCGCTAGTCACTGGCTCAGTAGGGAACTCCCCCAACACCGAGCAAACCAAAACCACAGGTACAAAAGCAGTAAACAATACCAACAATTTATAGAACAGCTAAATAGGATATTAAAGCTGTAAAAGTACTCACCGTCTGCCGACTACGAGAAACAACTTTAATAATTAAACGGCAAACCAGTACAGGTGTACAAGCTAAAGTAGAGACAGCCAAACACGACCCACGTGAACTGGTTCGCGACACCAGAAACTGACTCGGACAAGCTAACACAGATCTACCTCTCAGTCTCGCAGCCACGGACGAAAGGTCCAGCTGCCGCTCCACGTGAAAAGGTCAAGCAACTGTGGAGACCAACTAAACACCACCACCTGCGGACCACACGGTCACAGGCCCATGCCTGACACCTCTAGAGATCCTGGCCCAGAACACTCTAGAGTGAGGCACTGGAAAAGGACTAGCTGGGGTCCAATACGTCTACTGGTGTCCGTACCCCCAACTACGAGCGCGCTACAAGTGACTAAAGACAAACACAAGTGTCACTGTCCCACTGTCGTCTTTCCCTCAGCCGGACGTACAACTCAAGCACAGGAGTGAGGGTGTCCAGGTCAGACGACACAGACCTCGACGGTACAACACAAGTACCGAGACAAAGCCCCGAGCTAACAGCCTGGCTCACAAAGAACCTGGGGCACCCAACTGGAGAGGTAACCACGGTAGGCGTCGTACTACTCGCTACGTACACAAAACCACGTGCACGCCACACACAAACCACGTGAAAACTCACGTAAACCTCAAGTAACAACGGTCCACCACACGTGAACCCAATTGGACTCGCGTAAACAACGCGCAGCCACGAAAGTAAGTAGTCACTGCATACTCCGTATGCTAAACACAGAAACCATGTGCACTCAGTGCACCTCAGGTGCCAACATACCATGCATTATCGATAAATACCTTAAATAGTCTTTTCTGCTTATATACAAATAGGCGGCCACATCGACTGCCGCTTACAGGAAGTAGACGGCAAGGGATCTGGCCGTCTATATCCTGGCTGATGAGCTTGGCGACAAGCGATGTTGACGCCAAGTTCTTCAGCTTCTACTCCTGCAGAAACCCTAAACCGATTCTACAGGTTTTACAATAGTTAAAACAATGGAAAGACATATGGGTTTAGTTCTTCTACCATCCATGCACTATAATTAAACTATAATAACATGCTTTACTACTTAAATTCACCAAATCACCCATTATCCCCGCATGGATACCACAACTTGAAATCACCATTTTCATGCGGATTCATGTTATCTGATTTCATTATCACGACCTATAGGGATTACTGTAACACCCGAAAATTTAGCAATTTAAAATTTCAGAAATATAGAGGGATAAAAATAAATAAACGTATTGGAGACTTCCAATACCATGTGTTAATGACCTATTAAATAAGATTGGGCCAATAGAGCATATTTTGCCCAAGGATATGAATAAACTAGGACAGGAAATTGGCCAGAAATTCGTGTATGTAATTATGCAGTAATTAGTGAGGGTAATTTAGGGTTAAATTATGGATGAGTAGTCATGTAAGGTAAGCCAAAACCGAACTCAATCCCAATTGGTGGTTTCCTAAACCTTTGCTACCTCTTTTGGGTAAGGGAATCCCAGATTTCCTGAAAACTAGGAAACAGAGCTCGTAGCCCCTTTCCTATTATCGTTAGGACTCTTAACAACATCCTAAAACTATAAGAACTTGTCCCTAAACTCTTGGAGAAGGTTTAACAATGAAGTTTGGGTCGTTTGGAGGCAAGCAAGAACTTCTGAGGAGCAGGAGAAAGGCTGGGAGTCCGTAGCTTCATCCCCTGCATCTTCTGTTTGATCCAGAACATGAACGGGTTTTAGATCTTCCTAAAGGTAGGTGTTCTCGGGCCAAGATTAAAGAAAACCAATTTCAACATGTAGTTTCTTGAGTCTAGGATCATTTTCACTTGATTTGCCCGATTTTCATAGAGTATTCGTCATGTATTGGTGATTTTCCCGAAGTCTTGCACAGTTAGGGCTTTTCTCGTTCATCAAATTGTGCACATGATTCAAGACCTAATTTGACTAAACTTGCTTCATGAAAGTTCTTCCAATTGAAGTCAAGACCATCTTCTATGTTGAACGTTTTATCCAAAAATCCTTCGTTAGAGAGTTATGAGCATGATAAGAGAGTCTCTGCATGATACTGCGATTTCGGGCTACTATTGACTTTTGTTCTTCATATGTTTTCTTGGGATTCGAGACCGAATTTGATCAAACCCTCAACACCAAAGTTCTTCTACTCGTTGTCCTCTTCATCTTTTGTGTTGAATGTTTTGTCCAAATGTCATTTTTTAGAGAGTTATAAGAGTTAGAAGTGAATCACTGCATGAGACATGTTTTCTGGTTACACCTGACCATGTGTTTTGTTCTGGATGGGCCATTAGTGTCGACACTGCCTGTGCTAGTGTCGACCTGCTGTCCCAAAACAGCCCAGATGGTGTTCTGGGAAAGCCTCTAGTGTCGACACTACCCCATCTAGTGTCGACACACTCCCCCAGTTTGACCCAGAAAGTTTCTGGAAGCTGATCTAGTGTCGACACTACCTAACCTAGTGTCGACACACTGTCTCATATTGGCCAGAAGGTTTTCTGGAAGCTGTCTCTAGTGTCGACACTAACTGGACTCGTGTCGACACTACTTGACCTTTTTGCCTTATATTTGATGCACTGTGTCGACACTACCTGAACTAGTGTCGACACTACCTGACCAGTTTTGCATGATTTTGTCTTGTGTTTGGAGCATGGTGTCGACACCACTTGATCTAGTGTCGACACTACCCTTACAAGATTTTTGTATAATTTGGGTCTAATCATCTCATGATGTCTACAAGCATGTACATGATGATATATAGTATGCATGGACTTAAAATAAATCAAACCATTAAAGGAAATAGTAATGATGTGAATATGATTCTAATGTGTAATTTTGATTCTTCTTATGATCATTAGATTATCTTGCGATCTTGCTTATTGTCAATTGATAAGATAAGAATATGATATGAATGTGAGGATGAATACATGATTAGTATGGACATATTAGTGGTGTTAATGTTATGATTGGCATATGAGTTTCATGGTTACATGTTTTCCGGTGTTTAATTGATTATTGTCATATGCATACATGTTAGGAAAGCACATGTTCTACATATGATCTGTCTTTAGAAACACCCACATGTCAAGACATTAATGAACTATGAAACATAAGATGCGTCGTTATCCTGCCTTGTTCTTTTGAGTTGTTTGTCATTCCTTGACTCTATGAGTGATCATGTTTCTTTTTACTATGAGCTTGTCATTGAAACTCTGTGGCCATAATATGAATCTGTTTGTTCGGCACATCGTGGGACACCGGTCCAAAACTTGATACAATGCCTGTGCAATAGGGCCCTGTCTGGTCCTGGGGAGGAGCGCCCCAACGTACTTGTTAACCGCGGGAGTATGGACTCTTGGTGCTTGGCATAGCACACTTGACATGCAAGATTTGTGAATATGTGCCTCCTGTTTGACTTGATAAGTTTGACTTGACATGATATGATACGTTTGTTCTTGTGAACACATGAACTCTGCTTGAATATGGCCAATCTCTTCTGACATGATTCTATTCTTGAAATATCTGTTCATTGTATATGCAATTCGACATTTTGATCTGATACGATATCCGTTCTATTCTGCTATTCAATCTGTTAGTATTGCATACATTGTCATCATATTCATATGCATATCTACCTACTTAAAATGTTAATCATGTATACTAGTGCCTGCACGTTATTGAGATGTAAATCCTACTGAGCTAGTTCGCTCACCCCAATCATCCTGCCCTTTTCAGGTAGTGATGAAGAACCGGTGGAGTCGGATGGGACTGGACAAGAGTGACGAGCACCCGTCCTAGAATAGATGACAGTTTAGAAATAGAAATTGAGTAGTCTATGTAATAGTGAAACTTTTCTCGAAGTTATTTGAATAATGGACCCTTTGGTTAATTCTTTCTTGTAAGGTTGTATCTAGTTGAATGAAATGAAATAAAGAGTAACTTTGAGGATATTATTATGATTTGAAAAGTGTTATTATATTCAATTGTGACTCTGCGCTATTCAACTGTGATACGTTTGTTTGTATCGTTCACGTCCCCCGGTATTTATTCCGCTGCTAAATATCGGGGCGTGACAATTACAGGGGTCATTCCCTACCTCAAAACACGCTAAAACCTCCCGCAATCTCCCGGTTCACACCGAACCCTCCGCGAGCTCCTACGGGAATTGCACCACGCCACGGCGTTTCCTTGCGCAATTCCGCAATGCCACACGTCCCACGATCCTCCAACCACCCTTCTATACCTGTTGGAAGCTTTAGGGACACGGGGGCATGAAGCTGGGGCAAGGGAGAATGAGAACCAGGTGAAGAACCTGCTCTCGGGTGACCCTATAACCTGCAGAATTCTCAGGTTGGCGTCAACCCCTCTGCTGCCAATGGCAACCGCCACTATAAACGTCCACATCTTGTGCCGCCAAGATCATGCAATAAACGACAACCTATCTGGACGCCAACAAGTCAACGACCACCCCTGGCCGCCAACTCCAACCCAACTGCAGCAGGTCCTATTTCATTTCAGGACCAAACCTGCACTTCACCTGAACAAACCACACATCCATACCACGCATTCCACACAACCAACTCACTTGGCCTCACAACGGCCGCCACAACCACAACACACATGATCCGCATTGATCCGAAAAGCACGCGACGTTACAGTGTGTGCCTCTCGCTTGCTGGGCTTGTTGTGTGTTACAAGCTAGCAGTTCGGCGTGGTTTTGTTGTGCTGCCCCGCCAGTTCGCCCGGTGTTTGGCACTTGAGGGCTTGTTCTGTTCAGAGGTTGTCTTCGTTGCTTGGGACCCCCGTTCTCGGAAGCCTGTTGAGGGAGTGCTCTGGGCTACGAGTGTGCTCGAGTTGGCAGCCGATAGGGCAGACTCTGGAGCTGAGGGGAAAATGAGGTTTGGACAGCGGCGCTGAGTCGTTTGTAGAGCTCTCTTGTCTAGGGTGGGACGCCGAGGTCGTTGAGGTGTTTTCTTCCCGGTGCGGCCCAGATAGTTCTTTGTCTCACTGCCTCTCTCTGCGTTGGTTCCGGAGTCACGTAGTGGTGCTAGGCATGGGGCTGCAGCTTGGCCAGGCTATGGTGTTGCGTGTGTTGTGTGTTCTTGACGGCTCTGTCTCGCCCTTCCGCGGGGGTGGAGGTAGAAGCTAGGCTAGCGAGCAGAGCGTGTGGACTGCGGGTCCCCCTCTTGGATGCTAGCGGTGGTGGCTTGGTTGCTATTATTGTGACGGTGCTTCCTCACGACATTTCCGAGTGTTCCTCGTTGCCCTAGCTTGCACGACGGTTTTAGCCTGGCTGTGCTTAGCACCCATGGGCGTCGTTGGTCTGGCCTTGGGCAGACCCGTGCTTCTGGTGGTTTCCCCTTCGGTGTTCTCTTGGTTCCGTGGACCCGTTCTTGGGTGCCAGTCCATAGTGGCACTGGCGTGTATGGCTTCCTGATCTTGCGGTGTATCCGTGGTCCAGGGTGGTTCTACTTGTGGGCCCTCGACCCTGTGGAGGTTTGAGGTGGCCGTGCTTACAGTGAGACGCTGTTCTCACCTGGTTGTTGCGTGATCTCGGTAGGTGTGCCGAGGGTTGCTTTTGCTGTGTGCCCGACTCCGTTAGTTTCTGTGGGAGTCGTGTGTGTGTCCCGACCTTTGTTGGTGGTCGTGGTGTCGTACTGTTCTCTTCCGCTGCTTAGTAGTACCATGCTATAGGTGTTCCTCACTTTATAGCTTTCTAGTGTAGTTTCCTATTTTCAGAGTTCCTGCTACTCTGGCTGGTGAGGGACTAGTAATCTCTACTGGGTCTTGTTCGCGAGGCTCACCGCCCTACTTCCTTCAGCTAGGGGCTCGCCGTCACGGGAGCTCGGTGTCGGATGCGTCGCGGAGGCGGCTGTGGCGCCGTGTGTTGTCAGCAGTAGTGAGAGCGAGTGTTGTGAGCTCTTGTAGCCGAGTGAGCCGAGGGTTGTGTTTTGCAAGTTCTCGGAGTATGCCCCTTAAGGACTGCAGCTTTCTTCTTGTACATGTGCTTTTGCTTGGGACTCGTTGTACAAAACTTTTGTATATTGTACATAATTGTTATAGTTATTCAAATTCATTGCATATCTCACTGGACTATTTCTTCTAACCCTTCCGGATCTTCGGATCCGTGGGTGGCGGTGCGACCTTAGGGGTCTCTGGCGAGTGTCCGGGAGGTCGAGTCGTTACATTCGATGTCAGCAAGTACTGTTTGTATTTAACAAGGTAATTAGATTATATTAAGCATGTTTGACTTAAATCATGTAAATTTCAGTGTTTAACAACATGTTTAGGTACTGTTATGATTAAATTGACACTGTGAACCAGTCATATTGAGTTTTGTAAATTGAAGCATGTATATTTGTTTAAAGTGCATGTTAATGAGTTAAATAGTGCATGTAAATGAATGAAACCATGTGATTAAATGAGATAATGTGTAATTGTGCCGATGTTTACACTGCTACCATAGATGGCTGTGGAGCCGTACTATAGAAAAGTCTCTATGGGAAGGCTCATTGTGTATGTGAAATCCTATGGGCATTAGGATGAAATCCTGGAGGTAGACAAGTACCACTGGTTAGGGTGGAGAGGGCTTCTCCTGGTTCTGCGCAGTTACCATGATTCGTCACTATATTGTCTAGGTGACGGGTATGTGTTATGTGAGTGTGTATCCTTCTTTATGGTGGTTTGGACTATGTGTCACGACAAATTAAGTGTAAAAGTATGGAAATTACGGATATGTGCAATGTGAACATGTGATAGTGTTATGTGAATGTGATAGCATGTGAAAAGATGTGAAACCATGTGAATGAGAGTTATTCATGTTAAAACAGCAAGCTAAAGATGTGAATATGTGTTATAAAAGCATGTGAAAATTGTCAGATATCATGCTAGGATTGCTTCTTACTATGTGCATAGTTCCATGATCTAATTGTGTAGAATTATGTAATGATGTGAATTGAATTTGGCATAGTGAATCAAGATAAATATCATGTGTAGAAAGCATGCCATAGGTTATTCATGTTTACTTGTTAAATTGAAATGAAGCATGTGCCATGTATTTTCTCTTATTGTTTAAAAATAATAGCATGTGTGTGATATGCGTAAGGATGTACCTTTAGGCTGCTTGCTGGGTATTTTTAGAAGACTCATACTTTAACATACGGGCAAGACAGGTGTCCTTGTACTTGAGAAGGACTTAGTGAGGAGCGACTCCGAGCGTGAGGAGTAGCTGCTTGTGGAGTTTGCTGCATAGTTTACATTTACTTGTACTAGTATATGGACATGGACAATGTTATTTCATATGGACTTGTATAATTATGGACAATTGTTATTTTCTTTACTGCTATATAGATTGTGGAATATGTGAATGATGATAGAATAAGAATGTTTTACATTTCTGCTGTACTTCCTTTGTTATTTATGTACATCTCGACCTATTGTGTTGTGTTCGGTAAATGTCCCACTATGACGGCACCCTTTGTATCGATGTGGATTGGTATAATCGTACCGGTATAAAGAGGGTTGTTACAGAGATTGGTATCAGAGCAACAGGTTGAGATTGTACATGAATATGCCATCATCTTCACAATATTGCTAAGTCTTTATATAATCTGTCCATATATGTGGAAAATACATAATAATGAATTAAAGATAGTTAAGAAAATGGTTAGGACTAAGTAACTTAGATTTTAACTAAGTTAATTGTTTTGCAGGCTATGGCGAGTCGTGGTAGGCGTGGTGCTTAGGCTAGGGAGGATGAGCAGAGGCGTGAGGAGAGGGGTGGGCAGCAGGCCCCAGCACCCCAGGGTCCTATGATACTCCCTCCACCACCACTTGTGGATTACGACGTGTTCATGCAAGGCTTGGTTAAGGCAATGCAGACCAGGGCACAGACTCAAGTGGCACTGCAGGCTCAACTGCAGGCACAGGTTAGAGTTGTTAAATAGGAGTAGTATGTTTCCTTGAATGCATGATTGCTTATGTATTGCTTACATGTTGCTTAATGTCTCAGGCTCAGGCTCCAGCTCCAGTTCCTCAAGAGTATGGCCATGGTGGTCCTTCCATCATGGAGAGGTTTAAGAGGATGGCTCCACCTTCTTTTAAGGGGGAGAGTCAGCCCCTCTTGGTAGAGAGTTGGATGAGGCAAGTGGAGAAGATATTCCTAGCCATCAGGTGTGCTGAGGAAGATAAAGTAAGCCTAGCTACCTACATGCTACAGGTACTTAAAATATATATATGTACTTGTGTAAGGTTAAGGTTTTTTTTAGATGGTGCTTATGGGTTGTGTTTTGCAGGAGAGAGCCAATGTGTGGTGGGCCTCTGAACTACGTACTAGGTACGAGGATGGTGCGATTGAGGTGACTTGGGCCGAGTTTACGAGGCTATTTCGGGCTAAGTTCATCCCCGAGCAAATCTAGGATAAGATGGAGCATTAGTTTCTCTCTCTTACTCAGGGCTCCATGACGGTATTGGAGTATGAGGCCAGGTTTGCTGAGCTTTCCAAATATGCTCCCCATATAGTTGCTGATGAGCGCAGGAAGCCAAAGAAGTTTGTGATGGGGCTCAAACTATCACTTAGGTCGAGGCTTGTTGCTTTTGACCACCGTACTCTAGACGAGGCTCTCAGCGCAGCGTGCAGGCAGGAGAGCGAGATGGACCAATACTTGTAGGAGAAGAGGGCAGCGTAGAAGAGGTCAGCGCCACCTTTCTAGAGGTAGTACAGGAAGAAGGCAGTGTACTAGTCACCACAGTGTCTAGTAGCAGCTTCTAGTCAGCAGGTAGTTGCACCACAGTCCCCTAGCTTCAGGCCCAGCGAAAAGAAGATGTGTCCTCACTGTGGAAGGGCACACGGTAGTACCGAGTGTTGGAAGTTGGCAGGGAAGTGTCTCAAGTGTGGCAGCACCGAGCACCAGATCCGGAATTGCCCTAGACTTCAGCAGGGTGTCCAGCGAGGAGTGCCAGCCCCAGCAACGATAGCAGCAGTAGCACCAGTCATAGGAAGACCGGGAAGGCCTCGAGCCCAAGCTTGAGTGTTTGCACTAGCTCGAGAGGACGCAGAGCAGGCTGAGAACATCACGGAAGGTACGATTCTAGTCATGGGTGTGCATGCTCGGGTGTTGTTTGGTATGGGTGCCATACACTCATTTATTTCCAAGCGGTTTGCCAAGCAGTTAGCAGCAGAGTCTGGAGTTGAGGCAGAGGAGTTAGAAGTCCCTTTGTATGTGTGCACACCAGCAGGTACGGTATCGACCAGGAAATACATTCCATCCTTACCTGTGTGCATTGAGGACCGAGGCTTGTTCGGGTGATTCTACTTGCTCAAGATGAAGGACTATGATGCCATTCTAGGTCTGGATTGGCTTGAAGAGCACTATGCTTTCGTGGATTGTAGCAGAAAGAAGATTACTTTCCGTATTCTTGGTGTGGATGAGTTCTCACATCCATTGCCAAGGAACTTAGCGGGAAGGTTTGTGATCTCCACCATGAAGGTGATGAGGATGGTGAGGAAGGGGTGTGACGCATTTCTTGCCAGTGTGGTCTTAGTTCCAAAGCCTGATCAGTCACCGACCCTTGAGGAGATTGAGGTAGTGCAGGAGTTTCCAAACGTGTTCCTTGATGATTTGTCTGGATTGCCACTGGCTAGGGAGATAGAGTTCACTATAGAGTTGCTTCCAATCACCTCTCCTATCTCTAAGGCTCCATATCGGATGGCACTTGCAGAGTTAGCCGAGCTGAGAAAGCAGTTACAGGATTTGCTGGTTAAGGGATTCATTTGCCCTAGTCTGTCGCCATGGGGCGCACTGTATTGTTCGTGAAGAAGAAAATGGGTCTCTCAGGCCGTGCATTGACTATAGGAAGGTCAACCAGGTGACGGTGAAGAACAGGTATCCTTTGCCCCACATAGATGATTTGTTTGATCAACTACAGAATGCATCAGTGTTTTCTAAGATTGATCTGTGGTCCGGCTATCACCAGTTGAGGATTAAAGGTAAGGATGTGTCCAAGACGGCTTCCAGGACTTTTTATGGACACTATTTCTTGTGCTTCCATTTGGTCTGACTAATGCCCCTTCAGTATTCATGGATCTCATGAACAGGGTGCTTAGACCATATTTTGATAGCTTTGTTGTAGCAACCCGTTATTTTTTTAAAATAAAATAAATAAATACTAAAAGTAATTAAAAGAAATGAATTAAATAAAACCAAATAAAGATTAAAAAGTAATGGGCTTGTTATATTAGCTCACTTAAAGGTTAATGCGCCAAATTAGGAGTTGCATTATGGGTTAAGAGGAAAATACCCAAGAAAGTTGTGACCATAATCATAGGGAAAATAAAAAAGGGTAAATGGGGGATTTAAACCATGATAATTAGCCAAGAAAGGAAATCAAATTCGTGACCCACCATGGCAAGCACCATCTAATGGCAATCCCACTCCAATTGGGAGGGGAGATCATCAAAACAAGGAAGGGAGCTAGCTAGAAACGCACCCCATGTTTCCTAGTTAGGTAGACATGGAATAAACCCTAGACCTATAAGTATTCATCCTAAGACTGAGAGGGAAGGTTCTACATTGTGTTGGGGTCATGGAAGGTTGTGCTAGGGCACCAGGAGCAGAGGAGAACGACTGGAGAATGGGACTTCTTCCTCAACCGTGCTCTGTTGTGACCTATGCATAACCCGGTCTTAGATCTTCACAAAGGTAGGTATTCTCGGGCCAAAGATGAATCTAACTCATCCTATCTTGTAGTGCATCTTGTCTACTTTCGTTTGCAAGTGATTTTCCCAATTTCCATCATGTAATCATCGAGTTATAAGTGTTTTCCCATCATCGCGCAAGTCTGCATCGTTTCTTGTTCATGCTAGTTTGCACGCCTAATGAGACCAAATTGATTTGGTCCAAAGACATAGATCTCTTATACTTGATGTCCCCTACAAGTTCCATGTTCATCACTTCATCCCTAGTGTCCTAGTTTGTGAGTTATAAGCGTTGCATGAAGATCGCTACAAGTTTCTACGTTCTCAGTCTGCATGGTTGAATCGTGACATAATCATACATCGCATTTCAGCGACTGGTATCGCGTCGGTCATGACCATCACGTTTACCTGAAAGGTGACAGGCCATGTCATCGCATTTTTGGCTAGGGTTTTGACCACAGCGCGCATCAAACTGTGTGTCGTTGACTATTAGAAAGGACTCTGAAACGCGACGACTAAGGTCGTCGGGTTTCATCATTGCTTCCTACCTCTGGGAAATCACGTCGTTTGAACAGTTAGGGTTTTCATGAATGCGACGGTTCCCATCGTCATGTTTCTTCCCTCCTGATAAACGCGACCATCATACCCGTCGCAATTTACCTGCATTATTCCAGCATCGATTTTTGCTCTATTTAAATGATTATTTAGGCTTGTTATTCATGTGTACACCCTGTAAAACTGTGTAATAAACAGTAAACCATCATGTTATTTTGATATTTGTCACTTAATTTCTTTAATTTAAAAGTTAATGTGCATGATCATTCTATGTCTCATGATTTCATGCACATGCACACACCAAATATATATCCTTGCCATAAAACTATGCGGAAAATACTTGAATAATTTATTTGGTAATCTACTTCAATAAATGCACATTATTCACCCATGATAATAAAGACATTGTATTCCGTTTTCTTACGTGGTTTTTGATTACCGCTATCACCGCTCCATTGTAGCTAGAATTCCTCTAAAACGTCGAGCAACTTATTTTCTCTACACACTACTCTCTTAACAAGTTGGAACCTCTCTATTGGACATTCCATTCTGGTAGACAAGGGACCTTTTGTTAAGACCTCCGTAAGACTCCGCACTCTGTGGATTCCCTCATGGAGACTGAGCTGGTTGTACCCTAACGCCCATAACACCTTTAGGGATCAATATGATCCAAATGGCCTCAGAAGTTCTCTCTCTTATATGAAATCACGCAGGACCTCTGGACCTATGCATAACATGGCCAGTGGAAGGGTAGTGAGTTCCACTAGACTGCCATCACCAATTGCGTGTGTTGTGCAACTGATACTATCACCCGTTTAATCGACGTTTTATGTGCAATGACCCTTAGTTCTCATCTATACTCTACTCGCTCATCCATTCACACTCTCTCTGCTATCTCGTCTATTCATCTCGTACTCTCATCTATTTCTTGGTACTCTCTAGTGGCCATTGACTGATTGTCTAAAGATAAACAATATAACTAATGCTTGGCAATAATAAAAGGCCTGGTCTGGTCCTGGGAGGTAGGCCCAAAAGTTCTATTTGCCCGAGGGAGTTAATTGACCAGAGTGTTTGGCATTACACTCAAGTGCTATCTATCTCGACTATCTAAATGACAATCAAAGTGCTATACTCATTGTGCTATTGTTATACTTTGTGCTATTTGTGCTATGGCCATCCTGCTACGTGCTATATTTGGAAACTTGTGCTATTTCAATCACATGCTATCATGCTATCTCTTACTTTACTTGACTCTCTCATTCTCTCATATAGTGACTCTGCTTTTAATACATTAATTATGTAAAGTTGCCCACACCATGAGATATAAATCCTACTGGGCGTTGTATCTCACCCTACGTTATTTGTCATTGTGTTCTCAGATGAGGCTGAGGAGAATGAATACACTCACTAGGATGGGGAGGACCAGGAGTGATCCACGAGTGCATGACGTCACCATGTTATCCTAGATTGTCTTAGTTAGTCTTTTATTTCCTTTTTATGTATTAGAGTCAATTGGGCCCTATGTTATGGCTCTAAGTTAGTTGATGTAATAGACAATAATTGAATCATCAATGAAAGATATTTGCTTTTGCATTATTTAATTATCCAATGGTTTGTTATCTATTCTACGCTCTATACTTTCTACTTGCAACTGCCTCACGTTCTGATATTCCGCGTCGGGGCGTGACAATTTTGTGGTATCAGAGCCTAGGATATCCTTACTAGGATAATTAAGTCTGGGATGTTCTAGGACGGACTGCCATGACATGTTTCTAAGTCAACTATCATAGCTATGTGAGATTTGGGTAGATCCCAGAGTTAAAATCTAAAAGAAAATCACAGATGCACCAATTAAACTCCATACCAATGTCTTAATGATAAGCTACTTTTGTAAGAAATTTAAGAAAACTAAGATGACTGCTGAACATGCTCAAATGAGGGGCATGCAACAGACGATCCAAGAACTCACCCATGTGCTTCTGCAAGCTGCACAAGGTGGAGGGAACCGCAGCGGTGTAGGCGAGCTGCATCGTAACTTTTGGAGCTTGAACCCGCCTAAGTTCAGTGGTTCCATGGACTCGGATGAGGCCGAGCACTGGATGAAGGAGACGGGAAGAATCTTCCGTGTCATGCAATGTGCAACGGGAGATAAGCTGCTATTGGATACATTCCAACTAGAGAAGGACGCGCGCTCTTGGTAGGAGTTAGTGGAAGCTACCAGGGTGAATGGTCAATTCACCTGGAATGAGTTCAAGGAAGCTTTTAATTCCAAGTACTTCTTCGAGCGTGTCCAGGAGAAGAAGGCCGCGGAGTTTGCTGCTCTTAAATAGAGGAGCCTATCTGTGGCTGAATATGAAGCACAGTTTTCAAGACTGGCCCGCTATGCTGAACACCTAGTGAATACAGAGAGAATGAAGGCTAAGCGCTTCCTGGACGGCCTTAAGCCTCAATATATTACTCAAGTGGTCCCTCTCGACATCCAGACATATGCCGAGATGGTGAAGAAAGCTCAACTACTGGAAGGTGCTACGGACTTCATTGATCGTATCAAAGGGAAGTTCGTGAAGAAAGAAGTAACATCTGGTCTATCATCTGCCAAGCCAACTAATGGCAAGAAGTGTCCTTTCAGTATCACGGAAGGACCCAGTCAGGAAAGGAAACCCAAGGTCTTCGTCCCCAATACTCCAGCGAAAAGTAATTGCAAGCACTGTGACAAGCCAGGTCACACTACTGATGAATGCTGGAGGAAAGTGGGCGCATGTCTGCACTGTGGAAGCCGCGAGCACCGTATCCCCGAGTGCCCGCTACTGAAGGAGAATGAGAGGCTCACTAATGTGCCTAAGAAATAGGGGAGACTGCAAGCTCTGCATGATGAAGAGCCCGCTAAGGAAGGTGGCGTGGTGGAAGGTACACTGCAAGTTTTCTCCCTATCAGCATTTGTTTTATTTGATACTTGCGCAACCCATTCATTTATATCTCAAAACTTTGCTGATACTTTGAATGCTAAACAAATATCTATGGGGTGTGAATTCTCTTTCACAACACCATTGGGAGAGAAGGAGAAATTGAACAAATATTTTCCATCTGTCGATATAATGATCGGAGAACACAACCTAAAAGCCGACCTGGTGTGTATGCCCATGGAAGGCTATGATGTGATTTTGGGAGCCGATTAGTTGTCCACTTATGGGGCAAGTGTCGACTGTAAGAAATGGAAAGTTACATTTAGTGAAATTCCTAAGTTGTCATTCATTGGAATTAGACATAAGAGATGGATGTCTCCATTCTCTGCCATAAAGGACCACAACATGATAAGGATAGGTTGCTTTGCTTTCCTGCGGCCGTAATAGTTGGGAAGAAGGGATCTAAGATAGGAGACATACACATAGTCCAAGATTACCCAGATGTGTTCCCTGAAGATCTGCCAAGGATTCCCCCAGAACGTGATGTCAATTTTGCTATTGAGTTAATCCCTAGAGCTACCCCGGTATCGCGTCAATCGTACCGAATGTCACTGTTGAATTAAAGGAACTGAAAGAAAAATTGATGGAGCTGCTAGAGAAGGGGTTCATCAGACCAAGTACTTCCCCATGAGGAGCACTCGTGCAGTTCACTAAAAAGAAAGATGGATCGATGAGGCTATGTATCAACTATCGACAACCCAATTAGCTACCCATCAAGAACAAGTACCCATTGCCTCGAGTCGATGAACTTTTCGACCAGATATCTAAACCTCAATATTTCTTCAAGATTGACGTCCGGTCTGGTTATCATCAAATGAGGATCAAGGATGACGACATCTTCAAAACGGCTTTCAGGAGCAGGTATGGACACTATGAATTCATTGTAATGCCTTTTGGTCTGACCAATGCTCCTGCAGCCTTTATGTAACTCATGAACAGCATCTACTGACCCTATCTAGATAAGTTTGTGGTCGTCTTCATTGATGACATCCTCATATACTCGAAGACTAAGGAAGAACATGAAGAACATCGGAGGATAGCTCTGCAAGTCTTGCGAGACAACAAATTATATGCAAAGCTGAGCAAGTGCGAATTCTGGCTCGAAGAAGTGTCTTTCTTAGGCCATGTTATATCAAAGGATGTCATCTCTGTTGATCCCTCCAAAGTTGAAGCCGTACTCAATTGGGAGAGACCAACCAATGTCACAGAAATCAGAAGCTTCTTAGGACTGGCTGGCTACTATAGGCGGTTCATAAAAAACTTCTCCAAGATTTCCGTTCCTCTCACGCGCCTTACACGAAAGGAGAATCCCTACTCCTGGAGTAAAGAGTGTGAGAAAAAGGAACAAGAGTGTTTGAATGAACAAATTGATGCCATAAAAGAAAGATATCAGTCCACAGAAAAAGAAAAATAAATCTTGATAGATGAGAATGAAAAACTCAAAAAATAAAAAGAGGTAATTCAAGAGGAATTGAAAATTGCCCAAAAAGAAATGAATGACAAGAGAGAAACCTTGTCAAAATTTGTAAAAGGAAAACAAAACCTAGATGCTATGTTGGGAGTTCGGATGAACCCAACCAAGCATGGTTTAGGTTATCAGTCTGAAAATAATAAGAAATTTGGACAAACCTTGATAACCTCATTTGTTCAAGGAAGCACTTCTTATGGAAATTCTGAAGAGAACATCAAAGAAAAATCACAAGGAAACTCAAAAACAAAATTTCAAAGTCAAGTCAAAAATTCCAAAACACAATTCAAACATGAAAGAGTTCAAAGAAAAAATTAACAAAATTTGAAATCCAGTGTTAGACCAAATTCATATCCAAAAATGAATAAAAATTTCTCAATTGGATCTAATTCTTACACCAAAAAGAATAAAGGCTTCTCACCACAAAGAATCATGGTGTGCACAATTTGCAAAAAATCTGGTCACACTGATGAAAAATGCAGATCATGAACATATTCAAGGAAAATAAAACAAATCTGGATTCCAAAACATCTTGTTGTTGAGCTGAAACAACTGATGGGACCCAAAGTAATTTGGGTACTAAGATTTTCTTTACAAATCTGTTTTTTTGCAGGAATGTCTTACAACCCACAAGAGAACTTGGAATATGCAACATGGAATAAAAACTGAAAAACAAACTGTTTTCTTATGCAAAGATTATAAGGTATATCAAATAGTGATTAGTGGAAGAACAAGTTATGCTTGTTTGAAAACTATCATTATGTGTTGATAAAAATCCTCCACCAAGTACCCATGATCTATCAGGTGTAAGAATCATCAATTTAAAAAAAAAATTTTAAAAAAAAATTACTGTGTCTTGAAATTGAATGCTGAAATTCAGTTTGCATGATTTGAATGTTGATTGATTCATAGATGCACATGTTGAGGGGGAGCATTACTGCTTGAGAAGCCAAGGTAAGTTCTGAGAATTGATTTCAAGAGAATCAGAATTGTTAATAAAGTCTTTTGAGAACAAGTTTCTGAGGTTGGTCAGGAAAATGCTGAGATGATGTGAGTTTCTGTGAAACTTCTGAGTTGTGAATAAACCTCTCATTGAATTCTATCAAATTCATGTTCATCCTTGTAGTCCTCAACTCTTAAATTTGAGTTTCATCAAATTCATTTGATCATCTTAACAATTCTTTCATTGAAGAAAGATTCTCTTTATTTTTGATGACAAATAGATGAAATCAATAACTCAAGGGGGAGCTAAAGACTTCATTGCTATTTTCTCATCAAACCAAAATTGATTCAATGTGTTGATAAATATCTAACACATGAAATGCTCATTAACTATTCTGAAGAAAACAAGGATTGACTCTTAATTGATATAGCATACTCTTTTAGTCAACATTCTTTAGAAACTCTAAACTTCTAAAGTGACTTGATTTCTTTAATGGGATGATGGAAAATTGTGTATTGACTTTACACATTTCCTTTAAGACTGATAAAGAGTAAAGTTGTGTCAAATTGCTTTATGTTCATTTTCAAATTTTTTTGATAAAGCAATGGTACAAATTCTGAGAAACTGCACACCTTCACAAAGAATGAAGAGCCATATATGTCATGAAGTGTTTGTGCTATCTCTATTCTAAGGGGTCAATTTAAATGATGATTGAGTAACTAGAAATATTGGCGTCTGATAAACGTATATTTCCATGTAAAAAGTTTTTCATTCACCCCTTTAAGCAAGATAATGAGTAAATCTTTAGTAACCAGGGACTCTGGTGTGTTAAAAGCATGTGTACTTGAGTGAAAAATATTTACTACATTTGAATGCTCATTGCATAAATATTCAAGAAAATTCAATCAAACAAAATGAACAACTTAAACTCAAATCAGATATTTTAAGGATGTTTAACCTCAATTCAAATTATCTTCACCCTGAAGAAATCACATTTGCGACGGCCCTCCTTATACCAGTACGATTATACCAATCCACGTCGGTATAGGGAACATCGTTACAGTGGGACATTTACCCAACGCTATCACATGATTGAGATGTACATAAATATAGACACAGAGTAGCGAAAGTAAAAGAACTAACTGTCATTATATTTCATCATCCACATTAAACATACATGGTCCATATAACAATTTAAAAGTACTAAAGTCCACATAATGAAAATTCCAAATCCAAATTTCATTGTTTGTCCACAATTACAAAGTCTCAATTACATACTATGAAAGTGAAAGTACAATGACGATGATTCCACTACAATCTACTCTCCTCGCTCGGAGTCGCTCTCCACGGTCTCCTCCAAGGAAGTAGGGTCCACTGCTACACCTGTACGCCGAAGCAAGAGTGAGTCTAAAAGATTCAGCAAGTAATCCACACACATTATACATGCATACATCACGTGCACATCTTACTTTCAATTACATTAATCAATATATGTAGCATGGTTGAACAATGTTAAGAAGAAAACCTATCATGATATTTCTACCAATTTCATAACACAAGATACATGGTTTATGTCGTTCCACAATAATATACCTACCACATGCTTTCTATACATTTACTCACATGATAGCTAAATTTATATCTATGTTGCAACATGATAGCAATTGAGACATGAAATTTTACACATAAAGGAAGAGCGTTCCTAACATGGATCCTACGTACTTTTCCACATGCACATCACATTTGTAAACATACTAAGCTTGCTGTTGTGACATGAATCTAACTGCATCATATCATATTTCACAATTCTACATGCTATCACATTTGGTTCACATATTCACATATTCACTTACACCCTACACATTTTCACTTATACACAATCACATTATTCTCATTTAAATGCCGTGACACATAGTCCAAACCACCACTAGAAGGACACATATAACACATTCACATAACACATAGACGCCACCTAGGCAACACAGTGACGAATCTTGGTACTGCACAGACCGGAAGAAGTATTTTCCACCATAACCAGTGGGACTTGTCCACCTCCAGGATTTCATCGTAATGCCATTAGGATATCAAACACATTGAACCTTCCCGTGGGGACTTTACCACGGTACGGTTCCACAGCCTTCTATGGAAGCAGTGTCACAGACGGCACGTTTTACACATTTTCCGATTTAACACACACAATTTCACACAATTTAGCACTTAGCTTCCATTTTCACCAATATGCACATGGTTCAGTTTTCCCTAACATGATGGTACTGTTAACAGAACTTTAACATTCAGAAATTTACCATAATCATGTTGAAACTCATTAACAATCTATAATCACATTAAGCATGCTTTAATAACTCATTTCTTCATGAAAATTTCACAATATCATCTACTATTGCCCAAATCACATGAAATTTTAACCACATACTGTTTGCAGGCTTCAGATCATACATACAAATTTTCATATTTTTCTGAGCTATACGGAATTTACAGAAAATAGAACACTCATTCGCATGCTATTCATAAATCAATTTATCATGGAATCACAATGTCATGGTCGAAACTAACAGTTCACAAATCTGTGTCCAACATTCACATCATCACAAAAATTTTCCGCAAATTTATTATGCAACCTACAATTTACTGAAAATTTAAAACATCCTACACATACTCCCTATTTTTCAGTACAGAAATTACAACTAATTACATGGTCATGGGAAAATTCCCAAAATTTCATGGCATGGACTGACATTCATACACATCATCCAAAAATTTTATGGCATTCAAATTCCTCATGGATTATATGAAAAGGAAGCTACCATGTCCAAGATCTTGTCTAACATGCATTTCAAATACGCTTATCATTCAACACTATTTACAGAAAATTCACAGAAACGTCACAACACTCTTCACTATCTATATTACGTAACATATACAATTTACAATATATCCTCATGCGTAGAAAACCCAAAAATAGTCATATAAGGAAGAACAGTTCACTGTTCTGTCCTGAAGAACTAAACGGCAAGGGCTGGCCGTTCACAGATGTTAATAGCAGTATCGCCTGCCGCCAACCTAGGATCTTAACGGCATGAGATCTTGCCGTTAAGTTCCTGTCTGTGCAAAACACAGACTGAACTCCAAAGATCGGGGAATCTCGGGTTCCAGGACTCGAATAAAATTCTAGAAAAATGCCTAAGACCTACTAGACATATGTATGAACAATGGGGATGGGTTACTTGCCTCTGAAAAAATCTCCAAGGGGATCGAAATGGTTGAGGAAGCTCTCCTTGGGCAGTGCCAAGAAGCCTCCAAGATTTCCTTGCTCCGGGTTCTAGGTTGATGTAGACTGTAACCCGGCGTTGGAGAAGCTTTCCCCAACATTCAGACTCCCCTCCAGTTGCAGTAGATCGTCGGAAGGAGCCTCCAGTCGTCGGATCAAAGCCTACGAAGCTCTGGTTTTTCTCTCTTTTTCTCACAGCTAGGGTTTCTCCTTGCCAAGAGCCAAGAGAGCTCTTCCAGTCACAAAGAGGGCTATTTTTATAAGCAATGCCTTGGGGTTTTGCGTTGAAGAGATGGGAGAGCCGTTGGGAGACAACTCCCCAATCAGAGAGCAAGGCAAATCTGGGATTTCTGGATCTGCTGCGCACAGAAATTCAGAGAGATAGACGTCCACATACATGGCCGTCTACCTATCTTTTGGCGTCCATCGACATGGACGTTTACTTAACATGAACGTCCATCCATGTTGCCGTCAACTTGCTCCTCGGCCAGGGCATGAAACCATGCAGAAAGCCATATCCACGCTATATATATACATGCAATGTATGAAGTATAACGTACACACTAACTACACCATGCAAATGAACATTATTTACAACTAAATATACACATACATACATAAGTACACCAAGATATTATATACATAGATATCTGCGTATGCATACATAATGTTCTACACAAGCATGACTCAACACGCGGCAAAATAAAATGACAAAAGTCGAGGGCCTTACACCCTCTCCCCCTTAAAGACAGTTCATCCTCGAAGTTTAAACAACACTACTCAAACAAATGGGGATACTTCTTCCTCATCGCATCCTCAAGCTCCCAAGTAGCCTCCTCTCGTGAGAAGTTTCGCCATAAAACTTTCACCGACGCAATACTCTTGTTCCGGAGATGCTGAACCTTCCGGTCAAGAATAGCTACTGGTTGCTTCACATACGACAGATCTGGCTGGATCTCTACTGGCTCGTGACTAATAACATGAGACGGATCTCGAACATATCTCCTGAGCTTAGATACGTGGAAAACAGGATGAACACTAGATAACGCGGGTGGCAAAGCTAGCTCATATGCCTCGTTGCCCAAATGTCTGAGAATCTCATATAGGCCAATGAATCTAGGACTTAATTTGCTATGCCTGCCAAATCTAACCACACCACGAGTAGGCGATATCTTCAAAAAGACATGCTCACCTACCTTGAACTCTAAATCCTCTCTCCTGTTGTCGGCATAACTCTTCTGCCTATCCTATGCCGCAACAAGCCTCTTCCTAATCAACTGGACCTTATCTGAAGTCTCCTGAACTAACTCCGGACCGATCAGCTGCCTATCACCTGTCTCCTCCCAACATAAAGGAGATCTACAGGTCCTACCATATAGCGCCTCAAATGGAGCCATACCAATACTCCCATGAAAGTTGTTGTTATATGCGAACTCCACATGAGGTAAATGGCGCTCCCAATCATCCTTCCAATCCAGAACACATGCTCTCAACATATCCTCAAGCGTCTGGATAGTCCTCTCGGACTGTCCATCTGTCTGAGGATGAAACGCCTAACTAAGCTTCAGCTCTGAACCTAAAGCATCTTGAAGACCCTTCCATAGTCTCGAAGTAAATCTCGGATCTCGATCTGAAATGATCGACTTCGGCACACCATGCAATCTAATGATGCTACTAACATACAACCTAGCCAGACTCTCAACCGACTGCTTCTTCTTCATAGGCAAGAAATGCGTAGTCTTCGAGAATCTATCTACGACTACCCAAATCAAGTCATTACCTCATCTAGATCGGGGCAAACCCGAAACAAAATCCATAGTGACAGCTTCCCACTTCCATACTGGGATTTCCATCTTCTGCATAAGACCAGATGGTCGCTGCCGCTCGGCTTTCACTTACTGGCATACTAAACACCTAGATACATAATCCGCTCCATCCCTCTTCATGCCAAACCACCAAAAAGACCTCTTCAAATCCTGGTACATCTTAGTGTTATCTGGATGAATAGAGAATCTCGACCTATGAGCATCTGCTAATACGTGCTCACGGACATCTACAATGTCAGGAACACATACTCGGTGATGGAATCTAATCACGCCATCCTCATCGCGAGCAATGCCTGCCTTGCCCACTAACTCTTGGAGTCTAGGGTCGGCCTTCTGCTGCTCGATCACCTCATCCAACACCGAAGACCTAATGGACAACTGAGCTACAAAAGCCTGACACAAAGATGGCTCTAACTCAGTCATCGCACACGCTGCATCCTCCAACATCTTCCAATCCTTCTGGAGAGAAGACTTCTTCCTACTAAGGGCATCCTCTACAACATTCGCCTTTCCAGGAGGATACTGGAGGTCAAAGTCATAGTCCTTCAAGAACTCAATCCATCTTCTCTGCCTCAGGTTTAATTCCTTTTGGGAGAAAAGATATTTCAAGCTCTTGTGGTCAGTGAATACCTCAAATCTGGCACCATAAAGATAGTGTCTCCAGATCTGTAGTGCATGAACGACTGCCGCAAGCTCCAAATCATGAGTCGGATAGTTTCGCTCATGCTCCTTTAATTGACGAGAAGCATACGCTACTACCCTTCCTTGCTGCATCAATCCGAGAAGCATCCGTATAGATAGCAAAACCCTCTACACCGCTCGGCAGAACTAACACTGGAGCTGATGTGAGCTTAGTTTTCAATAATCGAAAACTACTCCCACACTCCTCGGACCAAACAAACTTCACTCCCTTCCTGGTCAGCTGAGTCAATGGGGCGGCGATGGATGAAAATCCCTCAATAAATCGCCGATAGTAACCCGCCAAACCAAGAAAACTCCAAATCTCCGAAGGGGTCTTGGGAATCTCCCAATCCATAACAGCCTGGACCTTCACTGGATCAACTGCTACACCGGCACCGGAGATAACATGCCCAAGGAAATGAACCTCGCGCTACCAAAAATCGCACTTGCTGAATTTAGCATACAGCTTGTGTGCACGAGAACCTCTAATACTACCCTCAAATGCTGACGGTGTGTAGTCTCATCCGGAGAATAGACTAACACATCTTCTATAAACACTACAACAAAGCTATCTAAATAAGGCCTAAACACCATGCTCATAAGGTCCATGAATGCTTCCGGGGTGTTGGTTAGACCAAAAGGAAGAACTAAAAACTCATAATGTCCATAACGAGTCCTAAAAGCCGTCTTGGACACATCCTCACTCCTAATCCTCAACTGATGATAGCCAGACCGCAAATCAATCTTAGAAAAGACTGATGCATTTTGCAGCTGGTCAAACAAATCATCAATCCGAGGTAAGAGATACATGTTCTTCACAGTCACTTGGTTTGGCTTCCTATAATCAATGTATAACCTAAGTGACCCATCCTTCTTCTTTACAAACAATACAGGTGCGCCCCAAGGAGAAACACTAGGGTGAATGAATCCCTTATATATCTAGCAATTCCTGCAACTGCCTCCTCAACTCGGCTAACTCCGTAGGTGCCATCCGATATGGAGCCTTCGAGATAGGAGAGGTGCCCGGAAGCAACTCTATGGTGAACTCTATCTCTCTATCCGGTGGCAATCCAGACAAATCATCGGGAAAAACGTCTGGAAAATCCTGCACTACAATGATCTCTGCAAGGGTAGGTGACTCATCAGCCTCGGGTACTAACACTACGCTGGCAAGAAAAGCATCACAACCCTTGTTTACCATGCGCATCGCCTTCATGGCAGAGATAACTAACTTTCCCGCCAGGTTCCTTGGCAATGGATGAGAGAACTCGTCCTCACCAGGAATGCGGAAAACAATCCTCTTCCCATGACAATCTACTAATGTATAGTTCTCCTCTAGCCAATCTAGACCAAGAATAGCATCAAAGTCCTTCATCTTCAGCAAGAAGAAACACCCCTCAATGCATACAGGTAACGACAGAATGCACTTCCTAGTCAATACCGTACCCGCAGGTGTGTGTACAGATAAAGGGACTTCTAAAACCTCAGACTCTACGCCTGACTCTATAGCCAACTTCCTAGCAAACCGCTCGGAAATGAACGAGTGAGTGGCCGTATCAAACAAAACTCGGGCGTGCACACCTAGAATTAAAACCGTACCTTCGGTGACATGCTCCGCCTGCTCGGCATCCTCTCGTGCTAGAGCAAACACTCGATCTTGAGCTCGAGGCCTTCCTGGTCTTCCTGTAGCTGGTGCTACTGCTGCTGCCGCTGCTGGGGCTGGCGCTCCACGCTGGGCTCTCTGCTGAAGTCTCGGACAATCCTTGATCTTGTGATCGCTGCTCCCGCACTTCAGGCATTTCCCCACTACCATCCAACACTCCGTACCACCGTGTGCCCTCCCGCAGTGGGGACACTCCTTCTTCACACTAGGGGAATGCTGAGAAGGTACCAGAGTACTGCTGGCTGCCACTGGGCGCTGCGGTGACTGGTACACTACCTTCTTCTTATCCTGCCGCTGGAAAGGAGCTGCAGGCCTCTTCTGTGAAGCCTTCTTCTCCTCGAGGTACTGCTCCATCTCACCCTCCTGCCTACAAGCAGCGCAAAGGGCCTCGTCCAGGGTACGATGATCAAACGCCACAAGCCTCGTCCTCAGTGACGGCTTAAGGCCCATCACAAATTTCTTTGCCTTCCTGCGCTCATCAGCCACTATGTGAGGTGCATACTTAGATAATTCAGCAAACCTGGCCTCGTACTCGAGTACAGTCATGGAGCCCTGAGTCCAGGAAAGGAACTCCTGCTCCATCCTGTCCTGGATATGTTCGGGGACGAACTTAGCCCGAAAGAGCCTCACGAACTCGTCCCAAGCAACGTCAATAGCACCGTCCTCGAATCGGGTACGCAGTAAGGAAGACCACCACACATCAGCTCTCTCCTGTAGCATATAGGTGGCAAAAGTAACCTTGTCCTCGTCCGCACACCTAACAGCCCGAAAGATCTTCTCGATCTCCCTCATCCAGCTCTCAGCTAGTAATGGGTCACTCTCCCCCTTAAAAGAGGGTGGCAACATCCTCTTGAATCTTTCCATGATGGAGGGTCCACCATGGTTCTGAGCCTGGGGAACTGGAACCTGGGCCTGCTACAACAAACAACAAGCAATGCATATTCAACACAACATCATGCAATTAAATAAAACAGACTACTCTTTATCTTATTATTCTAACCTGAGCCTCCATCTGAGCCTGGAGTGCAGCCTGGGTGTGGGCCTGCGTCTACATGGCCTGCACTAGACCCTGCATGAACACTCCATAATCCACAGGCGGCGGTCGGGGAAGTACAGGACCCTGAGGTGCCGGGGCCGGCTGCTCAATCTGCTCCTCACGCCTCTACTCGCCCTCACGAGTAGGAACACCACCACGTCTACCACGCGAAGCCATGTGCTGTAATAATTTATCCACTATTAGAAACTATGTTATTTAGTTCCTCACCACTTTCTTATCTATCCTTCATTCATTATTAATCAATTCTACAAATGTGGACAACTCTATAAAGACTTAGCATGTAATGGAGATGATGGCTTATGTATATTTATGTACAATCTCAACCAGTCGGCGCTCTGATACCAATCTCTGCGACGACCCTCCTTATACCGGTACGATTATACCAATCCACATCGGTATAGGGAACATCGTTACAGTGGGACATTTACCCAACGCTATCACATGATCGAGATGTACACAAATATAGACACAGAGTAGCAGAAGTAAAGAACTAACTGTCATTATATTTCATCATCCACATTAAACATACATGGTCCATATAACAATTTAAAAGAACTAAAGTCCACATAATGAAAAATCCAAATCCAAACTTCATTGTTTGTCCACAATTACAAAGTCTCAATTACATACTATGAAAGTGAAAGTACAATGACGATGATTCCACTACAATCTACTCTCCTCGCTCGGAGTCACTCTCCACGGTCTCCTCCAAGGAAGTAGGGTCCACTGCTAAACCTGTACGCCGAAGCAAGAGTAAGTCTAAAAGACTCAGCAAGTAATCCACACACATTATACATGCATACATCACGTGCACATCTTACTTTCAATTACATTAATCAATACATGTAGCATGGTTGAACAATGTTAAGAAGAAAACCTATCATGATATTTCTACCAATTTCATAACACAAGATACATGGTTTATGTCGTTCCACAATAATATACCTACCGCATGCTTTCTATCCATTTACTCACATGATAGCTAAATTTATATCTATGTTGCAACAGGATAGCAATTGAGACATGGAATTTTACACATAAAGGAAGAGCGTTCCTAACATAGATCCTACGTACTTTTCCACATGCACATCACATTTGTAAACATACTAAGCTTGCTGTTGTGACATGAATCTAACTCCATCATATCATATTTCACAATTCTACATGCTATCACATTTGGTTCACATATTCACATATTCACTTACACCCTACACATTTTCACTTATACACAATCACATTATTCTCATTTAAATGCTGTGACACATAGTCCAAACCACCACTAGAAGGACACATATAACACATTCACATAGCACATAGACACCACCTAGGCAACACAGTGACGAATCTTGGTACTGCGCAGACCGGGAGAAGTATTCTCCACCCTAACCAGTGGTACTTGTCCACCTCCATGTTTTCATCCTAATTCCCTTAGGATATCAAACACATTGAACCTTCCCGTGGGGACTTTACCACGGTACGGTTACACAGCCCTCTATGGAAGCAGTGTCACAGACGACACATTTTACACATTTTCCGATTTAACACACACAATTTCACGCAATTTAGCACTTAGCTTCCATTTTCACCAATATGCACATGGTTCAGTTTTCCCTAACATGATGGTACTGTTAACAGAACTTTAACATTCAGAAATTTACCATAATCATGTTGAAACTCATTAACAATCTATAATCACATTAAGCATGCTTTAATAACTCATTTCTTCATGAAAATTTCACAATATCATCTACTGTTGTCCAAATCACATGAAATTTTAACCACATGCTGCTTGCAGGTTTCAGATCATACATGCAAATTCTCATATTTTTCTGAGCTATACAGAATTTACAGAAAATAGAACACTCATTCGCATGCTATTCATAAATCAATTTATCATGGAATCACAATGTCATGGTCGAAACTAATAGTTCACAAATCTGTGTCCAACATTCACATCATCACAAAAAATTTCCGCAAATTTATTATGCAACCTACAATTTACTGAAAATTTAAAACATCCTACACATGCTCCCTATTTTTCAGTACAGAAATTACAACTAATTGCATGGTCATGGGAAAATTCCCAAAATTTCATGGCATGGACTGACATTCATACACATCATCCAAAAATTTTATGGCATTCAAATTCCTCATGGATTATATGAACAGGAAGCTACCATGTCCAAGATCTTGTCTAACATGCATTTCAAATACGCTTATCATTCAACACTATTTACAGAAAATTCACAGAAACGTCACAACACTCTTCACTATCTATATTACGTAACATATACAATTTACAATATATCCTCATGGGTTGAAAACCGGAAAATAGTCATATAAGGAAGAACAATTCACTATTCTGTCCTGAAGAACTAAACGGCAAGGGCTAGCCGTTCACAGATGTTAACGGCAGTATCGCCTGCCGCCAACCTAGGATCTTAACGACATGAGATCTTGCCGTTAAGTTTCTGTATGTGCAAAACACAGACTGAACTCCAAAGATCGGGGAATGTGGGGTTCCAGGACTCGAATAAAATTCCAGAAAAATGCCTAAGACCTACTAGACATATGTATGAACAATGGGGATGGGTTACTTGCCTCTGAAAAAATCTCCAAGGGGATCGAAATGGTTGAGGAAGCTCTCCTTGGGTAGTGCCAAGAAGCCTCCAAGATTTCCTTGCTCCGGGTTCTAGGTTGATGTAGACTGTAACCCGGCGTTGGAGAAGCTTTCCCCAACATTCAGACTCCCCTCCAGTTGCAGTAGATCGTCGGAAGGAGCCTCCAGTCGCCAGATCAAAGCCCACGAAGCTCTGGTTTTTCTCTCTTTTTCTCACAGCTAGGGTTTCTCCTTGCCAAGAGCCAAGAGAGCTCTTCCAGTCACAAAGAGGGCTATTTTTATAAGCAATGCCTTGGGGTTTTGCGTTGAAGAGATGGGAGAGCTGTTGGGAGACAGCTCCCCAATCAGAGAGCAAGGCAAATCTGGGATTTCTGGATCTGCTGCGCACAGAAATTCAGAGAGATAGACGTCCACATACATGGCCGTCTACCTATCTTTTGGCATCCATCGACATGGACGTTTACTTAACATGAACGTCCATCCATGTTGCCGATCAACTTGCTCCTCAGCCAGGGCATGAAACCATGCAGAAAGCCATATCCACGCTCTATATATACATGCAATGTATGAAGTATAACGTACACACTAACTACACCATGCAAATGAACATTATTTACAACTAAATATACACATGCATACATAAGTACACCAAGATATTATATACATAGATATCTACGTATGCATACATAATGTTCTACACAAGCATGACTCAACACGCGGCAAAATAAAATGACAAAATTCGAGGGCCTTACAACATTACTTTGGATTAGTAAAGTATCAAAGATTGCACTTGACTGCATTGAATGTTTTATATCAATCAAATTGTCATCCCAGTACTTCAGAAATTTTAATGATCAACTCTTGTCCGATATATCTCAACCCAGTGAATCTATAATGGAATTTTGATGAGAAATTGGAAATGATTTCTTTAACATATTAAAAATCCTTGAATGATTGATGTTAGATATTTTTCATCATAACAAAGAATTTTCTTCACATTTTTCTCAAAAAATTCAGAAATTTCTTCTAAATCAGGTCGACACACTCTCACCCTGTGTCGACACCATAGTCTATCAGGTCGACACACTCATTCTGCTGTGTCGACACAATTGGGTTCTTCTGCCAGTCCCTGTTTAGGGTAAATGAACCGGAGGTTCATCTTATCCCCCATCTTGTGGTGTCGAAACCATCTTTATATGCCCTATTCCCCAGGTCGACCCTACCACTTGCACTTCCCATTCTATTTAAACATCTCCCTCCATCCAACACTCTTGGAAATGATTCCCTGCATTTCCAGTTTTCTCTCTTCAACTCGTCCAACCTTCATCCCCTCTCATCCTTCCCTCCATCATGCCTCCCAAACACACTCCCAAGAGAGGAGCAAAGTCCAGGACTGCTGCAAGGGGCATTGTGATTGAAGAGCCCCAACCGGAAAGGAGAAGCAAGTTTCGGCATGATCTTTCCAAGAGAATATGTATGAAAACCATCATAGAATGGAAGACCTTTTGCATACAAGACTTTCAACTATGCAAACTCAGATGAGAATCGATTTGTTTGCTTTGGAAGCAAGGATGAAGAACATTGAAAACATTTTACTTCCAATTCCTCCTCCTCCTCCACCTCCATCTAAATGATGTTTCTTGTTTTATTTTTATGATGTCAAAGGGGGAGAAAGGACTATTTTGGTATTTTGGTTGTCTATTTTGGCTGTTGTCTTTTTAACATGCTAGTGAATGGATATATACATTTTGGCTGATGGACATTTTGGTTATTGGGTGCTTGTATGGTTGATCCTTTGATTGTGATAAATGGATGACATGACATGATTAACTGATTGAAATGATGAATTTTTTTTTTGTCATGGAATAACATGAATGAATGCTTTTAAAATCACATATGTGAGAAAATCAAGGTTAATTGATGAATCATAGTTGCCATCATCAAAAAGGGGGAGATTATTGGATCTCTTATTTTGATGATACCTAAATATGATTCATAAATATGTGAAAAAATCATGCCTATCATGTTTCATTTATATCTCACAATGTTTCTTCCATGTGCAGCTCAAATAAGAAGTCAAACAAGCCAGTGGTGTCGATACAGTCCAGTTGTGTGTCGACACTAGCTTATTGTCCTAGAACCATGCTTTCAGCAAGGATCCAGTGGTGTCAACACAGTCCAACTGTGTGTCGACACTAGCATACTGTCCCAGAATACCAGTTTGAGGCTGATGCTTGGTGTGTCGACACACCTGTGTGTAGTGTCGACACACTTCGGATTTTTTGCAGAATCCAAATTGCTGAGACATGTGGATGCTTTTTCTAGGGCCTTTTTGAGTAGGAATTTCCATGCCTCCAGATCCCAAGATATTTTGTGGACCCATGGGACTATAAATGCCCCTTGTCTACTTGGCTTTTAGAGCATAACATCGCAACACCCATCTGCTCTTCCAGTCTCCAGAGCATTCTAGGCTATTTCAGAAGAAGGCTTCAACCCAGCAACCTGCTTCCAGATCTGAAGGAACTAAAGCATTGTACACCTTGGATGATCCATCTAGAGAAGGAATTCAAGCCTTCATAAGTCTTCTTCCTGGAGCCGAAGTAGAAGAGCTGGTCCCTATTCTTGAAGCAGAAATAGGGATCTTTGAACCAGACATCTCCAACCTTGGTTCTTAATTGTTCTGTCTGGTTCCTCAACTCAAACTCATTCTATACTGTGTGTTTTGTGGAATTGGTGCAATTCTTGTGCCCAATTTCGTGTGTGTGGTCAGATCTGATATTTCTGAATCTCAGAGTGTGTGTGTCGTTGTGTGACTTTTTTGAACTGGCAAGATAAGCCACATTTGTGTGTATGTGTGGATGGTGGATGTAGGATACACTGTTGTGTAATCCGAACCACCCTAAATCTCTTTGTCTTTGTGGTTTGATTGTGTCTTGCATTAGATGCTTGATAGGGTCGTTAGTATTGCACCATCCAACTTGTCTAAATTGTTCAGAATTGCCATTGATCTTTAGATTTTACTCTTTAACTCAATCTCTCAAAGATTCTAATCAAAGTGGTTTTTAAAATTTAGAGAAATCTATTCAACCCCCCCTTCTAGATTTCTTCATAGCAGGTTTTCCGCAACATTTTAGAATAGCCCAGGGGGTGAGATCATAGGATGAGCATTTTCACTATGTTCTTCCATCATTTGAGGTAGGGAGGCTAACATCTGTAGCCCCATTGTTATCTCTGTAATGTTGCATGTGAGTTCCATGCCTTAGAATTGAGTTTTTAAGGGGGGATTATCCTTGCCAGGGAAAGGGTGTTGCATCGGATGATCCAAGTGTTGGATCGGTGTTTTTTAAGTGTTTACGGGTGTTTTTTGAAGCAGAGAAGAGCTACCCACTATCAGTTTTCTGTGTCGTAGGTGATTCCACTCCTAGGAGAGGGCTTGGCCTATCAACATTACTAGGAACCGATGAACTTAACGGTGAGATCTATTGCCACCTTGTTCTTCTTGACGGTATGATCTGCTGCTGTTGAGTGCACCTTGACAGCATGCGATGTCGCTGTCAATTTCTATTAACAGTGGTCATTGCCGTTGTTTACTCTTTGTGACCCAACAGTGCTCCCCCTTGTGCTACCTACATGGTGTGTGTGGGTGTTGTGGTACCCACTTTGTGACATGGAGTTTTCAGATGTTGAGAGTGTCCCCATCTGTGTTGCATGTGTTCTATGCTTTAGTTGTGATGTGTACTCGGGTGTTGAGTGTGACTCCACCTGGATGAATGGCGTGAGTCAATCTGTCGGTGAGCCTAGACGTCGATAGTGTCTTCATCTACTGTGTGCCCTTTGTAATGGTTTTGAGCCGATTGAGGATCAGACGTAAGGGAGAGCATCTGAGTGTACACACGTGGCTGGGATTGAGGACTCTATGGGGTTGAGACGCCAAGCCATAGGCCTAGCTAGTCCGACTTTGTGTGATGTAGCTCATGTTGTGTTAGTGCACCTGTACCTGCGAGGTACTTGTGTGGCTGCTGCCTTTAGTGTAGAGTCAATTGTCATTGTTCGACTTCTAGTGTGATGGCCTAGTTGTATTTTTGACTTTTACTCAGTACAATGTTTACTTACCTATTGTACTTCCATTCCTGCACTTGGTTTGCATGTGTTGTTTTTCTGGTGGGGTTGGTGTCCTTACTGGGTCTTGATTAGGGACTCACTCCCTTCCCTTTCAAGTGAGGGACCGTTAGCCTAGGGTGCAGACATGCAGAGTCACTCCAGTGGTCTTGCCTAGCTATTAGCTTTATGAGCTGAGTAAATACTTAGTAGTACTTTCCTCCCTCACTGTACTTGTGCTCTGAGATGTACATATAGTATATTATATATATATATATATATATATATATATATATAGAGAGAGAGAGAGAGAGAGAGAGAGAGAGAGAGTTGAGTTTGGTTTGCACTTGTTGAGACCAGTCTTCTTATATGCCTTCCTCAGACATTTTCATTAACCCTTTTGAGCTTTGGCTCATGGGTGGCGGTTTAGGGTTCAGGTATATTGGAGGGTATCTGGTATCTCGGATCCTGGGTTGTTACAACTGCTATCTCCTTCAGCTTCTCCTTCTCTGATTGGCCATGTGGGAAGGGGGTGCCTCTGTGTAGGGTCCCCTCCCCATCTCCCTCTTGGGAAGTAAGCTTCCCCATTGTGGGGTTTTTTCTATTTTAAAAGTGCTACTTTTCTAGCCCAATCCCCACTTTATTGCCCTTTTATTGATCACCTTGCTTGAGTGTTCCTAGAGATGTTATGTTTCTTTTCATCACTTAGGTATATTCTGTCAGTGGTTTGGAGATCTAGAGTATTTGGCATTTCATCCTCTTCTCCATTGTTAGGAGAGTTTCTTCTAAGACTTTATCCTGATCTAGACTGTTGCTTATTGAGTTTCAGCTCTAAAGCTCCTTCAGATTGTGCTATATCTGGCTTGGGTTTTCATTTTTATCAATGGAATGGTTAGCTTCTCATTTATATTGTACGATTTGTATGATTTGGTCAAAATCATGTGGGGTTTATCAATTTGTTTCCATTGTAAGGGGTTTGCTCCATGGGTTATCCATAATCTTGTACTTTATCTATTTGAATGGGAAGCTCTCATCTTTTCCTTGTCAAAAAAGAGAGAGAGTAAATAATCACATGTAGACATAGCTATCCTATATGAAGATAAAGCTCTTGCAATACTTGAAGGTATTTTATGGGTCTTGGAGCTAAACATTCAAGTTAGGATTCATAGTGATGCATTAGTAGTTAAAGAGGGCCGATCTCGAGTCTTCTTTCTTGTGAACCGCCAGATCACATTTGGTTGTGGAGATGCCTATGAGCTCATTAAGGTGGAGTCTACACCAGAGGAGACCATGCATATGAGAGCCCAAGGGACTTGCCCTGGGAGATTGCCCTCTGATGCCTAAGTTAGTAGTGTGAACACAAAATAGGGAGGTGACTCAAGATCGTTCTCCACCAAAATTGAAGGAAGTAGAAGTTTGGGATTGCTTGCTTACAGTCATCGAGGGGGTTACTGGGGGGTTTAATAAGCTTTAGCTTCCCCATTGGTCCATACTGGAAGTGGTGGTCAGTATGGGTAGGACGTGGAGGTGGTAGGTGGCAACATGGCTCCATTGACCCTCTGAGGGGCCACATTCACCGTACGGGGAGGCTATGATGCCTTTTGTTGGGGGGAAGTCTCCCCAAGGCATCGCCCCACCCCATAGGGTGGAGCAATCATGAGATCACACCCTCCTTTTGTCCTTGTCTATCTCATCATCCTTTCTTAAGGATGCTTGTTGATGTCACAACTGATCGGGGATAGCTCGAGCCTCACTCTTTATGGGTGTAGGTTCGCTCAAGACATTATCCCTTCTCGAGTGTTGTCTATTCGGGAGAGAGCTTATCGAGTTGAAGATCACTTGGCCATAGTTGTGTTTGATTGGGAGGTTCCTGAGCATCTGCACTTTCTGATGCTTCAATTCGGGGGCTACACAAACACACCTGGGGGCCCTTCTTGAAGTTTTATCTCACAAGGCTTTCCTTAAATTGGTGCTATGGGGCTCAAGCATGCCTTCTATGTGGGCCAGACTTATTGTCGGGTTTTCTTGTGACGGCCTATTGGCTGGGTAGCTTAGGCCATTGTCATATCTTGGCCAATTGGGCTTGGTGGGATTTAAGGCATGGGCTGCAAGATCCCCATCTCCAATAGTGATTCAAGCTATTGATAATACAATATGCAATATGTAGAGATGCAGCTCCATTCTGAGGGTTATAGGACTCTACTAGCTTCTCATCCTAATCCCACAATCACCTACTCTCCTAGAAAGATCATTAAAGTATCACAATATCACACTTTGTATGGGAATGCTCTATCTCTCTCATATTCATGAATTGCCTAACAATTACAATGCAAGTTTAAGAAATGCAACTTCATGATTCATGTGGGATCATGTCACTGCCCCATCCCATATTCAGATCAAAACCAAGATGAAGATGGATTGAACATAATATTTATAAAATAAGGAAGTAGAACAATAGGTCAACTTTCATTAAAGAGCATTCATCATGATCTACAAGTACATCTTACCAAAATTTGAAGAAATTGGCTTTATAAAGCTCGTCCTTCGAACTTTAACATTCTATAGGCTTAACTAGACAACTCTTTAAACCTCAGCTAAATCCACATGCGCTTGAGCTGATATCAAAGCCTTCACCTAGATCTCCTAAAAAATGTGGACAGACTTCAATGAGTGCACAGCTTAATAGGATAATTCACAAACTCCTTAACCAAACATATCATATGCTAAACTTTTTGTTAACACATATACTTAAATAAAAAAGAAACATAATACCATAAATTAAAGTGCCTAATATATATATATATATATATATATATATATATATATATATATATATATATATAACTTACCTTAAATAGAAATTCAAGCAAAACACTATTGCTCTTTAAGATACATGATCAATCAACAAAGTGACAGAAAACATGACAGCATACTTTACGAAATGATCAATTACTTCAAAGATATTCAAGTACCTATAAGATTGAACACTTATTAAGTAAATGAATACATTATATAGATACTTGAAAACATATTCTGATATATGGAAAAATTGTTTTCAAAAATTGAAGCATTATCTAATAATTGGAAATAATATTTGAATACAACATAGTGTTTGAATATTTATAGCGATGATCAAATACTTTAATAAAGTATCTAAATACTTCAATCATAAATTAATTAGATGTCTTGATTAGGTAATCAAATATTTCAACAAAGTAAACAAATACTTTGGTCACATAATTAAATATCTCGATCAGATAGTCAAATACTTTGGTAAAAATAATCAAATACTTTAGTAAATAAATAGATATTTTAGTCAAATAATCAAATACTTCAATAATATAATCAAACACTTTGATCAGATAATCAAATACTTTAGTAAAATAATTAGATACTTTGTACAGACAATCAAATATTTGGTTTAGATAATTGAATACTTTAATATGGTAATTGCACACTAGAGAATAGTTGCATGATCAAAATACAGAGCAAATTTGATTAAACTAGAATTAGCATAACATCATGCACCTTATGCAAAATTGATTAAACTAGAATAGCTTGTATTTCCTATATTTTCTTAATATTTCAATTTTATTATTTTTAGAAATCCATTATAAATCCTAAGACGTTACACTACCCAACTATGCTACAAACTCGATACATAACTAATTATTTTTATTATCTATTCAGTTCAACCCATTTGTCAACATCTAGAATCCAAAGGCCAAAATTCGACGAGTCGTCAAATTCCGGCTACTATTCACCAAATTTCACCTATTAGACGTCGAAATCCAATGATTTTACATGTGACAGGAATCTAATGATTAGAGCCACGAATTCGATAGTCACAAAATTTTGAGGGTTAACAGTCAGATTCTGATCACTGACTACCTTTTCATATATTAAATTATTTTTAAAAATAATTAAATATACTATTTTTGTCAAATTAAAAATTAATTCAGATGTTATTTAAGTTGGTTATCAAATAACTCTTAATGAATGTCTTATATATATTAAGTGCTTTTTAAGTTTTAGATTTAGAGAATAGATGAGAAATAAGATTTTGACTTAAGACTGAAGTGTTACTAATTATCACCTTAGTCCCTTTACCCTTTCCCTCCTACGAAATCTTTAAACCCGACTAACTCCGCTTCAGATTCCTACTATTAATGAAATTTTCTTCTTAACGCAATATGTAGTGATATATTACCCTTATAATTAAATAATGTAAATAAAGTAATATAATTTTTTATAAATATTATTATTATTATTATTTTAAATATATTAAACATGTAAATTTTAAAATAATATACTTAAATTAATTATTTAAATTACTGATTATGAGAGATCGGCGCACTAAATTGATCAAAATTCTAGCCTCAACTCTTATAAGATTAGGCCATATTCTGTTGTCAAACTGAGGTGACCATGTGCACTTGAAATTCGAGAAGGAACCACATCAACAAAATATATGTTCGATGTGAGTTAAGAGATTAAGTAATGATAAATATTTATTTTAAGATTACGTAGATTGTAAGAAAATAATTTTATCAGTTGAAAGGGTTTGACCAAGAGTCTTTTTCTCTCTTCTATGACCAAATAAATTATTTTCTTGCAATTCATATTACTTTTATAATAAATACATTTCTTGGACGAGATATGATTTGTCTGATTCTTTTGTTTGATAACATCTCATTGATGTTTACAAGTGATTAACCTTATGTTTAAATACACATCTAACTAGAATTTAGGAAAGACGTTAGAGTTTTACGTTTGTGGTAGAAAGGGAAGTCACGGTCAAAATTTAGCTCTCAATTTGCCAAGAAGAGTTATGTACTTACTTTTACGAGGATAAAGTTGAATTTGATTGAGCTAGGAGATAGACTCAATTAGGAAAGTTGAGTTGCATATCAACATATGGAAATGGGCAAGTTGAAGTGAGAGAGTTGAGTTAGATGACTAAGAAGAATGAGTCGTGAAGAGTACGCCAGATTGAGATAAATGAGTTGAGAAGTTATATCTGCAAGGCACTAGCCTTGGTCATTTTCGTCGTGCTCTCTCTAGTGTTTAAATTTTCCGTGGGTAGTCATCATCCTGTTGGATCTCTAAAAATCATCTCTAATGATCTCCTCCAATGTTTATGTGCGACGACCAAGATTTGCAAAAATTATCTATTATTTTATGCATATTTATTTTTGGTATTTGTCTTTCATTTCTTTGGCTGTAAGGACTTGCTAGATTCAACTTTACACTACTTAATGATGTACAATGGACCCTTCTCCATGGTCACACACAGCTCTTCCCTCCCTCTTGTATCTTTCATCCTAGTTTGAATGGCAATTACAACTATCTTTGTTAATAACAATAATAATAATAAGGCATGCTCTCAGTTGAGATGGGAGTAAGATTCTTAGATACTTAATTGGTTTGTACTAATTAATCAATAATTAACTTCAATGGACTTTATCTTAGAGAAAAATCCCCTCTCTAATTGTAGGGGTGCATATGCATTTATAGGAAAATGTACCAACATTGTTTTGCGAACTTAGAATATGGGACTACTATGATCCAAGGTTGGTTGTACTACGCAGATCGGCCATGTCGCATTCTTCGTGGCAGGTATGGTACCGTATCATATCGTATCATTAAGGTACAGTTATAAAGAGATTTGTTTGATTTTTTTTTTTAAATTTTGTGACCTGATCAATATCTAAAATGAGTAAACTTCAAAAAAAATAAGCAAAACATAAGAGCATCATATGTAGAGGCTGAAAAATGTAAGGAACTCTATTTTGTTATCCAAGTCAACCCAACACAACTATCCAGTGTTCATCAAACATCACATATAAACATGCAAAAATCATGACATATACATACATAAAAATATTGAAGATACAAACATCAATTCTTACAAACCAAATGCAATGCTCATCTCGTCGTCCTCACCATTTCTCATCTTAGCAATCTACAACAATCATTCAGAGTGTTATTTCTACTTATGAAAATCATGATGAAGAAATAAGTACAAATATATAAGATGAAATCCAATGCATAAGTATGACTCTAAATTACATAAGCATCACATTTCACAGTGGAAATATATGAAAATCTCATTCAAAGTAGTTCACATTTCACATTTTGCATAATAATAGTTAAAGATAATTCCATGTAGTGTTTCTCATTCATTTGAATAACATTAATTCATATAAAGCAAATGAAATGGTCATGTTACCCAATGTGACCAATTTCTTTGAATTGTTATGCCTTCTTGTTCAACTCTTCTCTTGGTCATCTGCATGAAAAATTAGAAATTAACACCATCTTCTTTAACATTAAAATACAAACATTTAACAAGAAATGAATTTTCTTACCTAATCATCTTCATCATTTTGAGTATGTATGTCCACAAAGCCCACATAATAGGGGATATAACTTTCATCCCCAAATAATCTCAAATTATATGTGCTCTCCACAAAGTGCAAATAGTTAGTGTAAGACATGTAATTCTGATACAGGTCTTCATACATACGTTGATATTCTATATATTGGCGTGTTCATTGGCACACTATTGTAGGCCCTGGTGGTGGAATGATCAAAACCTACATGTACGAATCACCATCGCCATGTTGGTATCCAAAGGCATAATAGCCACCATACCTATGATCTTGTGCATATAGATCTAGTTGTACGTTCCATGAAAAGATTAAACTATGACCCTCACTGGTGGCCTCGTACGATGTGTTCTCTTGTGTGCTCAATCTCTCAAAATTGAATAGAATTTCTTGATAGCTGTGTCTATAGGCCCTATGTGCTACCCTTAATTTGTCATCTACTTTCTACCTTCTATGTGACATTTATGGAGCACTGTGATCTATGTCGTCCTATGTAGCATGCGTGAACTCAGTCTCACCTATAAAGTGTATGTTCCCACCTCCACCACCACCACTGCTAGTTGTACCAGATGGAGAAGAAGGATTTGAAGAGTCATCTCCCATACTCTGCCTCTAAGATGGCTCAGATGGTGAAAGAGTCACATCTGAGTCATCCACTGTGGTGGCATCTGCAATGTCAAGGAGATCTTGTTGTGTGCTCTTCCTTTACTTAGAATCAAAAATCTTCGTTGTCCATCTGGATTTCTTCGATTTTCCTCCATTATTAACATCCTTTTGCCTTTGTTGTTTTGAACTAACTGGCCAACCAACAGATACCTGTTAGAGTAGTATGTCATCAGAAGCAACATAAACAAATAAAATGTAAGAGGTATTATAAATTAACATTTATCACTTGGGTCTTAGATGAACCACGATGGTGTGTAGAAGATGACTTAGACAAAGATGGTGGTCGAGGAGGGGGACCTCTAGGCTAAGAATAAGGGGGAGCTATTGATTAAGATTGACGGGAAGCCATACGCTGAATCAACCTATCTAGATCTATTGTGTCCATCTCGTAGTGCATCCAACTAGTAGGCCTTCTCTTGGCTTTAGTGTTGCTGCCTATGACAATATCATCATCTAACTCAACTTCAAAATTTAAATGATGAGTTTGTATCACAGGTGCATCTTCGGCAACTTGACATCTACACTTGCCTCCATCTTCTCAATAACAGAAACTAAGAATGTGTTCGGCCTTGGTGGATCTCTTGGATCATTAACCTCCTCATCAAGTTCCATCTTCCCCGTTCTATAGTGGACCTAGAAACCCATAACACCATTGGGTTTCATCATCCCTAAGATAAGACATGTCTATGAGATCATAGTCTCCCTCCCCTTTTTTGACATCCATTTGCACATGTTTCAACCTGAGCCTCATATTATAGTGCACATACACTAAGTTGTCTAACCTTCTATGACTCAATCGGTCCCTCAACTTGGTATGAATTAGAGCAAATGTACTCTGATTTCTCTCACAACCACTAGAAGATAAAGTCTATGATAAAACTTTACTTGTAATATCTCTAAGTGTCAATATAGTTCTCCCATAACTAAGCCACCACTCTCTCGCCACAAGGAAAGACGAGTATTATTATTTACAACAAGTTTATCGTTATATATTCTTAGGCTTTCATACATGAACTGTATATACCTGGGTCAAGTCTTTGTCGAGATGCAATCGCTAAAGCGTCACCGAAGGAATCAATTCCTTGCCAAAAATATTTTAACTATAGCGCAAAAGGCAATGTAAAACTATGAATGCCATGTTTCACATGAAAGACTCTTAACTTCATAGAGTACGGGTGAAATATGTACCTCATTAAGGGCGGCTACAGTTTTGTCATAAGTACGTGACATCCTACCCACCTCCGACATCACAGCACCCAAAAAATCATCTCGATAAGCAAGCTCATGCTCATTTTGGAATCCAAATGGAGATAATATGCTACATATTAGTATGATGAATGTCAGTATATGAAAATTGCATAAGATTATAGACATAGGTTCATATTCATTTACCAGCCATATGCATGTCTCTACTTATTTAGCGATCCCACCTTTTCTCGACAATCTCTATGAACATATGGGCATACTTGGATGATGTTGCCAGTTTTGTATATATGACCTCATAAATAGACTTAATCATCTGCACAATCTTGCTAACCCTCGACCAAAAGTTGGAGCAGTTCACCAAGCTCTCCACCTCCTGGCCATTGTGTGAAGTAGAGAAATGTGCGCATAACCACTGATCACTTCTGAACATCTACTTCAATCCATCTCTACGATTCAAGAGGCTATCCAAGGCAATATAATTTGTCGCAAAGCATGTAATGGCTGGCCTCAATATCTCACCACCACAAAAATCTCTCATCCATCGTAGCATAAATGTGTGATTATAGATGTATCGTGTAATATTTTGTGCTACCTGAACAACCTACTTAACATGCATATTCATACAACATTATTTTGTCATTATCATTGAAGCTACAATAAATTTACATATAATATTAGAAACAATGATGACAATGAAATTTACTTGATGAAGTTGACCAATTTCTTTCAACATTAAGTTCACACAATGTGCTACACAATGGGTCTAAAAAATGTAAAGATGTGCCTTCATCAATTCTTCCCCTGCCTTCTTGTAGTTTGACTGATTATCTATCACCACCTGCATAATGTACTCCTCACCAATCTCTACCACCATCTACTCCACTAGCTACAAAATGTACTGATTGTTTATGGCCAGGAGCATTTATGGACTTGTGATAAAAGATCTACTGGTCACAATACAATAGAAAGTTGATGAGGCTACTTTTTGTGGTGTACGACCATCCATCACACATAAGGGTAATGTCATACTTCTACCATTTTTCTCTTAAAAGAGGTAATGTAAGCTTTCAATTCTTCAACCTCTGCATCTAGATAAACACCAACAAGCTCATTTATTGTCGGAGGTTGTACATACTTTCTAAGATTATGGATCTCTTGCACCATGACTTGTAGTATGAATTATTTTTTGCATTAAAAGCTAATCTTTAATGATGCCAAAATTTGGCAACAGCCCTGCCCAGCTGCCATCTCGGCCCTTTACTCTGCAAAGAGTTTTTAATCCAAGTCCGCTTTCCATGCTGCCTCTCAAAGACATAAGGGTCAATGTTCTGCACATTTAGACCTATGTTCCTCTTCCTTTAGGGCAAGGAAAAGGTTAATCGACCAGGAGGATCAGTGAAATAGTGATGAAGGCCTTGCGATTCGGAAGGTTGTGAGGATGAGACTTCTTCATTACAAAGAGGTGCTTCCAAGTCACCCAAGGTCCATGCCTCGGCCCTGCTCTAGCATAGAGCCTACTAAAAGTCATTCCCGTATGGATCTCGAACTGTGATATGGACACCGGGGGCTTGGGATGTGAACTGTTATTCATCTTGGGATCCTCCTTCATCATCTTCTAATATAACATGTGTCTGCATCCTCTTCTCTACCATAACCTGTCTCAAATGTTGTGCCATCGCAATTTTAACATCATATGACACGCTTAGACAACCGATAACTTCACTATATCTTGCACCCTTGCCTCCTATCAAGTGTTTCTTTAAACAGGAGACACCTTTTCCACGGAAATACATGGAACAATAATTGCATTAGAACCAATGCCTGTTCTCCTGAAGCATTCTCTCATGCTGCCACCTAATATCATCACTCTGTCCTCGTGGAGATATCTATAATGTTACAACAATCACACATAACAATTCTATTAACAAATGTTACTACGCAAGACATCTATAATGTTACAACAATCATCTAACATCGGACTACTTCGGATCCAATCGGGTCCATTTTGGATTCGGCTCAGACTGTATTGATTTGAGCCGGACCACACCGAACCATAGTAGATCACTCTTCGTGGGTGCGACAAACCTTGTTCTAACCTAATAAAAATGTTGACATGTCACATGGTCGGGTATGACATGGATTTTAAAAAGATCTCCACCTATTGTCCATTGGCCAACAAGCACTAGCTTAGCCAACGAAGGTGTCTTTGTTTCAGTCAACTTTACAATGTTTGAAACACATGAGTAGGTTGGCCTCCTCATAAGTCTAGTACATTTGTAGGCCGATTGTGCCCATAGGTTGGTCTCTCCTATAGATCAATCTTATTTGTAGGTCGAGTCTCATCCGTTGATAGGCCTCATCAATAGATCAACCTTACCTACAAGTAGTTTCATAAACTTAGTAGAGTTAGATGGCTGATATATTTAGATTTGAAATTTGAGATCAAGATCCGAAAAGAAATGGGGTCAATAGAAAGCCATTAGTTGCCTAGGAGAAAATGTGGAAGCCTAAATTACTTGGTGGTCTGGGCTTCAGAGATTTACATTTGTTCAACAGAACAGCTCTTATGAAGTTAACATGGAGAATGCTTAATGATCCACCTAGATTATGGGGTCCTATTCTCAGGGCCAAGTATATTAGAGGACAATCCTTTTGGCAAATTAAACGAGGTGGCAATGTCTCTCCTGTTTGGTATGGCATATTGGTTGTTAGAGAAGATTTAAAAAGAGGATGCATGTGGATTGTCAGAAATGGGTTTAGTATTAACTTGTGGGAAGACTGCTGGATTTTGGGACAATTGGGACCTCTTAAACCTTAAAGCACTTATAATGGTCCCCTCCCAAGGAATGTTGCAACTTTTATCAATGAGGGTAAATGGAAAGATGACCTCATCTATGATATGTTTGACTTTCATACTGCCAATATGATTTGCCATATTAGTCTCCCACAAATATCAACTTTGGGTCAAGACACCCTCATATGGAAGTACACCATGGTCAGATAACTACTAAATCTACTTACAGGTATCTGATGGATCAGAAAGACACACCCAATTGCTCATCTATTCATCCTATTTGGAGGACAATTTGGCATCCAAAACTCCAAAGATACATTCCACCTAATCAAATTATGTTCCGTTGGAAGGCATTGTCTAATGCCCTTCCTACCTTCTGCAGGTTATCCAAGATGCTCCCACAAATTGAAACCTTATGCCCTACTTGTATGGATGAGGAGGAGACTATCCAGCATATATTGTTTGATTGTGATTTGGCTAGGGCAGTATGGTTTGCTAGCAGTATGAGCTATAGAACTAATGTGGGCAATTGGTCTCTGGAAGATAGAATTCAAGCTTGGATTGCTCAATCCCTAATGGAAGATAAAGGAGACCTCAAGCATCTTCAACAAGCTATAGCCATAATGTGGAACCTGTGGAAAGCTAGATGTGCCAAGATCTTTAAAAAGAGGATATTTTCACCAACCTAGATCTTTGCCAAGGTCAACTAAAATATGGTGAATTGGCAAAGCTCCAAGGTAGATGGACATGCTACCTATACCCAGATTAAAGAGCCTCAAATTGGTTGCTCAGATAATTTCTTAGGCTTCTTAGTAGATGCAACTTTTAATGAAGGGAAAGCCTGTAGTGGTGTCATTCATCTCAATACTAGCTTACATCTTCTCTGACAGCACTCATATTTATTTAGCCTTTAGTCCGGCGAAAGTTGAAGCATTGGCCATCTTCCACACTATCAGAAGGGTTAACACCAACAACTATCCAGTTATCATCTTTAGTGATGCCCTCAATATCATAAATGCTATAAAGGATGTGTCAACCTCCATATGGCAATGCAGTAACATCATTTAAGACTGCAGGGGTTTATTGAAACAGTCTCCTTTTGTCAAAATCAAATATGCCCCTTGGAAGTTTATTGAGGCAGCTCATCTTTTGGCTAAGTTTGCTTTTGCTTGAAATATGGATGGGGAATGGTCTCCTTCCTCCATCCCATTACATGTTTGCAATAATTGTTATCATGTCTATGTACTTTTTACTAGTTAAATAATGAAATTATGTTTTTACCTTGTCAAAAAAAAAATCTAAAAAAATACGATAATTGACAATGGGAGCAAGATCTGAGGCCTTTAGACCCATGGATCATGATTACGTCCAAAGTTATCTATGCGGGATCACCCATCAACATATAAAAAAGAGAATTTCCTAACATCTTGGACTCAGTTTTTTTACCCTTTGGATACCAATTACTTGCAAGATTATTTTTATAATAAGTTCGATAGGGGTTGAAAGAGAGCAAATTGAGAAGGTCTGATGTGATCCATCTGTCTTTCTCTCTATCCCATAAGCCAATAACAATTTATATCAATTTTATTACAATAACAATTTTATAATATTTTTTTTCTCATCTTCCTTCCATTCTTTCGACTTCTTCCCCCGTAACGAAGCTGAAGCGACAAGCGCATATATCCCATCTCTTAGCAAACCCTCGTTCCCATGTCACATCCATATCCGAAATCTCAGCTGGCAGCCTGGCAGTGCTTCACTTGCAAAGTATGACACACGCCCAGCAACAACAGCTAGCGCCTTATCGTTGCCGTAGCAATGCCGGCTCCGCGCCCGTCTAGAGCAGCGTCGCCCACGCAGCAGAGCAGAAGCCAGAAGGGTTGTCCTCCCGTGAGGCTGCTGCTGAGGCCTCGGCGGAGCCAGCAGGGGCCGGCGTTTCCACCCTTCCGAATGCACGCGCCCTTGTCGGCGGGGCTCACTCATCTGCTGGCGCAGGCGGTGGCACCACCACGGGCGACGCCCTCGATAGCCCAGCAGCACCGGGGCCCGTCGTCCTTGCGCGTGGCGTCTTCGAGCTTGAGACGGGCCCCTACTGCGATCGCCAGGTCGGTTGGACAGGCCCAGGACGTCACCCAGCTTTGGATTTAAATGCTCATGATTTGGGCAGCCGCAGGAGGCTGCCGGCACTGCATGCGCGTACTGGCCAGTCTAGATCAGAGATGTATGAGAATAAAAGTCTACTGCATTTGAAAATTACGTTCCCTCACGTATTTATTTATTTATTTTTATTAGACGGACGCAATATACTCTTAATACATTGGTTAATAGGAAGGCCGAAATATATGAAAACTACAATTCCTAAATTTATATAGTAAAATTTTCTCATACATATCAATAGTTCTTATGTTATTAGGAGAAAGTTTTACCCCAAACAAGTCACTCGTTATTTGTTTCAGACACAATCGAGTGAGATCTATAGTGCATTGATAACTATAGACCTCTCTCCGATTATGCCTGGTTGTGGACAACAGATGACCCGCTCGAGGCAGACAACAAGAAGTCGTTCTCTTTCATTAGATAACACGCTTCAAGAGGAAATGGTTGTCTCTAAAATTTTTTTACCGTGGCCTTCCTTAGATTAGGTCTATGTTATTGCACTTTTACCATTGCCACTCCAAAAAATAGGTTCCATGCTGAAAGATGTTACCGGACTTGGATTTAGCACTTCTTGTTGTTTGAGGTTTAGGCAACGTTTGGAAACGTTGCTTTAAAAACAAAAAATCGGAAAAGCCGCTTGTGCAGTCGCCGCGAGTACGGAGGCGCTTCTCGCCTGGGCAGAATCCGGAAAAGCGGCCTCGAGCCCGCTTTCCGGAAGGGGTGATGAGAACGGACGATGTGTCCGTCTCTCTCCTCCGCGCGGGAATCAGCTGCGCGTTGAAGCCGAGGCTGCCGAGTTTGTTTGGAACCGCGGCGCACCTGTCAGAGCTTTTGCGTCTGGAAATCCCCCCCGCCGGGTTTCCAAACGTTGCCTTAAATGAGATAATATATCAACAAAAGATGATGTTTGTCGCATATCCGGGGCATAGCCCATTTAGATGTCCAACCCAACAAGACATAGTTTGACTGTTTGGGCTTCTAATTATGGACCTCACGCGCCCACATGGGAAGATGCAGATGATCTTTTTTTATCATAAAATATTGTCAGGATGCATACTCTGTCAGGATATATGCTCAAGTACTCTATGTGGATGGCGTCATCTATAAAAAATTTACCATTTTTTAATAATGAGAAATGAAGTATAATAACATTTTGGTATATAATTATGTTTGATATTTAGATAGATTGGGGATCCTCAAAATTTTGAAGATATCCTCATTCTATCTCTAGTCTATCCAAATACCAAACATTGTTGTAGAGATTTGAGTTCAAATCTCGCGCCCCACTTGTAACATCTATTTTTCTTCCAAAGTTATCAAAACTTGAGCTCACATTCCTCATAAAAATATTAAAAAATTGACATAATATACCATCCTAACACACACATTGGTACACTGGGAGGTGTAATCTACCCTCGGGTGCCTTTTCTCTCTCTCTCTCTCTCTCTCTCTCTCTCCTAGAGAAGGAGATCCCTCGTGCATCACCCCTCTCTCTCTCTCTCTTTGATCTCTACTCTCTCTCTCTCTCTACTACTACTCTTACTCACTGGTGGTGAAGGGGGAGATCCCCCATTTGAAATGCTCCCCCACCCCGCCAAGTAGCCATCGCACTGCCCACACGATTCCTCTTCACATAGGGAATCCCTTCACAAAAAACACATCCTTTCTTCTCTCTCACACCCCCTATTTTTAACAAGGACATATATGTAAAAGAAGATATTTTTCATCATAGTAAAGGTCATTTGGGTCATTTCATCCCAAAGATGTCTAGTTATGGACATCTGTTGATGGAATTCTTGACTTCCACCATGGCGCATCATGGCAAGGTTTATGAAGATATTTTTTTGTAATGTATCTCATTTTTTGGACTGTTATTTTGGAATTAGTAGGTGAATTGGCCATTCTATGGCCTGTGCAGTGTTGTAATATTTGAAAATGTAGGTTTATTGGGTTTCTGGGTTAATTGTAGTAGGATCAGTTGACACATTTAAAACACAACTAGCTTGAGTGATGTGTTCAAGATGCATCCACCATGGCTAACACGTTCCTATTCATGGTTTGTTTTGTTGAACCACTTATATATATTTATCTTTATGTTTTGGTGATAGCTAAAATTTATGAATTTCATGAATATATTTAATAATATTTATCAAGAAATAAGATATTTTCTGTCGCTTTATAGATTTGCACTAAAAGTCTATATCGATTAAAGTTCAATGTGTATCGACTAGAGATTAAAGTGCCACAACGATTATAGAACAAGTTTAACACTGATTAGTGAAAAGTTCACTTCGTCATGCACGAAATTCATTTTGTCATGCACGAAGCCTATTTCGCCATACGATATGTGTGCACATTGATTACTGAAGAAGCTTTATACTGATTAGTGTAGACATCTGACTCTGGCCTATAAGTTGAACCATATTTCGTGTTCCCTTAATGAGCCCTAGGTTGGCCACTCATCTAGAGCCCATTTGTTAGCCCTGTTTTGAACCCATTAAAGCCCAATTCTCAGCTTGTCTCGTCCAATTATCACTTTTAGAGTCCTTGTCCTAGGGTTTCAACCCTCAGACCTTAACGCGACGACCTTGAGGATTGTTTTCATGCCATTTAACCGATTAAAATCCTTAAATAATCGATTATTTTTCTAAATAATCGATCAAAATTCCAATATGATCGGTCATCCTTAACACGATGGGTTGTGGCATCGCGTTAATCTTCAGGTTGCATCCACACTAGCCGTCGCGACAGGCCATGCATATCCATTTATGTACATTCATGGTCGCGACCATCTTGGTCGTCGCGACAATCCTTGTCGCGTCCCTATGACCCGTCGCGACATGGTCTGCATGCACTGGCCTCCGCAACCACCTCCCCTTTATCCTCCATTTGGCTTTATCTTCATCCACAACAACCCCCCAACCCCCCAGCCACAGTTTGAGGTTCCATCTCATCTTGGAACCCTCTTAGGACTCTTCCCATGCAGATTTACTCGACTTTGTATTATTTTCATGGGCCATTATCACTTATGAACGGGATATTCTCTCTCCTCTCTATATAAGTGACCCTACCCTTTTAGAAGGAGGGGAGGACCCCTAGCTACCACAAAGTGCTGCCCAATTCTTGCCAGAGCTCCCTCTTAGCTCGTAGCCCTCCCATTTTCTCATTATCCTCTTCATCAAGTCACACTTCTTTTTTCAAGTATGGAGCTTGGTGGCTGAGGAGGCAACTTCCATCTTCTTCAAAGGCTGCTGCACAACCCTAGAAGCACCACCTACAGCCAGGGAATCGCCCCTTTGGGGCCCTTTCTTCCTTCTCTCCTTCTCATTTCCTTTCATCATGTTATTATTTTCTTTTAAATAGAAGCACATCATTCTTCCCATGTTTTATGCAACCCAAGGGGTTTCAAAACACCCCCCAGGTTCGTTCCCTCCATGTTTCATTCTTTTCATTTCATTTTGAATAGATACTTCACTTAAATATGGTCTAACATGGTTTCGTTTGGTGTTTCATTGTTTTCTCAGGTACTAAGGCAAGATTAGACAAGGGGCTCTTGTTCTCTAGCCAGCTAGAGAATAGGAAGAAGGTCCCCCCATTCCTCTCCTGCGCTGTTGAGAAGGTATCGGTATCCTGTGTCGTGACAACAAGAACACACCCAGTAGAGGCGTCGCGACAAGCCTCATATCGCGATGGGTCGTCCCGTCGCGACATCTATAAGTGACCCTTCTCATCTCCTTTTCCTAGCGTGTTAGCCTTTAGTCTTCGTTTATATCTTAGGGCAACATGTTAGGTGGCGATCACGATCCATGTTTCATGCTATGAATGATACCATGTTGTGTGTTTCGAGGTGCGCACAACCCTATGATTACACCTTTTGGTGATCACAGTGGGACCTTCACTGCTAGCCTCATCCTTCTTGCTTGTTTGCCTACCATGTTGGTGTGTTTATGCGTTTAGTAGAATCCTTTTAGGGTTGTTTCTGTGTTTTTCTGTTCTCTGTTTCTAACACGACGTATCGTGTAGTCGCGACACGATCACATCCATAAAGGCAGAAGCGACTTCAGGTACGTGTTCTCCTCTCTGTCCTTTGTCTTGTTCCTCTTTTAGAGGCTTTAATATGTCCTCTCCATGCTTCTATATCATGTGTACTCGCGATTCTCTGTGCTAGAACCCTTCTAGGGCTCGAGTTTTCCTTTTATTTTCCATGTTTCTTTTCTGGTGCTATCACGACACATCGGGCAGATGCGACAGTGTCGTGCCAGAGGAGGAGGAGGCGACAATAGGTACACTTTATTTGTTACTGTTTTCCATTCCATGCATCAGTTTCTGCTTGTCTAGGAAGTCTTCATCTTGTGTTTGCTTTCTTCCATGTTGTATTGTGCCTTAGGATAGTTTGTTTGTTCACTATTTGCATGCAGCTGTGGGTTTCTACAGCCTGAGGTTATCGCGCCCGATCCCCCGATAGCGATAAGGTCGCGATAGACCCGGTCATCGCGACTTCAATAGAGACCTATCAGTTGATGTTTGTTAGTTTAGGATAGAATTTGCATGCACTCCGGTGCACATAGTCTCATGTATACACTATTTTTCGTGTAGATAGGATTCCTCTTTGGTAGTGGAGACCCTCTCACCTCCGAGAACTCGTGGGCTGACCAGGGCCTACTACCGAAGGCCTCTGTAAGTTTTGTGGTCGCACGCACATTGCGGTTTCCGGGCTGGTTGTACCCGTCATCCCTTAGTTCAGGTCGTTTGCGTGTGAGTCGTGCATTCCCCTTAGTTACACCGGAGTACTTGAGTACACACCTGCTAGGGTTCCTATTTGGCCAAGTGCAACATCATTAATTAATCCATTAAAGGCTAAGTGTAAACCCTAAAATCTTAATGATAATCATGTCAACTGGGTGCTTGCTTGATATACTCCCTCTTAGCTCACTGTCCATTCTTGTGTGTTAGAGTCTAGGTCTTGTTTATGGTCTTGACGTCTCCCCTAATTGCTTAGGGGTAGTGTATGCATCATTGTTTAGGTTTATGAAGTCAGTCTCCCCTAACCATCGTATTATATCACAATCCTCTTTTTTGTATGGACCATTTCTGTGTTCTTACATGTGATTCTTTGCCTATTAGGCTTCTGGAGGACATGGCCCAGCCTTCTGCTGCCACCCTCACGGGGTAGATCCAGCCCCCTACCACCGTTGACGACCGGTCTCGCCCCCCATCTCCTTCTGGGGCGGATGACCCACATGCTCAATTCAGTCAACTCCTTCCCCATTTTAGCGTGGCCCAAGTTCGGGAATTTTTGGCAGCTGCTAAAGGCAAGCGCCCCCTTTCTCCGCCCTCTCATATCTTTGCTTAGCAGGCGGCTTCCTCTATGCATGTTGCTTCTGCGCCACATGTACCCTCTACCGTGGCTGATCTCACTCCCCTTCGTCTGCGGGCCATTCACTTCTCTGAGCCCAGCTACATTCAGGCACGGGAGGTTCGACCCAAGTCTCCCCCAATTTCTTCATATTATCAGGCCGAACACAATGCTTTTCCCCATGAAAGGTCATATTCTTTGAAGCAATCACGCTCCCTTGTCCTAGCTCACCACGTTTCATCCCCCTCCAACTTTCTCATGGAGTGGATGTTTATGAAAAGGGAGCTTCACGATCTTCGAAGGCAACTGGACCCCCAAAAGGTTGCCGACATTCCTCTCCCCTCTTTCCAACATCTCCGGGTTCTACCACAATCAGAGCTCCCTCTCTACAGTGATACTCTGGGGTAGGCGACCCCTACGTACATCTCAAAGATTTTGTATATGAATCTGCTCCACACAAGTATGACCGCCACCTCATGGCGTACTTGTTCAGGAAATCGTTAGATGGTTTGGCTCTCGAATGGTTCTATTCTCTACCCCCGGAGGAAGTCGAAGATTTTCAAATTGTACGAGAAAGATTTCTGCAATAGTTCCAAGATCGGGTCGGACTCGAATATTCTTTTGTAGATCTGGTGGCCTAAAAGATGAAGGCCGACAAAGAATTCACAGTATATGCTGATCGGTGGCGAACTCTAGCTGCAAAGGTCCACTGCCCCATGCCAGAGGAGGAGAGGGTCAAGCTTCTGATTGTCAATGCTACACCTACCTACTGATCCATCCTAACCATGAATGATATAACTACCATGCACCAACTCAAGGACTCACCTATCCACTCCATGTTCGAGACTCCAAAGTCTCGCTACCCCAAGAAACCACAAGGTCCTATCACCGTAGGAGTGCAAACTAATGATCAAGTAGGTGCAGTCAATCATCCTCAAGGCCTGGTAGGTAGGCCACCTTACAACCAACCTCCTCAACAACCATAGAACAACAGGCCACCACCCCCTCAAACTCAAAACCCTCACAGGAGCAATGCCAATACAACCAAGTCCCTCCACCTCAGAATGGCTATGCTCCTAGGAAGCCAAATGGTCCTAAGAGACCTCAGTACCCTCCTCTTCTAGAGAGCCTATCCGATATCTTTGCAGCCCTCATGTCTCTCAACGCCCTTAGACTCCCTCCAGAGAAGGCAAATTGGAACATGGCAGCGTACCAAACTAAGTATTGTGTATATCACCGCCATCCAGGGCACAACGTATCATACTGCTTTCAATTCAAGGATATGATATATGATCTTCATGAGTAGCAACAAATCGGCTGGGCAAAAATGAAGAGGTTGATTCAGACTTTGAGGGATCAATAGGGGCAAAGACAACAGCAGCAGCAACAAAGGCGACAATAGCCACCACTACAGCAGCAGTACCAACAACCACAACAACCACAGCAACCCCAGCAACCAGCTCCTAAACTCGGCATAGTCCGTAACCCTATGCTGCAACACTAGCCCGCTCCAAATCACCAACCTGCTCACCACTTCCACAACCCACTCAAGTTAACCCAATCGTCCACCATCCACCACCAGCCGCCGCTTAGGCCTACGATGATGAACATGAAGTAGGTCAATTATTGGCTATCTCCCATACCACCATCACCTCCACCATACCCACAGTAGCCACAATCACATCACCACTATACAACACTCCCATCATACCACCCATCAGTCCATCACCCATTAACATCCCATCTTCACCTACGCCAGCACCAATAATAGCCAACCCATCCATCATCAGCACCACCCCACCTCCACTACAACACAACCTCGCCCTCCGGAGCGGGTGGATGTTTCACTGGATGTATCCCAACGCATCAGTGTCTATGCTGGGTTAACCGACCCACAACTCCAGCCCCAAAAATCAACAACAATAGCAAGACGTCGAAGAGATAGATCCGATATCAGGCACCCAATACGACATTTTGAAGCATTTGGATCAGACTCCTACCAAAATCTCCATCCTTGAATTGATCAAGAGGTCCCAGACCCATCAGAATGCCTTAAGAACTTTTCTGCAAAGAGTCAAGGTCAATGAAGACATGAACCCCGAAACTCTGATGTCAGTCCTATCAATTGTTACTAGGGGGCCAATAATTACTTTTGCAGATAGTGAGCTAGCTCTTCCCGAGGCCAAAAGAATGCCTCTGTACATGACATTAACCATAAACAAGGTGGCCGTTGATGCCGCCTTAGTTGACACAGGAGCATCGATAAATGTGTGTCCTCTCAGCACTCTCCGGTCATGTAACATATTCGAGCGCCACTTGCAGCCAACTCCAACCACTATTGCAGCTTATGATAACTCCAGGCGGGCCTGCCATGGTGTAGTCTCTCTACAAGCAGAATTGGGCCCACTCATGATGACCGTGGACTTTTATGTGCTTGACATTGATCCAACTTTTAAAGCTATTCTGGGCCGTCCATGGATTGAGGCACTAGGGGCAGTCCCCTCCACAACACATCAATGTTTGAAATTCCTGTTTCAGGGACAGATTGTCAAAGTCAAGAGTGCGGCTACCACCCACACAGTTGAAGCTATTGAGAAGATTATGCCAGTAGTTTGGCCCTCCAACAAGCCTATTATCTCTGTGCTTGATGTAAATTTCCCATGGGCCTATACTTTCTCTTCTAGTCGCCAAATAGTGTCTCCATCAGTGGCGGTTGTCAAAAGAGGCACACCCTCGGACACAAAAGGTTGGAATATCATGTTCAAAATTGGTTACCAAGTAGGAAAGGGGCTCAGAGCTCATCTTCAAGGGAGGACCCAGGCTGTCACCAGCTCAAAACAAGTCACAAAATGCGGCCTCAGGTACAAAGAAGAACTCCAGCCATGGATAGCTTTCTCCTCCACTTTGAAGCCAGACCGACAACCCCTCACCTGGTCGCTATATTGTCACTTTGTCAGAGGGCCTATATAGCCAGGGTATGATACTATTGTGGTTGGGGTAGATCCCACCAATTACGATGTCGATGGATGTCATTTTGCCTGCCACATGACACCGATGCTCACATATCAAGCCTTGGAGGCCCTGCGGCCCGATAAAAGGAGGAAGACTGATGATCCAGAGGCAGAATGGTACAGATGGTTTGACATGGAGGATATCATGATAGCATTCAGTCATCTGTTCTGGGATGGCGATCTCACCTGCTCCTAGTAGTGGCAGAATTGGTGGATCCACCATCAGCAATCACCACCAAGCGACAGTTGCTTGGGAATGGTGAAGATATTGGAGAATCAAATCCTTTTTATGAAGACAACAACACTGTAGATGAGCTCTAGCCAAGGTATTTCTGGCCCCCTAAACATTTCAAATTTTCAATTGTTGTTTCTAAATTCTCTTTCATCCCACGTTCACCTCCCCTTGTCCTCCAACTTTCGTCCGACGCTCTCGAGGCGTTGACCACTCCCTCACCCCACTTCGCTCTTTCTTTCAACGGTACGGTTTTCTCCTTCTCCCGATGCCTTCCAATGTAGGGTAATTTGTCCCTTTCTTTAGGTTAGCATGCTTTATTTTAAAAAAAAAAACTTTCCACTCCACTCCTTCCTCACTCTCCCCAACGTTCAGACGACGATCTCCGTCTCTCCCTTCTCTTTCTTCAGAAGGTGATCCACATCCTTCCCCTGTCCTTCTTCAGATAGTGATCCCCATATTCACTCTCCCTTGCACTCATCCTGACGGTGATCCCCGTCACACCGCTGCATTCACCTCCCACCGACGGCGATCCCTGTCACCCCTCTACATTCGACTGTCAGATGGCGATCCCCGTCTCCACGCTTCCCACTTTTGACAGCGATCCCCGTCACTTGTTCACCTCCTCTTCCTCGGCGGCGATCCCCACCTTTTTCCTCCTCCTTCACTTCCAGCTAGAGCGGCGATTCCTGCTCACCTGACGCACACGATCACCATGGGCTCCCTGGGTGAGGGGCCTTCTGTTCCTCTACACCATAGCTTCACTGTAGGCACCCTGAGCTTGGGTGGCCCGCCTCCACATCCAGACCCATCAGAGGACCCCTGCGGCTGCGTCGCATTCTTTCATTTCCCTTCCAATAACCCTCTGGAATCTCCTCCAGAGTGCCCCGTAGGTTTTAATTCTAGTTTAGGTCTAATGGTAGAATCTAGCAAGTCCCCTTCCCCGTCTAGGAAGAGCAAGGGTAGCGGCATACCCCATAGATATCTGGTAGATCTAGCTCAATGGTATGGCACTCTTCTAGCTGTCGAAGAGTTCGTCCATGAAGCGGTCATTCTAAACATAGAAGCTCAGCTTGAAGAGGGGAAGCTAGACGACGGATTTGGAATTTATGAAATCTTGAATGATGAGGACCCAGTGGATGAAGAGGACGGTGAAATAGAGGATGCTTCTGAAATGTATGTTAGTGGCATGAGAAGATTTGATGAACCCACATTGGCAGTGGATGAACCTACCAAGGAGGTAAACATTAGGATGGACGAAGAACCCATGCTTCTAACCATAGCTTCCAATCTCCCTCTTGAAGAAGAAGAAGAGCTTATAGAGATGCTAAGAAAATACAAAGACCCATTTGCCTGGTCATATGACGGAATGCCCAGCATTGACCATGCATTAGTGGAACACATGTTGATCTTGAAACCAAGGGCAATAGCCGTTAAATAGAAATTGAGATGATTCCACTGTCATATTGCATTGAAGATGAAAGAGGAGATTGATAAACTACACAAAGCTAAGTTCATCCGTGTAGTACTCTATCCTCTGTGGGTGGCCAACATAGTCCCGGTAATGAAGAAGGATGGAAGAGTGTGAATCTGCATTGACTTCCAGGACTTAAATAGAGCACGTCCAAAAGATGATTTCCTATTACCTCATTTGGATGTCCTAATTGATAACACTGCTGGGTTTGAAACTCTTTCATTCATGGATGGTTACTATAATCAGATCCATCTAGCCCCAGAAGACCAAGAGAAAACATCCTTCACCACGCCCTGGGGAACTTATTGCTATGTGGTTATGCCATTTTGATTGAAGAAGGTCGGCGCCACTTATCAGAGGGCAATGTTAGAAATCTTCCACGATATGATTCACACTCATGTTGAGGTTTATGTGGATGACATTGTGGTGAAATCTCAGACTCGAAAAGAACATTCCTCCGTACTCGCCAAAGTGTTTCAATGCGCACAGAAATATCAATTGAAGATGAATTCGAAGAAGTGCGTATTTGGGGTTTCCTCAGACAAGCTGTTAGGGTTCATAGTCAGCAAGCGGGGGATTCAAATAGACCCGAACAAGGCGAAGGCGATAGGTGAGATGCCTCCTCCTAAGAATATATCTGTAATGTCGCGTGCTTTTCGGATCCATGTGGATCATGTGTGTTGTGGTTGTGGCGGCCGTTGTGAGGCCATGTGAGTTGGTTGTGTGGAATGTGTGGTTTGGATGTGTGGTTTGTTCAGGTGAGGTGCAGGTTTGGTCCTGAAATGAAATGGGACCTGCTGCAGTTGAGTTGGAGTTGGCGGCCAGGGGTGGTCGTTGACTTCTTGGCGTCCAGATAGGTTGTCGTTGACTGCATGAACTTGGCGGCACAAGATGTGGACGTTGATGGTGGCGGTTGCCATTGGCGGCAGAGGGGTTGACGCCAACCTGAGAATTCTGCAGGTTATAGGGTCACCCGAGAGTAGGTTCTTCACCTGGTTCTCTCTTCCTCTTGCCCCAGCTTCATGCTCCCGTGTCCCTAAAGCTTCCAACAGGTACATAAGGGTGGTTGGAGGATCGTGGGACGTGTGGCGTTGCCGAATCGTGCGAGGAAACGCCGTGGCGTGGTGCAATTCCCGTAGGAGCTCGCGGAGGGTTCGGTGTGAACCGGGAGATTTCGGGAGGTTTAAGCGTGTTCTGAGGTAGGGAATGACCCCTGTAATCCTCATAGGTTGTGATAATAAAATCATATAACATGAATCTGCATGAAAATGGTGATTTCGGGTCGTGGTATCCATGCGGGGATAATGGGTGGTTTGATGAATTTAAGTAGTAAAACATGTTGTTATGGTTTAATTATAGTGTATGGATGCTAGAGGGACTATTTCTACATGTCTTTCCGTTGTTTTAATGGTTGTAAAACCTGTAGAATCGGTTTAGGGTTTCTACAGGGAAAGAGGCTGAAGAACTTGGCGTCAACATTGTTTGTCGCCAAGCTCATCAGCCAGGATATAGACGGCCAGATCCCTTGCCGTCTACTTCCTGTAAGCGGCAGTCGATGTGGCCGCCGACTTGTATATAAGCAGAAATGACTATTTAAGGTATTTGTCGATAATGAATGGTGCGTTGGCACCTGTGGTGCACTGAGTGCACATAGTTCCCGTGTTTAGCATACAAGGTATGCAGTTAGTTACTTACTTTCATGGCTGCGTGTTGTTCACGCGAGACCAGTTGGGTTCACGTGTGGTGGACCGTTGTTACTTGAGGTTTCACGTGGTTTGTGTGTGGCGTGCACATGGTTTTGTGTACGTGGCGAGTAGTACGACGCCTACCGTGGTTACCTCTCCAGTTGGGTGCCCCAGGTTCTTTGTGAGCCAGGCTGTTAGCTCGGGGCTTTGTCCCAGTACTTGTGTTGTACCGTCGAGGTCTGTGTCGTCTGACCTGGACACCCTCACTCCTGTGCTGAGTTGTACGTCCGGCTGAGGGAAAGACGACAGTGGGACAGTGACACTTGTGTTTGTCTTTAGTCACTTGTAGCACGCTCGTTGTTGGGGGTACGGACACCAGTAGTCGACACTGGTCCCCAGCTAGTCCTTTTCCAGTGCCTCACTCTAGAGAGCCCGGGCCAGGGTCTCCTGAGGTGTCAGGCATGGGCCTGTGACCGTGTGGTCCGCAGGTGGTGGTGTTTGGTTGGTCTCCACAGTTGCTTGACCTTTTCACGTGGAGCGGCAGCTGGACCTTTCGTCCGTGGCTGCGAGACTGAGAGGTAGACCTGTGTTAGCTTGTCTGAGTCAGTTTCTGGTGTCGCGAACCAGTTCACGTGACTCGTGTTTGGCTGTCTCTACTTTAGCTTGTACACCTGTACTGGTTTGACGTTTAATTATTAAAGTTGTTTCTCGTAGTCGGCAGACGGTGAGTACTTTTACAGCTTTAATATCCTGTTTAGCTATTCTATAAATTGTTGGTACTGTTTACTGCTTTCGTACCTATGGTTTTTGGTTTGCTCGGTGTTGGGGGAGTTCCCTACTGAGCCAGTGACTAGCGAGGCTCACCCCTACCCCCACAGGTGAGAGCGAGGAGGACGTTTCATGACCGTCGTCCAGTTCAGAGCCGCGCCGTAGAGGTGCAGGGTCGGTACCTCCAGCTGTGTAGTAGCAGCTCCAGCAGTGTAGTGTAGATAGTTGTTTATTTTCTTCAGTTGTACCTCGGGGTATGCCCCAGGCTCTTGTACTTCTTTTCAGTTTTTGTGGAAATTTGGCTATGTAACTTGTGAAATATATATAAAATGTGGTGTGTTCATTTATGTTTACACGGACTGTGGTTTGGTTTCCCTTGCGAGGCTTCGGCCCGTTCGCGGGAGGCGGACTCGGATCAAGTACGTTATCGGTTTAACGGGCTTGGCCGAGGCATTCTGCCACAGTTGGTATCAGAGCAAGGTCCGTGTTAATATAAGAGAACTAGAAAGATACATAGCCTTATTTCGGTCTTTGTACACTGCTGGTAGGGACCCTGGTTTTTGATAATTTGTTGTTTTGATTTTTGCTTGGTGTTTTTGTTTATGTAGAAATTTCTGGAATGGCTGATAGAAGAGATTGGGGTGGTGGAGGAGATGATCTGGAGGAAAGTACCCAGCGTATGATAGAAAGAATCTGGGAAAGCCTCACGGATATTCGAGCAAGGATGGATCAGCAGGCGCCGGTACCGCCGGTTGTAGTGCCACCTAGGGATGGAGAGACTGTACCTGTAGCTCCAGTTCCGCCAAGAGTAGAGGTGCCTTTTGCAGCACCTGTGCCACCACCACCACCAGTGTTGATAGCAGAAGAACCAGTGATACAGGTTGAAAAGTTTCTGAGATTGCAGCCACCTACCTATACAGAAGGGCCAAATCTAGATACAACAGAGCACTGGGTTCATGAGATTGAGAGGGTTTTTGCAACTATGAGGTCTCCGGCAGCAGATAAAGTTGTGTTAGCTGCTTATCAGTTGAGGGGTTTTGCATTGGAGTGGTGGCGACTGAAGATGCAGGCCACCTTTGCAGGTAGGACAAAAGAGGCAATTACTTGGTCGAAATTTCTTGATGTATTTAACGATACATTCTTTCCGATTCAAGTACAGCAAGTGAAAAGAGAGCAGTTTCGGACTCTCCAGCAAGGTAAATCTTCAGTTTTAGAGTACCAGATGAGATTTATGGCGCTTAGCCGTTATGCACCTTATGTTGTTTCAGATAATAACATGATGGTTGAGTATTTTATTAGAGGTTTGAGAGTAGAATTGCAGGATGCAATAGTGACTCTCATGTGTAAGACAGTGGAAGAAGCAGCCCAGAGAGCAGCTACATTAGAGAGGTTTATTCAGACTCGTCAGGTGGGCGAGTCAGGTTCAGGTAGTTTTCGGCTACCGCAGCAGTCAGTGGGTGCAAGTAAAGGTAAAGCACCAGCAGGACCTTCTTCATCAGGCTTTGGTAAATGGGGCCAGAAATTAAAGCAAGCATTTAAAGGCAAAGGAAGAGGATGGAGAGGTCATCAGCAATTCCAGCAGGGCCGAGGTAGGCCTGAGGTGGAGGAGTCGCAGCAGAGTACTGCCAGGCAGCCCGTTACTCCACCAGGATATAGATGTTATAATTGTAATCAGTCGGGACATTTGATCCGCAATTGTCCCCATTCGAGAGAATATGGGTATGGAAGAGGTGTGCAGCAGCCACAGTCAGGTCGTGGCAGAGGAGCACCGCAGCAGCGGGGAAGAGGCCGGGTTATGGCTATCACCCGAGCCTAGACGGAGGCATCGAATATGATAGAAGGTACTTTACCTCTTTATGAATATTCAGCAAGAGTTTTATTTGATTCGGGTGCCTCTCATTCTTTTATTTCCGAAGAATTTTTGGATTGTATGGCTCATCCTTTAGAAGAGAAGTCTTGTGAGTTAGTAGTGGAGGTTCCTTCGGGTGAGTTCTTGCTCACTTCGAGTTATGTAGATGAAGCTCCTGTTATGATTGAAGGGAACCAGATGCCGGGTCGGTTGTATGCCCTGCAGTTGTCAGATTATGATATTATTTTGGGTATGGACTGGCTTGAGATGTATGGAGTAATGTTAGATTGCAGAAAGAAAAGGATCAGGTTTTGTCATCCTAATGGTGCAGTATTTGAATATCAAGGTATGTCTTTTTATACCTCTAAGTTTCTAATTTCTGCAACTAAAGTTAAAAAGTTGATAAATGCTGGATGTGTGGCTTATTTAGCCTCGGTAAGTCTGGTAGAAGCTAGTCAGTCAGTGGAAGCAGTTCCCGTGGTTAGGGAATTTGCTGATGTTTTTCTTGAGGATTTGTCTGGTTTAGCTCCATATAGAGAGGTGGACTTTACCATTGAGTTGCTGCCAGGTACCATGCCGATTTCTAAAGCTCCATATCGGATGGCACCAGCAGAACTTAAAGAATTGAAAAAGCAGTTAGAAGAGTTGTTGCAGAAAGGGTTTATTAGACCGAGTCATTCCCCGTGGGGAGCACCAGTTTTATTTGTGAAAAAGAAAGATTGAAGTTTTCGGATGTGTATTGATTATAGAAAGTTGAATGATGTGACCATTAAGAATAAGTACCCGTTGCCAAGAATAGATGATCTGTTTGATCAGTTGCAATCAGCGAAGGTATTTTCTAAAATTGATTTGAGGTCCGGGTACCATCAGTTGAGAATTAAAGAGGAAGATATAGATAAGACAGCTTTCAGAACTAGATATGGTCACTTTGAGTTTGTAGTTATGCCATTTGGGTTGACTAATGCTCCTGCAGGTTTTATGGATCTAATGAATAGAATTTTTCATCCATATTTAGACCAATTTATTGTGGTCTTTATCGATGATATTCTGATTTATTCAGCATCTGAAGATGAGCATGCAACTCATTTGAGGTTTACCCTGCAATTGTTAAGGGATAACCAGTTGTTTGCCAAATTCAATAAGTGTGAATTTTGGCTGAAAGAAATTCAGTTTCTGGGTCATGTTATCTCAGCTAAAGGAGTAGCAGTGGATCCAAGTAAAGTGGAAGCAGTGATGAGATGGGAAGTGCCTAAGACAATAACAGAGATTAGAAGTTTTCTGGGTTTGGCAGGTTATTATAGGCACTTTATTCAAGATTTTTCTAAGATTGCAGCACCTATAACTAAATTGACTAGAAAAGGTGTGCCTTTTGTGTGGTCCGGTGAATGTCAGAAAAGTTTTATGGAATTGAAGAAGAGACTTACATCAGCACCTATATTGACATTATCGGCAGGGAGTGGTGGTTTTGTGTTGTATACTGATGCTTCAAGGAGAGGACTTGGTGCAGTGCTTATGCAGCATGGCAAAGTAATAGCATATGCATCCAGGCAATTGAAGCCGGCAGAAGAGAATTACCCCACTCATGATTTAGAATTGGCAGTTGTTGTGTTTGCTTTGAAAATGTGGAGGCATTATCTGTATGGTGAGAGATTTGAGATCTTTACAGATCATAAAAGCTTGAAGTATATCTTCTCGCAGAAAGATTTGAATCTTCGCCAGCGCAGATGGATTGAATATTTGAAGGATTATGATTTCAGTTTGGCTTACCATCCAGGTAAGGCCAATGTTGTAGCTGATGCCTTGAGCAGAAAGGCATATGTAAGTTTGATGATGATTAAAGAATGAAAGTTGTATGAGGAGGTAGTGGAGAACTCCTTATATGTGCCCAGTAGTCAGCGACGGGCAGTACTAGCTGCTAGTGCTGTAGAGCCGTCTTTGTATTGGCAGATTGTTGAAGCTCAGAGAACAGATGTAAAGTTAGTTGAAATTGTGAAAATGGAAGGAGTTACTATTGATGATAATTGTGTGGTCAGGCTCAGAGCCAGGTTGTTTGTTCCAGCAGAAAGAGAGGTGAAGCAGCGAGTGTTGGAAGAGGCTCATAAATCTAGGTACACTATCCATCCGGGTAGTACTAAAATGTGCCATGATTTGAAAAAGCATTTCTGGTGGCCTCTTATGAAGAAGGAAATAGCAGAATTTGTTGCAAGATGTGCTATCTGTCAGCAGATTAAAGCAGAGCATCAGAAGCCTGGAGGTTTGTTGCAACCGTTACCCATTCCACAGTGGAAGTGGGATGATATTGCTATGGACTTTGTGGCAAGTTTACCAAGATCGAGCTCCGGACATAATGGAATATGGGTACAAGGTGTGCAGATTAGTGGCAGTAAGTATGTCTTGGACAGTGGAAAGATTAGCAAATATTTATGTTGAAAAGATTGTTCCACTGCATGGTATTCCGAAGACTATTGTGTCTGATAGAGATCCAAGATTTACTTCTGGTTTTTGGAGAAGCCTGCAAAGAGTAATTAGTACTGAGCTGAGATATAGCTCCGCTTATCATCCCCAGACAGATGGTCAGACAGAGAGGACTATCCAGACAATTGAAGATATGTTGCGAGCTTGTTGTTTAGTTTGGGGAGGTAGCTGGGAGCATCATTTGGGAATGGTTGAGTTTGCCTATAATAATAGTTATCATACCAGTCTTGGGATGGCACCGTATGAAGCTTTATATGAAAGGCCATGTAGAACCCCATTGAACTGGCATGAAGTGGGAGAAAGGTAATTAGTGGGTCCTGAATTGATTTAGCAAACCACTGAAGTAGTGAAGCTTATTAAAGAAAAATTGTAGGCAGCTCAAAGCAGGCAAAAGAGTTATGCAGACATTCGGAGAAGACCACTTCAGTTTGAGGTGGGAGATTTGGTTTTCTTGAGAGTTTTCCCGAGTAAAGGTATTATGAGGTTTGGCAAGACTGGGAAGTTGAGTCCAAAATATGTGGGACCCTTTCAAGTATTAGAAAGAATTGGGGAAACAACTTATAGGCTAGATTTGTCAGCAGATTTTGCAGATGTTCATGATATATTTCATATTTCTATGTTGAGAAAGTGCATTGAAGATCCAGCTCAAATAATCAGATATCAAGGTGGTGACCTGAGGCCGGATATGACTATGCCAGAATACCCGGTACAGATCACAGATCGAAAGATAAAGATGCTGAGAAATAAAGAAATTGAGCTAGTTAAAGTGAGATGGGAGAATAGGTTGGGTGGTGAGGATACCTGGGAGTTAGCCGAGGAAATGGCTAAAGGGTATCCCTATCTGTTCGAATAAGATTTTGTACTTCTTTTTAGATGATAGTTCTTGTAAAGGTGTGTATGTATAAGTTGTTTAACTTTGAGTTGTGTTATGAATTTCGAGGTCGAAATTTTCTTTTTAGATGATAGTAATGTAACGTCGCGTGCTTTTCGGATCCATGTGGATCATGTGTGTTGTGGTTGTGGCGGCCGTTGTGAGGCCATGTGAGTTGGTTGTGTGGAATGTGTGGTTTGGATGTGTGGTTTGTTCAGGTGAGGTGCAGGTTTGGTTCTGAAATGAAATAGGACCTGCTGCAGTTGAGTTGGAGTTGGCGGCCAGGGGTGGTCGTTGACTTCTTGGCGTCCAGATAGGTTGTTGTTGACTGCATGAACTTGGCGGCACAAGATGTGGACGTTGATGGTGGCGGTTTCCATTGGCGGCAGAGGGGTTGACGCCAACCTGAGAATTCTGCAGGTTATAGGGTCACTCGAGAGTAGGTTCTTCACCTGGTTCTCTCTTCCTCTTGCCCCAGCTTCATGCTCCCGTGTCCCTAAAGCTTCCAACAGGTACATAAGGGTGGTTGGAGGATCGTGGGACGTGTGGCGTTGCCGAATCGTGCGAGGAAACGCCGTGGCATGGTGCAATTCCCGTAGGAGCTCGCGGAGGGTTCGGTGTGAACCGGGAGATTTCGGGAGGTTTAAGCGTGTTCTGAGGTAGGGAATGACCCCTGTAATCCCCATAAGTCGTGATAATAAAATCATATAACATGAATCTGCATGAAAATGGTGATTTCGGGTCGTGGTATCCATGCGGGATAATGGGTGGTTTGATGAATTTAAGTAGTAAAACATGTTGTTATGGTTTAATTATAGTGTACGGATGCTAGAGGGACTATTCTGCATGTCTTTCCGTTGTTTTAACGGTTGTAAAACCTGTAGAATCGGTTTAGGGTTTCTACAGGGAAAGAGGCTGAAGAACTTGGCGTCAACATCGTTTGTCGCCAAGCTCATCAGCCAGGATATAGACGGCCAGATCCCTTGCCGTCTACTTCCTGTAAGCGGCAGTCGATGTGGCCGCCGACTTGTATATAAGCAGAAACGACTATTTAAGGTATTTGTCGATAATGAATGGTGCGTTGGCACCTGTGGTGCACTGAGTGCACATAGTTCCCGTGTTTAGCATACAAGGTATGCAGTTAGTTACTTACTTTCGTGGCTGCGTGTTGTTCACGCGAGACCAGTTGGGTTCACGTGTGGTGGACCGTTGTTACTTGAGGTTTACGTGAGGTTTCACGTGGTTTGTGTGTGGCGTGCACGTGGTTTTGTGTACGTGGCGAGTAGTACGACGCCTACCATGGTTACCTCTCCAATTGGGTGCCCCAGGTTCTTTGTGAGCCAGGCTGTTAGCTCGGGGCTTTGTCCCAGTACTTGTGCTGTACCGTCGAGGTCTGTGTCGTCTGACCTGGACACCCTCACTCCTGTGCTGAGTTGTACGTCCGGCTGAGGGAAAGACGACAGTGGGACAGTGACACTTGTGTTTATCTTTAGTCACTTGTAGCGCGCTCGTAGTTGGGGGTACGGACACCAGTAGTCGACATTGGTCCCCAGCTAGTCCTTTCCAGTGCCTCACTCTAGAGAGCCCGGGCCAGGGTCTCCTGAGGTGTCAGGCATGGGCCTGCGACCGTGTGGTCCGCAGGTGGTGGTGTTTGGTTGGTCTCCACAGTTGCTTGACCTTTTCACGTGGAGCGGCAGCTGGACCTGTTTAGTATATTTTGTCATCATCAAAAAGGGGGAGATTGATGACCAAACTTTCCCCATATAAATTAATTCACTTATTTATATATTAATTTTGATGATTAACAAAACAATACTAATGAATTATTTGAGCCTTGAGGACAGGAAATAAAAGTAAAAGGAAGTTCAAGACAATCAGGTAAAACTCTCACTTCATATTTTTCTCAAGTCATTGCATCGACTTCTTCATACGTTATAACGACTTGCTAAGACATCGGTTTCTTTGTAAGTTATAAGTCTTGCCAAGTCTCCGTAACGATTTGCTAGTCGCAACGATTTCTTAAGTTGTCATAACGATTTCCTCGTAACGATTTGCTCGTCGCAATGATTTCTTAAGTTTCTTAAGACCTCGTAACGATTTGCTTACCACAACGATTTCTTAAGTGATCATATCGATTTCTGTAGAACTCATAACGATTTCTATATTGTTCATAACGATTTGCTTACCACAACGATTTCTTAAGTGATCATATCGATTTCTGTAGAACTCATAACGATTTCTATATTGTTCATAACGATTTGCTTACTACAACGATTTCTTAAGTGATCATATCGGTTTCTGTAGAACTCATAACGATTTCTGTATTGTTCATAACGATTTCTGTAGTGCTCATAACGATTTACTTACAGTAACGATTTGGTAAGTAATCACATCGATTTCGTTGATGCAAATAACGATTTGTCTTGCACAACGATTTCATAAGTGCTTATAACGATTTCATAAGTCATAAAGGCATCGGCTTTATTCATATCGATTTCATTGCTATATCAATATAATACTCTTAATATACGCTGAATAGTCAAAGTCGTATCTCATCTATTTGACAGCTATGCATTCAATGCACTCTGAACGTATCTCTCATGCATGCAGACGATATCTTCCACTATTGTGCTACTCTGCCTACATCTTTATTTTGACAGAAAGGAGCTTTGCTAAATCTAGCATTATCTTTTCCAACTGTGACTGACAATCAACGACAGTTCTAGCTGTCTCCTATTTATTGTTGATATGCTTGCAGATACCTGACAAGATTCATCTGTACAACATTGGACACAAAAGATACAAGCTATCAAAATATTTCTTTGGCGTGTACTAAAGGATAAAAGACTGAAGATCAGAAGCTTCCCTGCAGACCAGTCTAACGTACACCAGAATGAGAGACAACGGTTCTTTAACGTTCAAATTTTAAGAAGAAGCTTAAATACAAGACTACAAGACTGAGAAGATGACACTTTTCAAGATAGCAACATCCTGTGATAGAGAATAGCCAATCCTTCAAGTCTTCTGTAGTTCAAACAAGAGCGAAGCACTCAATTCCAATAGCTCTTTAGCTCTCTGTGCTGAAAAAGAAATTCTTGTGAGAGTCAGTAAAGTCTTTGAGAGAAACCAGTGTCAAAATCCTTTCTCTCGAGGCTTGTTTGCTTCAGATTGTAGCTGGTTGAGCTAGTTCCTGAAGCTTGTTCTTGTGCTTACTTTTAGTGGTTGTATTCCCTTCTGAGTGAAGGAGGACCTGGTGGTATCCGGGGTGATTGTATTCCCTTCTGTATGAAGGAAGACCTGGTGGTATCCAGGGTGGTTGTATTCCCTTCAGGTTGAAGGAAGACCAGTTGAGGCTGGGTGTAAGGATCCGTGAGGGGGATTGTACCCTTGATAGTGATATCCTGAGGTATTACTCAGGGACTAGACGTAGGTCTCCTGTGGAAAGGAGTTCCGAACCAGGATAAAATCTTTGTGTCTTGTGGCTGTGTTTTGTGCGCTTGCTATTTCATTCCCTCTAACTCTAATCTTCGTTTCGGTTGTTGTGTGATCCTTTTAGTGAACAGGTTTCAAACTAAGATCTTATTTTTAATAACCCATTCACCCCCCCCCCCTCTGGGCTAGCTAGCTGGGCAACAACCCCTACCCCCACAGGTGAGAGCGAGGAGGACGTTTCACGACCGTCGTCCAGTTCAGAGCCGCGCCGTAGCGGTGCAGGGTCGGTACCTCCAGCTGTGTCGTAGCAGCTCCAGCAGTGTAGTGTTGATAGTTGTTTATTTTCTTCAGTTGTACCTCGGGGTATGCCCCAGGCTCTTGTACTTCTTTTTAGTTCTTGTGGAAATTTGGCTATGTAACTTGTGAAATAAATATAAAATGTGGTGTGTTCCTTTGTGTTTACACGGACTGTGGTTTGGTTTCCCTTGCGAGGCTTCGGCCCATTCGCGGGAGGCGGACTCGGATCAAGTACGTTATCGGTTTAACGGGCTTGGCCGAGGCATTCCACCACAATATCTGAGCTTCGAGGATTGATAGGTCGACTACAGTTCATAAGGAGATTTATATCTCAACATTCTCAAAGGTGTCATCCTTTCTATGAACTGTTAAAAGGAGGAGTAAAATTTGAATGGAATACTAAATGCCAAGAAGCCTTCGATGAACTCAAGAGTTTGATGATCAGTTCATCCCCATATAATTTCATTTATTATATGCCTATTTTGGTGATTAACAAAACTTCAATAAAGTATTGTCTAACAAGTTCTCTTGAAGCTTAGTCATAGGAAATAAATCAGGCAAAATCAAGCAAAACCTGTAAGTATTCTTACACTGTAGCATTTAAAGTTTAGAGCATGTAATTTTTCTAAGTACACATCGACTTCTTAAGTTTTATAACGATTTCATTAGAATCATAACGATTTCTACACTATATCGATTTCAGTCTCACAACGATTTCATAAGAGTTGCATCGATTTCGTGCGCCGCAACGATTTGATAAGTGAGAAACAATGATTTGGTTCTCACAATGATTCGTTAAGTGAGTACAACAATTTGGTCTCACAACGATTTGTTAAGTGAGAACAACGATTTGGTCTCACAACAATTTGTTAAGTGAGAACAACGATTTAGTCTCACAACAATTCGATATGTTACATAACGACTTGGTCGTTGTAACGATTCGATAAGTTACATAACGACTCGGTCGTCGTAACGATTCGATAAAGCAAACAACGGTTCGGTCATTGCATCGATTTGATAAGTGAAACAACGATTTTCTAATAACGACTTGTGTCCACAACGATTTGCTTATAAAGATTTATGTTCACAACGATTTGCTTATACTTGTGTAACGATTTGTGTTAACATCGATTTGTTTATGGATGAATAACGATTTACATAAACAACGACTTGCTTGTTCACACAACGATTTCATAAGTTGAACAACTGTTTCATTGTCATAACGATTTCATGGACTACATCGACTTCATTTTCAAATATATTTTAAAATATAATGAAAGTCAAAGTCTTCCAGTGTGTTTCTCTAATATCCATGCATTTAATGTGACTGTACATTTCAATGCACGATGCATATCTGGATATTTTCTATTCTCATACTTCTACAAGAAACACTTTTCAGAAAGTAGAATGACATTTCTATTTTGGTGAATAGTCTTACTGCATGAATTCTAACGTTGACTGACAACAAGAGACAGCATTGCTGTCTATAGTTTGGTATTTAATGTGTGCAGGTTTCTGCCAGTACCATGACATACAACGTTGGACAAAATAGAAGCTGAAGGATATCAAGAAGGATCTTCTCTTTGCGTGCATGGAACGAAAAGGTGTTTAACAGAAAGCATACCTGGTCCACACCATGAACCATGCAGTCTAACGTGCATCAAGCTTAGAGACAACGGTCATCTCAACGGCTATTTTATTGAAGAGAAGATATTTATACAAGACTGAAGACTCAGCAAACAATAGTTTTGCAACCTGAATATTCATGTGCTAGAGCCTTCAAGAAAAGCATTCATCAACGAAGAAGAGTCTCTTGCTTTCACTCCATTCTTTTTGTAGCTCTAAGCTCTCACCCATTCATTGTCTACATTCCTTGAGAGCCTTGTAGGTCTGAGAGTTTGCTTCTAGAGAAAATCCATCTCTCTCAAACTTAGCCACAGATCAGGCATTTGATGTAAGCTTGGTCTAGGGGCAATCACCCTTTATACACACTTTTATGTGTAATCCTCTTCGGGCTGTGAAGAGAAGACCTACTGGGAGCAGGTGGTAATTTTTCCCTTCGTGGTAGAAGGAAGACTTGAGGTTCAGGGTGGTGTTTTCCTCTTCAGGTTGTGAAGAGAAGGCCAGCTGCGGCTGGATATGTAAGTGTCCTTGAGGGGGACTATACCCTTGGTTAGTGAAATCCCAAGTTGTTGCTTGGGGACTAGATGTAGGACTCCTTAGGATAGGAGGTCCGAACTAGGATAAAAATTCCTGTGTTGTGTGATTGCTTGATTGTGTCATTATCTTCTTTATTTCTAACACTAACAATCGAATTTTGTGTTTGTCTTTCTGTTAAGTGTTTTTGTTGACAGATTTTAAAGTTAAGCGATTTTTAAGAATCCCATTCACCGCCCCCCCCCTCTGGGCTTGCTAGCTGGGCAACAAGTGGTATCAGAGACAAGTCTCTTCGTCAAAGAGGATCTCACGATCTGAAGAACAAAGATAAATGGCAGCTCAAGGGTATGCAAAGGGTCAGTCGGTCAACAGACCTCCTCTTTTCAATGGTGAAGATTATAACTATTAGAAGACTAGAATGGATTTCTTCCTTCAAGGTCTTGATTTTGAAATCTGGTCAATCATAGAAGAAGGAGATTTAGTAGTTCTCAACAACAGAGAAAATTGGACAAAAGATGACAAGAAGAAGATATCTTTAAATTGTAAAGCAAAGAGTATTTTGTGCTGTGCACTGAGCAAGAAAGAATTTAATAGGATCTCAGCATGCAAGTTTGTAATGGAAATGTGGGAGAAGCTCAGAATTACTTATGAAGGCACAGACAAAGTTAAAAAAACAAGGATAGACATCTTAGTAGCACAATACGAGAGATTTCAAATGCAAACTGGAGAATCAATTACTCAGATATACAGTAGGTTCACAGACATTACAAATGGTCTGGCTGGTCTTGGAAAGCATTATGAAATGGGAGATATGGTGAGAAAAATCTTAAGATCCCTACCATCCTCGTGGACACCAAAAGTGATAGATATAGAAGAGGCAAATGATTTGAGAAGAATGTCGTTAGAAAAGCTTGTTGGGTCACAATGGCCCACAGAATAAATATGGAACAACTTAGAGAGTCCTGCAGTAGGAAGAAACATACCAACGCTCTCAAGGCAGCAGAAGACACATCTGGTGATGAATCATATGGTGATAAAAGCATCGGGAGCAGTGAAGACGAGGAAGCATTTCTCTCCAGAAGGTTGCAAAGAATCCTAGCCAAGAAGAAGTACCAATCTGGAAGGAGATATTTCAATAAAGGAAAAGACTTCAAGAAATCTAAAGTCAAAGATGTCAAGAGGTTAGAACCCACATGTTATGAATGCTAAAAAGCCTGTACACATCAAGGCAGAATGTCCAAAATTGAAGAAGATGGAGTTCAAGAAAAAGGACAACACAAAAAAGTTTAGAAAGTATAAGAAGAAAGCCATGGCCGCAGCATGGAAAAATGACAGCGACTCAGAAAGTGAGTCAAGCTCAAGCGAGGAAGAAGAAGAAAAGGTCAACCTGGCCTTCATGGCAAACATCAACGACAAGGTAACATCTGATTCCTCATTCACTTTCTGTAATGAGTCTGATTCTGATAGTTTAGAAGACGCGTTTAATGAGTTACATAGTAAATATAAAGATGTGTGTAAATTATTAAAAATTACCAAGAAAAATCATGCCTATCTAGAAATTACTAACTCAGACTTAAAGTCAGAAACCGAGCAATTAGAAAAACAAATCTCTGAATTAAAAACAAGAAATAATTTATTATGTGAAGATCTAAAAGATAAAAATGATCAGATAGCTAATCTGGAAAGTCAGGAAACTGTAAGTAAACTTAAATAGGAAATTAACACATTAACAAAAGAAAATGAATATTTATCCAGTACAATTGGAAAATTTACAAATGGTAAATCATCTTTAATATTAAAAGGAGCTAGAAGATCAGGGAAAAAGAAACATGGTTTAGGATATACTCCACCTAATAATGAAGAAACTATAGTCCATCCTAAAGTGTATCCAACTCCAAAATTTGTAGCTGAACAAGACACTGATTATAAATCTAATTTTAAGTACATCCCAACTGAAAAGATAAGTAGAACATCTTGCTGTAGTCACTGTAATAAATTAGGACATACTAAAATAACTTGTCCAACTAAACACCTAAAATAGTTACTTAAAAGAAAAGGTGAAGAAACTAACCAGCAAGGACCCAAAAGAACTTGGGTACCTAAATCTTAGTGTCTTTATTGCAGGGAAGCCTTAGAGCATCAAACTGGTACCTGGACAGCGGGTGCTCAAGGCACATGACAGGCAACAGAAAGTTGTTCTCACGCCCTGAAGATGAAGTAGGTACAGTAACTTATGGCGATAATGGAAAAGGTGTAGTGATCGGGTGTGGATCAGTTGGCAGTCATGGTAAAACCCTCATTGAAGATGCATTATGTGTAGAAGGGCTCAACCATAATTTAATCAGTATCAGCCAGCTGTGTGACAAAGGTCACCAAATCAGATTTCAAGAATCAAAGTGCCTCATTATGAAGAATGATATAACAGTGTTCGAAGTCTGCAGAGAAAAGAATCTATATGTGCTTCATTTGGAAGAATTAAAAGATCAGGATGTATGTCTTGCAGCAAATAAGGATCAATCAGCTGAATTATGGCACAGGAGATTGGGCCACTGTAGTATGGACGGAATCAGAAAACTGGTTAAGAGATATTTAGTGGAAGGCCTACCCAAGATCAGTTCAAGATTAGAAAGTGTGTGTGAACCTTGTGCAAAAGGGAAGCATACAAAATCATCCTTCAAGCCAAAAATAGTTATATCCACTTCAAAACCATTGGAACTGTTACATATGGATTTATTTGGACCAATGAGATCAACCAGTTCAGGAGGAAAAAACTTTGGATTCATGATTGTAGATGATTATTCCATATTTACTTGGGTATCATTTTTGGATCATAAAGATGATACCTTCGACAGTTTTGTTAAGTTTAGTAAGAAAGTTCAAAAGGGCAAGAAGTTCAGTATGATAAGCATTCGATCAGATCATGGAGGAGAATTTCAAAATGAAAGATTTGCAGAGTTCTGTGATGATCAAGAGATTGAGCATAACGTCTCAGCACCAAGGACACCCCAGTAAAATGGAGTAGCTGAGAGGAAAAATAGGACTTTGTTGGATATGGCAAGAACAATGCTGTCAGAGTATAATCTTCCAAGATACTTCTGGGTTGTAGCAATCAACACTGCATGCTATATAATTAATAGAGTGATGATCAGGCCAATCCTGAAGAAGACTGCGTATGAGCTTTACAAGCAAAAGAAGCCAAAGATTAGTCATTTCAGAACCTTCGGTTGTCCTTGCTTCATCCACAATAATGGCAAAAGAGATATTGGTAAGCTAGACTCAAAGTCTGATGAAGGTATATTTATGGGGTATGCTTCCAAACCCAAAGGCTATAGAGTATTTAACAAACAAAGTCTATTAATTGAGCAAACTGTATATGTTATCTTTGATGATTGTAACCCTTCCTTGAGAAAGGAGGTAGACAGTGATAATGATGATGCAGAGAATTTGTCCAAGAAACTAAAGGATACATCCATCAAGGACAATGAAGATCCACCATTGGAAGAACTACAATAAAGAGAAATATCTCATGATGATCTTCCAAAGGAATGAAGATACAAGAAGGATCACCCATTGGATAACATCATTGGAGATCCATCGGTTGGGGTAAGAACTAGAGGTAATGTAATTCCTTGTGATTACCTAGCCTTTGTATCTCAAATAGAGCCTAAGACAGTCAATGAAGCACTGACTGATGAATCTTGGATACTAGCCATGCAAGATGAACTTAATCAGTTCAAGAGAAACCAAGTGTGGTCCGTTGTTCCGAGACCATCAGATCATCCTGTGATTGGCACCAAATGGGTGTTCAGGAACAAATTGGATGAAGCTGGTGTGATCACTAGAAATAATGCTAGACTGGTTGCTCAAGGCTATTCTCAAGAGGAAGGCATAGATTTTGATGAAACCTATGCACCAGTGGCTAGACTAGAGGCAATTAGAATTTTACTTCTTATGCATCTGCATTAGATTTAAAGTTTTTTCAAATGGATGTAAAATCTGTATTTTAAAATGGTTTCATAAAGGAGGAAGTCTATGTAGAACAACCTCCTGGTTTTAATGATGTAGATTTTCCAAATCATATTTTTAAATTGTATAAAGCATTGTATGGTTTAAAGCAAGCACCTAGAGCATGGTATGAAAGGCTCAGTGCATTTTATTAAAACATGGTTTTATTAGAGGACAGGTGGATAGCACATTATTTATTAAATCAAAAGTCAAAAATATGTTACTTGTATAAATTTATATAGATGATATAATATTTGGATCTACTGATGAATCTCTGTGCAAGTATTTTGAGAAGCTTATGCAAGGAGAATTCGAAATGAGCATAATGAGGGAGCTCAACTATTTCCTTGGATTACAAATCAAGCAAGGTAAAGAAGGCACACACATCTGACAAGCCAAGTACACCAAGGAGCTGTTAAAGAAATTTTGATTTGAAAATGCAAAGCCATTGTCCACACCAATGAGCACATCTATAAGGCTAGACAGTGATAAAGATGGTAAGAATGTAGATCAAAAGCTCTACAAAGGTATGATAGGTTCTTTACTTTACTCAACTGCCAGTAGACCTGATATTCTATTTAGTGTATGCATGTGTGCAAGGTATCAGGCTGATCCCAAGGAATCTCACTTAATTTCTGTCAAAAGGATCTTTAGATATTTAGCCAAGAGTCATGATCTAGGCTTATGGTATCCTAAGCCATGCGAAGTAAATTTAGTAGGATATTCTGATGCTGACTATGCTGGATGCAAAGTAGATAGAAAAAGCACCTGTGGTTGTTGTCAATTTCTTACAGGGTGTCTGATTTCATGGTCCTCAAAGAAAAAAAATTCAGTAGCACTATCAATAGTTGAAGCTGAGTACGTGGCTGTTGGAAACTGTTGCACTCAACTCCTATGGATAAAACAACAGCTTGAGGATTATGGACTGCACATCAAGACAATCCCTTTGCTCTGCGACAGCACCAGTGCAATAAATCTCACTAAAAATCCAGTTCAGCACTCAAGGACAAAGCATATAGAGGTCAGATATCATTTTATTAGAGATCATGTACCTAACGGTAATATAAATATTTCTTTCATAGATACTCTAAATCAGTTAGCAGATATCTTCACAAAGGCCTTACCTGAAGAGAGATTTACATCTCTTAGAAGAGAGTTAGGCATGTGTAATTTGTGATAGACTTGTCTGTATAAAACTGAAAAACTAATATTTCAGAATAACCCTTATTCTCTCCCTTGGATTTAAGTGAATTCTTTAAATTGCTTGCTTCATATATAGCTTTGACGGTTCGTTATTGTAAAAGCCTTTATTTATCTCGAACTCGTCTCTGTTTTGTCATTTTCTATTTTTAATGCTCTGTCCCCTCAAAAGTAGATTTATTCTTATCTCTAAAAACCTGCAATCTATGTCACAACAATTCACCTCCCTCTCTCATCCCTTTCGACTCGCCTGGAATGATAAACCCTATCGATTCCAGCATCGACTCTGTGTGTTTTCAAAGAATCCTTCTCCTCCCGCCAGAAATCTCTTGAGGGTTTCTGTTCTACTCTTTCCTACAATCCTCCAGAACTTTCCCTCATTCAATTCCATGGCGGCTTCTGGGGTCTCCGGCATCGTTGGAGGCTACAGTTGGGCATTCCTCTCAGCAGGGCAGCAAGAGAGGTTTGCAGCAGTGAAGACGAAGCTGTGCGGCAACGAAGTAGTGGATGTAGCTGATTTGGAGAAGAATGGCATGCATAGCATAGTAGCAGTGATGCAGAGAATGAAATGGTCGCAGATAGCAACTCTTTCTGAGGCAAGTTATCCAGACTTGGTAAAAGCTTTTTATGTCTATTTGAAATCAGAGGCAGATGGGTCCTTGACCTCCACAGTCAAAGGAACCCAGATTCATATCACCTATGAGTTGTTGGAATCCCTGTTTGGTGTTTCTACCACCGGTCACAGCGGGGTAGATAGTGTGGATGTTCAGACCAAGGGTTTGGGGATTATCGGCACTGAATTCAAGTTAAAAGATGGCAAATTTGACATCAATAAATTGAATGCCTTCAATAGAATTCTTCACTTTATAGTTTGCCAGATTTTGGTACCTAGAAGCGCAACTTTTTCCACTTGTACAAAAGCAGACTCAGATATGATGTTCTGGGCCATCCAGAACCATAAAATAAATATGGCAGAGGTGATTATCGAAAGGATGAAGACTGCAACTGCAATGTTATGGGACAAGAAGAGTAAATTAAATGTGTCCCTTCCTTATGCTCATCTATTGACAAAACATTTCCAGCACTATCACATTAGCTTAACTGGAGAAGTTTCCGAGAAGATGGGCCAGGCTATTAGATGCAGAAATTTAAAGAAAAGTGGCTTTTCTCTTGTTGCTGGTGTTTGGACAAAGACCTCAGTAGCTGAAGGTGAGGCCATCATTGGAGAAGCCCAAATTCCAGAGGCAGAAGTAGAAATCTAGCCAAGGGTTGAAGCTCCTATTGCAACAGCTCAGGGAGATGCAACAGTAGTACTTCCAGATGTTCTAAGCCAGCAAGAAGAAGTTAGGAATGAGACTCCAGTGGTTCAGGAAGAAGAAGTGGAAGCAGCAGTAGTATTTTCGGATGTTGTCATGGAAGAGGTCAGAATTGATGCTCCAATGATCAGTTCAGGTAGAATTGAAGAGATACCTCCTGAGGATATTGAGCCTATTGGGCAACCGGAGATTGATACCCCCACCTCAATTGTGGCATCAGTACTTCAAAATGTCCTGGACTCTATCACCAGCACTCAGGGGGAGCAAGAAGTTTCGGTTGAAGATGTGGCACCAGGCCACAATGTGGATGTTCAGATGGAGAATGCTCCTATTTAGGGGGAGCATGCTGTTGAAAAAGATGCAGAATTTCACGGGGAGCACACAGCTAGTGCCCCTGTTGATCAGTTTCAGGAAGGTGTTGTGGAAAGCACCTCAGAAGAAGGAGAAGTTCATGTTGAGAATGTGGAGCCCGCTGCTAGGGCAAGTGAAAAAAGCAAGAGTGTAGCTCATGAGATTCCTCTCCTCACAAGGAAGCCCCACATGATGCTAAGGCAAAAGAAGCTGAAAGTTAATATGAAGCCAATTATTGATCGATTAGATGCTCAGGTCAAATTCTCTGCTATATCCAATCAGATATAGCTTCAATTTTCATTAGCCAGAGCACAGCAGCTAAGGAAATGGGAATGGTTAGGAATGCCCTAAGATGGGTAAGAAGTGAGTTGGGTAGCATCAACAATTCAGTGGCAACTCTTTCAAATCTGATAAGGGCACAAACTCTTGCCCCTTCTGCTCCCACTCCATTAGTTCCACAGGAGTCAGGGCCAAATGTGGAAGAAGTCCGGCCATCAGGGCCAATTGATGATGAGCATTCAGGGCCTTCAGGGCCAAGGGTTGAAGAAGCAGAGGCAGTTGGGCCATCAGAGCAGTCAGATACGCAGTCAGATCTCCCAAGGCCAGCAGTGGATGAGTTTGGGCCACCAAGGCCGGTGGAATCAGCAGCAGAGCATGCAAGGATTGAAGAACAGGCTGTAGTCCCAGAGCCCCCTATCTCTTCACCTCTTCAGACTCCAGCCCCTCCTTCTCCACCATCATCCTCCACTGCCCCTCCAACACCTGCCACTTTCAAACAACCCCTTCTTAAACACATTTCTTCACCTACCCCATTTCCTGCCACCTCCTCCTCATCTCCTGCTTCCTCCACATCCATTCCTCCTCCTCCTTCTGAAGCACCTCCAGCATCATCTTCATCAGTTGGAGCTTCCTCCTCTGGTCCTTCTTTAGCTGGACCATCTGCTCCACCTCCTATGACTTCTCATTCATTCCTTCATCCTCCTACTCCTCCCTCCTTCATCACCTATATTCCTCAGCATACTCAACTTGAAGGTCCTTTCATCGAGAAATTTGAAACTAAGTCTGAAGTAGCCATACTTCGCTCAGTTCTAGAAGTTGGCACTCATATCCACAGGATTGGCTCTCCTAGTCCTGCCCCTAAAAAGAGAAAACTATCCAACACTCTTGCTCTTTCTTCTGATCCTCAATTCCCTCCTCTTTGGTTCTCCCTCACGGTTGAATATCGGAGGAGATCCATCTATTGTGAATATCTTCAAAAATGTACATTTGCCATCATGGTTGGTCTTCCTTATGTAAATCTAACTAACCACCTTAACATTGTTCTTCCTTATTACCACATCTCCAAAGCTGATCAGTCTAAAATCTTCCAATCGACTGAGTCCAAAAATGAAGATTAGTGGGCCAAGGGTCACAAGTCTTTGTACAGAAAATTCTTGCTTGCCAAGTCTGATCTGTTTCCTCCCAGGGATCATCCACTCACTCTCTCCGAGTGGTTTGAAATTCATCACAAAAATACTTGGGGGCCCATTATCCAAAAAGAAATAAAACTCATCCAATATTTCTAGCTATTCAGTGACTATCGCTACCTCAACAATTTTCCAGAAGTCTAGCTGGGTCAATTCAGAGGAGCTATTGATCTGCTCAAGGTTGAAAGCCCAGTCAATCGCTCCTTCAAAGTAGATTTTACTATCTTACAGATCCTAGAAATTGTGTTCATTCCCAAGTTACATTCATTGGTCATGGATTCTTCAGTGGGCTCTATCATTTTTGAGCGATTTGCCAAGGTTATGGATCGGATGTCAGCTCAGCAGGGTCATCTTCCTTCCTTTCAGAGGTTCATTTTTCAAGAGTACCATCGGGGCAATATAAATTCTGATGTTCTTGCCTCTCTATTATCTGAATGTGAGAGGCTTTCTCCCACTGATTGGGAAAAGCATTATAACCACTCTGCTCTTCAATTGAAAAATCTGAACAGCTCTCTGGTCCACTCTGGAAAGACTTGGTTGTTTGCTGAAGCATTTCTTGATCTCAATTTCATTAACCTTATTCAAGAGCTGTTTGTCACCTGGGCAGAACGCTACAAGGTCTTCATGTTACTGAAAAAGGAACTGAAGGAGAACCAGCTCTTCTACCCATTCTCTATTGACCAATTTCTCCAGCATGCTAGTTTTGGCACCTCCTATTCCTACAAAATATATCTAGGCAAGGAGGAGTATGCTAAGTTTCTTAGTGCTCAAAGGGATCTTCATATTCAGAGGATGCGATAAGATATGGGCTCTTCTTACACCATTGCTTAGGGTGCCTTTCAGATCCATTTTGAAGAGCAGGAATGCAAGGCTTGGCCAATCATAACCTGCCATGCCTCTCTTTTGTCTCCTATCTTCTATCTTCCTATACCTTCCAAGGAGTAATATAAATGATTTCCTTTGCTCCCATTTATCTTTCTTCTCTTCTTTCTTTGTCTCATTAGGTTATCTTTTTGCTTAATGACAAAAAAGGGGGAGAAAAATAACTATTCTGAAATACATTTCTCAAATTTCTTCCACAAATTTACTTACATTTATTTCAAAACTTTCTATATTTATGTTATGTTTTGCCATCACCAAAAAGGGGGAGATCGATGATCAGTTCATCCCCATATAATTTCATTTATTATATGTCTATTTTGTTGATTAACAAAACTTTAATAAAGTATTGTCTAACAAGTTCTCTTAAAGCTTAGTCACAGGAAATAAATCAGGCAAAATCAAGTAAAACCTGTAAGTATTCTTACAATGTAGCATTTAAAGTTTAGAGCATGTAATTTTTCTAAGTACTCATCGACTTCCTAAGTTTTATAACGATTTTATTAGAATCATAACGATTTCTACACTATATCGATTTTAGTCTCACAACGATTTCATAAGAGTTGCATCGATTTCGTATGCCGCAACGATTTGATAAGTGAGAAACAACGATTTGGTTCTCACAACGATTTGTTAAGTGAGTACAACGATTTGTTAAGTGAGAACAACGATTTGGTCTCACAACGATTTGTTAAGTGAGAACAACGATTTGGTCTCACAACGATTTGTTAAGTGAGAACAACAATTTGGTCTCACAATGATTTGATATGTTACATAACGACTTGGTCGCCTTAACGATTCGATAAAGCAAACAACGGTTCGGTCACTGCATCGATTTGATAAGTGAAACATCGATTTGCTTATAATGACTTATGTCCACAACGATTTGCTTATAACGATTTATGTTCAGAACAATTTGCTTATACTTGTATTACGATTTGTGTTAACATCAATTTGTTTATGGATGAATAACGATTTACATAAACAACGACTTGCTTGTTCACACAGCGATTTCATAAGTTGAACAACTGTTTCATTGTCATAACGATTTCATGGACTACATCGACTTCATTTTCAAATATATTTTAAAATATAATGAAAGTCAAAGTCTTCCCGCATGTTTCTCTAATATCCATGCATTTAATGTGACTGTACATTTCACTGCACGATGCATATCTGGATATCTTCTATTCTCATGCTTCTACAAGAAACACTTTTCAGATAGCAGAATGACTGTGACGACCCTCCTTATACCGGTACGGTTATACTAACCCACTTCGATATAGAGAGCGTTGCCACAGTGGGATATTTACCCATCACATTTATTAGGTTGAGATGTATATAAGTATGAACACATAACAGCGGAATAAAAGAATTGGAAATAAATATCTTATTCTATCATCCACATTTATCCATAGTCTATATCGTACAAAAAGAAACTAACTATTTAATGATTGAGAAATTTAAAAGAAGTACATTGTCCACAACTTGCAGCTAAATAAATTACATGAATTCAATGTAGTACAAGTCCTCCTTTATTACATACTATGAAATGAAAAGTACAATATCGCTATCTCTACAAGCAGTCTCCTACTCTCTCTCCGAGTCACTCCGAACCAACTCCTTGGAAGAAGTAGAGACACCTGCACCTATACGTCGAAGCAAGAATGAGTCCAAAGACTCAGCAAGTAATTTCCCATACATTAAGCATACATACATCACATGGCATTTTACTCTTTAACAATTTCATAGGTACATGAACGTGGATTTAAACAATCTTTAAGAAACCTAACATGATACTTCCATCAATTTCATGACACATAGTACATGGTTTATGTTCATGTCACAATGATAAGCCTACCACATGCTTTCTACACAATTTTAACATAATATTTAAATTCACATTCATGTTGTATCATAATGGCAATTAAACATGGAGTTTTACACATAAAGGAAGAATGTTCCTAACATGGTTTCTATGTACTTTTCCACATGCATATCACTTTTATAAACACAATAAGCTTGTTGTTTTGACATAAATAAAACACATTTACAATTTGGTTCACCATTTCATATATTATTACATTAGTTCACATTTACACATGATCATTTACACATGCACAATTTCACATATATACAAAATCACATTATTCTCATTATATGCTGTGACACATAGTCCGAACCACCTCTAGAAGGACACACACTTATCACATCACACACATATCTATCACCTAGGCATTTCAGTGATAAATCTTAGTTACTGCGCAGAACCGGGAGAAGCACTCTCCACCCTAACCAGCGGTACTTGTCCGCCTCCAGGATTTTATCCCAATGCCCATGGGATTTCACTTACTCATATGAACCTTCCCGTAAGAACTTTACTACGGTACAACTCCTCAGCCCTCTAAGGTAGCAGTGCCACCCATGGCACATTTACACGTTTTTCTCATTTTAAAACACACTTAATATGTTGTTTTAAACACATGTTCCATGCTCACACAAAATCACATATTTCAGGTTCACCTAGCATGGTACTACTGTTTACAGAGTTAAACAATCATAATTTGATTCAAATCATGCTGCAATTAACTAGATTATCGTTAATTACTCTAAACATGCTCTAATTAATCTTTTCATGATGAAATAATGAATCCAGTACCTACTATTGTCCAATTTACATGAAATTTTAACTGCAGACCATTTACAGATAAAGCATCATGCATACAAATTTTCATATTTTTCGGAGTCATACACAATTTATGATAAATAAAACATGTATTCTGCCTAATTTATGAAGTCATCAATTAAGCATGGTACACAGTGCCAAGTACATATTCCTCTATTCTAAAACTTGTATACAATAGTCATGATACTACATACAATTCTTGTGAATTAATTTGGCATCATACAATTTATTGAAGATTTAAAACTAATCGTGCATACTTACTATTTTACAGTTCAGAAATTTTAATTATTTACATGAACATCAGAAAATTTCCTAAATCTTGTGGTATAAACTGACATCTATACACATCATACATAAATTCTATGACACTCAATTTCCACATGAATCACATAAACAAAATTTACAACTATTAAAACCCTGTCTGACAGTTAATTCAGAGAATTTTATTAAATAAAACACTCAACGAAATTTAACAAAAATTTTACAACATGATTCTCTAGATGTATTACATAACATATAAAATTTACAATATATCATCATGTGCAGAAGTCCGGAGAATAATTTATAAAGGGCAGACAGACATACTGTCCCTGCCTGAAGAACTCAACGGCACACAGATGGCTGCCTACCAGTTAAAGGCAACAAAGGACGCCGCCAACTTTGGATCTTAACGGCATCAAAGCTTGCCGTTAAGTTCCTGTCTGCAGAAAAATAGACAGAACTCACAATAATCGAAGAGAAAAGGGGTTCCAGGACACGAATAAAATCCGTAAAATTCCCTATGACCTACTAGACATGCGTATGGTCAATGTAGAGGATTTACTTGCCTTCAGAAAAATCTACAATCGTCGTTTTTGGGTCGAAGATGCTCTCCACGGCCAGAGCCAAAGAGTCTTCAAAGTCCTCCAAATCCGGGTTTTGATGATGATCTTTAAGGTACACCGGGTTGGGAAGACGATCCTCTATGTCCAGACTTCCTCCCAGTCAAAGAAGAAACCGGATGATGCTTCAAATCGCCGGATCCACAGGTCCAAAGATTAGGTTTCGCACATGAAAGTTAGGTTTTTTGACAAAAGACTCAAAAGGACCCAACAGCGCCCCAAACTGGGTCTTTTATACAGTTAGGGTAGAAGACGCGTTTAGGGTAGGCTAGGTTACCGTTGGGGAATGGTTTCCTAAACCAAGGGCGACAATATCGGAGGCGTTTCTGGATCTGAAAATGCAACAGATCAGGGAGACTAACGTTAACATCATTGGCCGCCAAACTGGGGTTGGCGTCCATCGATGTGGCCACTGACTTGAGGTTAATGTCCATTCATGTGGACGCCTACTGGTCGCTTTGCCAGAACTTAAAAACTACATAAAATCATATTTATGCAATGCATGCACATGGAATATACAATGTATACATTAAATAATACTATTTATGTAATGTAAATAAATAACATGTACAATAAAATATATATACACATATTTACAATAATACATCAAATAGTATATATGTATATTTGTATTCACACACACAAGCAAAATTTCTTCACAAAATCATACACCTATATAAGAGAGTAAAATTCTAGGGCCTTATAATGACATTTCTATTTTGGTGAATAGTCTTACTGCATGAATTCTAACGTTGACTGACAACAAGAGACCGCATTGTTGTCTATAGTTTGGTATTTAATATGTGCAGGTTTCTGCCAGTACCATGACATACACACTTTATACACACTTTTCTGTGTAATCCTCTTTAGGCTGTGAAGAGAAGACCTGCTGGGAGCAGGTGGTAATTTTTCCCTTCGTGGTAGAAGGAAGACCTGAGGTTCAGGGTGGTGTTTTCCTCTTCGGGTTCTGAAGAGAATGCCAGCTGCGGCTAGATGTGTAAGTGTCCTTGAGGGGGACTGTACCCTTGGTTAGTGAAATCCCAAGTTGTTGCTTGGGGACTGGACGTAGGACTCCTTGGGATAGGAGGTCCAAACCAGGATAAAAATTCATGTGTTGTGTGATTGCTTGATTGTGTCAATATCTTCTTTATTTCTAACACTGACAATTGAATTTAGTGTTTGTCTTTCTGTTAAACATTTTTGTTTGACAGATTTTAAAGTTGAGCGATTTTTAAGAATCCCATTCACCTCCCCTCTGGGCTTGCTAGCTGGGCAACAGAGTTATCTTATGAATCCGTCCGTGCTACAGGCGCCTGTCCCAGGAAAACCCTTCATCCTATATCTGTCAACTATTGAGGACTCCCTAGGAGCTGTCCTTGTGCAACATGATGAAACTGGCAAAGAAAGGGCAATTTATTATTTGTCTTGGCTTTTCAATCCCGCCGAGCTCAAACCCACCACTATGGAAAAAAACATGTGTAGCGCTAGTATGGGTAGTGCAGAAACTGAAGCACTACTTCCTAGCTCATCAGGAGAGTTTGACTTCTAGGATGGATCCCATCAGATATCATCTAGAGAAGCCAGTCCTTGCTAGCAGATTAGCATGTTGGCAGAGCTTCTTATCCCAGTTCGACATCACCTTTGTGGTCCAGAAGGCTATAAAAGGGTATGCTATTGCTGAGCACCTTGCTCACCTTCCTCTTCCTTATAGTGACACGCTCCAAGAAGACTTTTCTGATGAAATCTGTCACTCATCTCTCCCGATTCCTTCTGGTCACTTCATTTCGATAGAGCTATGAATTATAGGGGACAGGGCATAGGTGTTGTTCTGCTCACCCCAGAAGGAATCACCATTCCCTTGGCTTACCAACTCCAATTCCCTGCCACCAACAACATTTTCGAGTATGAGGCTCTCCTATCCGGTCTCAAACGTGCCTATCTCCTAGGCACGCATCAACTCAGGATTATAGGAGACTCACAACTCGTTCTTCGGCAGATCCTTTCTACTTACTGCACTTGTGACCCTAAACTCAAGCCTTATCAAGACTTGGTCACACTCCTAGCTAAGCAATTCAACAAACTCATCTACATTAACACTCCTCGCTCTCAGAATATCTTGGTTGATGCCTTGGCATCTTTGGCCTCATCCCTCTCCTTCCCTCTCAGCCAAAGCGTTGAGACTATCATTGTCGAGAGGTTAGAAGCACCATCCACTCAAGATCCTTGGTTCGACAACCTCAGGAGCTCTTTAATTATGAAGGCAGAGAGAAGAGAAGCAAAGGAAGTTATGCTCATGGAGCTAGGAGAGATAATGGAAGAAGAAATGCCATGGTACCACGAGATCGAACAATATTGCAAAGACGGTACCTTCCCAGAAGAAGCTGAGTCTGAAGATAGGAGAGCCATCTGTAGGGCCGCGTTAAGATATACCATTGTTGGAGAAGTGTTGTATAGACGCGTTCTAAATGAGATGCTCCTCAGATGCTTTCCTGACGAAGAAGCCTGGAAGGTAGTGGAAGGAGCCCACTCCAGTGAGTGTGGAGGACATGTGAATAGCCAGATGCTAGCTAAGAAAATCCCCACTCCAGTGAGTGTGGAGGACATGTGAATAGTCAGATGCTAGCTAAGAAAATCCTTAGGCAGGGTTATTACTGGCCAACCTTAGAAGAAGATTGTGCCATCTACGTTCGTAGGTGTGTCAAATGCCAGCTACATGCCGACATGATCCACGCTCCATCTTCCTCTCTACATCCACTATCATCCCCTTGGCCTTTCTCTATGTGGGCCTTTGATATCATTGGACCTCTTGGTGATCCTAATGCTCAAATAAAAAAGAAATCATTCATCCTCACTGCTAATGAGTACTTCACCAAGTGGGCAGAGGCTGAAGCATTCGTGGAAATCAAAGGTTCAACCGTGTGCCAGTTTATCATGAAGAACATCATCTCACAGTTTGGAGTGCCAAGCGGCATCGTCACCGATAATGGACCTCAGTTCATATCTCAAGTGCTTCAGGATCTATGTAAGAAATTCAACATTTCTCTACATCATTCGTCTCCATACTATCCACAAGGCAACGGTCAAGCCGAAGCCACAAACAAAACGCATTTGAAAATTTTAAAGAAACTTGTGAGTCCCACAAATTTGCTGATTGGCCTGAGAAATTAATTGAGGCTCTATGGGCCTACCGTACCTCCGTCTGCAAGCCCACGGGCAGACTCCTTTTTCACTCACTTATGAGATGGAGGCAGTATGACCATATGAGATACTCTTTCCTTCTCTAAGGGTACAACTGGACAAAGAACTTAATCTCGATGAACGTTGAGAGGAGTTACTTACACAGCTGGAACTCTTAGACGAACGACGTCTAGCCGCAGCCAATCATGTGCTTTCATATCAAAACAAACTCTCAAGATCTTTTCAAAAGAAAGTAATTGAACGCAAATTTCAAGAAGGAGACATGGTTTTGAAGTAAATTTTCATAAAACCAAGAGGTCCTAGGTCCAAATTGCAAGCTAATTGGGAAGGTCCATACGTCGTCAAGGAAGTGTATCTTGGGAATGTTTATAGGCTAGTGAATGCCGATGGTGAGGAGCTTTCTCACCCGTGCATGGAATGGTTTATATCTTAAAAGATTCTACCCTTAACAAAAGATTTTCTATAGCTGTGCTACCTTGCAAAGGAGTACCAGTAGTCTTGGGTCTCATATCTTTTTTATTGTTGTCAAATAACCCCTATGTCTAGCCGACACACACAACACAGCAACCCTCGGTCGATTCCCCTTAGACAAAGGTGTTCCTGCTTAGCCCTTGTGTAGGGAAAGTGAAGGCATATTCTCCCCTTACTCGGGCAAGGCATAGGGGCAAAAGGATCATTGGTTTGAAGATAGAGAAGGGGGTAGATCATGTGTGAATGAACTTTCAAATAGAGGCGGTCAATTAAAATTGCAAAGGAAAGAAATGACAAAAATACAGAAAAGCAAATGAGTCAAATGAAGAATAGGGGCACGACAAAGAGTGGCAAAGTCTCCAGGGGATGAAAATGAGCCCGGCCGTATGCATGCCCCAAACAAAATCAATGACCACAAAGTCTCTGAACAACAAACGGAATCCATATGAGATGCACCCTAACCAGTCAACAAACCAGCATCCCGAGCACTAACGCTAAGTCTTACCCCCTCATGTCTTCCTATCCTCACTAATGAGCGGAACATTCCCACACCTGGTCTATGAAGGAACACTAATAACTAGGGGCAATCAACCAAAGTGAAGCTAAGAACATATGCACGCTACACTTGGGGGTGGCTGACAACAAGAAATGGGAGATGAGGTTCATAACTAATCACACAAATGTAGAGGGTGCCGCTAGAGAAAGTCTACAAATTCAAAAAAAAAAAAGCCCAAAAATCCAAAATAAAATTAGAAAAGTAAAAAAATCCAAAAAAAAGTTAGAAAACTCCAAAAATTCAAAAAAAAATAGAAACTCCAAAAATAAAAAATTAGAAAAGTCCAAGATTCCAAAAAAATAGAAAAGTCCAAAAATCCAAAAACATTAAAAAAGTCCAAAATCCAAAAAATAGAAAAACTCTAAAATCCAAAAAAAATATAAAAATATAAAAATAAACCAAAAAATTTAGATGTATATACCGTTTTTTTTAGCATGCATTGTTGCTTTATATTTTCGCTTATTTAATAAGGCTCAGCCCCCCCTTAACTATCATGAAGTTAAAGTCATTCTTTGCTTAAAGCAAGGGGATGAGCCAAAGAGCAGATCTAACTTGTTTTTCTAAGTGTGCAGGGATAGGATGTTTTGAGCAGCACAACGATGTACTCAATTTTCTCTCTCTCTCTCAGATCTCATTCCCACTCGGGTCAATCACAAACCACTCAAACATTCATAAACACTGGCACAAAAGTAAAAATCCATTGTAGATAAACATCATGTACAAGATAAGGGGGAGGTGGCTCACAAGCTCCTCACTGTCCACCGCCACTCTCCCCAGATCCCTCGTGCCTCTTAGGTGGTGGTGGCATGTCACCACCACCTCTCACACTCCGGGTACTCGTCTCGCCCTCCCGACGTCTCTCCTCCTCCTCATTCCTCCGGCAGTTAGAGGAACCTAGTGAATATTGTCTCACGGAGGCACCGCTCACTTCTCTCATGCTCCTCCTCTGGCTCTGGCCAATCGCCATCACCAATCTCTGGAGCTCGTCAATGTGGATCTACTGCACAGACGTCTCGGCGCGCAGATGGGATAGCTCTGCTTGGTCCATTGACAACCCCTGCACACACAGCATCGCCAGCTCCCCCACCTGGCTCACCTCTGCCTCGGGCTGTAGGCACCACCGAGCCACCTCCACTGCTGACATCTCTGCCTGGAGACACCACTGGCTGATCGACACCGCCATCGTGTCAGCCTGCTCACACAAGTGGTTCACCTGGCCAGTGGTGGTCCTCAGCTCTGCAACCTGTAACATAGCATGTTAGCATACAATCTCAAAAAAAAAAAAAGACCAGTTAGAGTCACACTTACCCTCTCCTCCAGCGCAGCCTCGGCCTCCTCTGCCCTCCTCAGGGCACCTGCCAGCTGATCAGTGAGATCAGACTAGGAACCCTCTGTTGCAGCCCGAGACGAGGACGCACCCGCCTGTGATGTCCTCAGCCTCGTCAACTCCGCACGCTGCACATGAAACACCTGTCAATATCTTTAAGCTAAAGGAACTGGTACGTTATCGAAGTCTGAGTAGGTACTTACTATCTGGTCCGCCTCTCTCCTGGCCACGTCCCGGTCCTGCACGATGGAGTGCAGCAGGGCCTAGAGCGATGCAATCTATCTGGTCACGTCTCCCTGCAAACCACCAAATCATGTCAGATCCAGTTTAGTCAGAAGAAATTCACAAGGTCTAAGTTCGGAGGTATAACTGTCATTGGGTGCCCCTATAGACCCTTGCCCCATACTTAAGGCGAAGGACTGCATGTACGCCTCGTCAGTCTGTGCGCCAGATGCGACTCGACACCCTCGGTGCTCCCAGTCCGCTATCTGCTCCCGGGCCCGCTCGCGCCAGTCGATCGTGTCATGGAGTCCCCCGGAAGCTCCGGCCAAGCCTAGGGGTCCTACCTCGGATAGGGAACTCCACAACACTTCGACGAAGTTCGAGCGACTGTTGAGCCAAATGCAAGTGCAGAGGTAGCACCAGGTTGAGAGAATGCACCCACGTCGCCCTACTAAAGTAGGGGCGAGCCTGCTCCAACCAGAGTTGTCCCTCGTCCCCCTCCTTTAGATATGTCTGCCACACCACCTGCACAACAAATAACACATCTTTTCAGTAGCCAAAGCATTTAAGAAAATCAAATGAGGATTAGAAGAGGGTTAGTACTTACATCCAGCTGAGGGTAGATGTCGATGGACGCCAGCTGCTCCTCCAGGGGGTGCATGTCTCGGCAGGGCACTCAACGCCTAGCTAGGGGCACAAGGCCCGATCGCTCTAGAATCCCCCTCCCCAGGCCCGGGAGGTGGAGGTAAGTCCAGACCTGCAGAGTAGGAAGCACAATTAGATCATATATTTGCAAGAAGGCAATTCATAAATGAGGCAGGAGGAAGAGAAGAGTACTTGAAGGAAGGGGAAGAACTCGCTAATCGCCGTCTACCGGTCGGAGGAACCCAGGCTATCGAACTGGTGCGCCAGAAGGGCAACACCTCAAGCATAATCTCCTACTTGGTCTAGGTCCTCCAGCAACGGCAGGAAGTGGCAGTGGACCGCGTCACCCTCGTAGCAAACAACAACCTCCCGAGGAAGAATGTGAGGCAGTGACGCAGGTTCAGATCTGCCTGAGCACCAGGCTCGCTAGCTAGGGCCTTTCTACACCCTCTCACCATCCGGTCCAGTTACTCGTCAGCTGTCTCCCCTACCTCCTGGTCCATCTGTACTAGCCCTAAGCTCTCCTGTAGGTCTACCCTAGGAACTAAAGAAGACCTATGACCAACTGTCAAGTCTAGGAGTCTACGGGCAATGTCTCTATAGCATGGGTATGTAAATCCACTAACTGAGCGGTCGTAGACCCTCAACCCGATGATCCTACTCACATCCTCGAGGTCAGGGATCATGTGACCCCATGGGAACATAAAGGCGGTCGCCTCCGTGTCCCACATGCTCCTCAACGCCTATGTGAGAGGAGCATCCGCCCTCATCCGCTCCATGCGGAGGACCTTGCCAAACCCCATGTCATCAAGTTTCTCCCTCTGGAAGCTCGGGAGTGCTAGGTAGACGGCCAGCACCAGAAGCCAGACACCCTGGCCTTCATTTTGCCCTGCAAAACACATAGAGAGGCAACCAGTCAGTATGATCATACACTTCATATGCTCTCGGCTGAGGTCACATCGACCCAAAGAGTCGCGACCTTGTTGCGACGCCCCGATGCGTCGCGACCTGGTCGCGACCCCATGGTGGCCGTGACCTTGTCGAGACGGCCATTGGCCGACACGACAATGTCACGACCTCTGACCCCGTCACGACACTTCACGATGGGGTGGGCCATCACGTTCTCAGTTGGTTGGCCGACCGGAACCTCCCTTCTCCAGCGGCGTTCTTCTTGGGCTTTTCGCCCTACAATCGCCTTGTATGGGGCTCCCTCATCGTATTCACACACCACAAATGAAGGGCAAGGGTTTTGGGGCTTACCTTCTTCATGGCCGCCTCTCGGGCCATCGCCGCCACCTCCACGTCCAACGCCGGTGCTTCCTCCTCCATCATCTCCACCTCCGTCACCGAAATCTCCTCCGCCTGCCATCGAGGCCTCCTCTCCGGCCGCTTGCTCCTCTCACCATCGCCACTGCCACCTTCCATCGCCGCAGGGAAAGAGTGGGAAAGAGGGAGAGAGTGAGGGAGAAGGAGAGAGAGAGAGAGCACACATAGAGAGAGGGTGAAGGCCAGAGAGAGAAATCACTAGAGTCCAGAATCGCCGGAGAGAAAGGAGAGGTGTTAGAGCGAAAGAGGGGAAAAGGGGGGGCCACTACGCTTTTGAACTCTCAGTTGAGGTCGCGACCGCTATAGACGTCGCGTTAAGGTTGCGACGGCCTTGTAGGTCGCAACAGTGTCATGACCTATCGACCCGTTGTGACATTAAGGTGACGTTTGTAGCTGTTGCGACATCACATGAAGCTTGCAAACAATGAATAAAAATTTGATTTTATTGATCTAAATTGTCAAATACAAGTTCCAATCATGTCTATGATCAATTAATCATCTTTTCATGCCCTACCTACCACCTGATACAATTCTTAAACCCCCCAAGCATGTCCTACACCCTGTACAGCCTCCACCACGGGACGATCTCCACATGGTCGGATCCTCCTCAATGTGTATAGATACTCATGGTACACATCATCATCCTCTATCACCTCTGCTGAGATGAGGCCCGTGGCACATCCTGATGACCAAACTTTCTCCATATAAATTAATTCACTTATTTATATATTAATTTTGATGATTAACAAAACATTACTAATGAATTACTTGAGCCTTGAGGACAGGAAATAAAAGTAAAAGAAAGTTCAAGACAATCGGGTAAGACTCTCATTTCATAATTTTTCCCAAGTCATACTTCATATCGACTTCTATTGATAATCAGAACGATTCCTTTATAAGTTCATATCGATTTCAATAGAGTCATCATAATGATTTCATAAGTATTATGATCGATTTCCTTTCTGACCAAAAAGTCGTGATGTTTCAAACAAATCGATACCGTAACGATTTCTTAAAGATCTCATAACGATTTACTAAGACATTGCAACGATTTCTTTAGAAAGCGTAACAACTTGACCGTCGTAACGATTCTATAAGACATCGCAACGATTTCTTTAGAAAGCGTAACGACTTGTCTGTCGTAACGATTTCTTAAGTTCTCGTAACGATTTCTTAAGTTCTCGTAACGATTTCTTTTGAACTCGTAACGACTTATCTGTCGTAATGATTTCTTAAGTTCTCGTAACGATTTCTTTTGAACTCGTAACGACTTGTCTGTTGTAACGATTTCTTAAGTTCTCGTAACGATTTCTTTAGAATTCACAACGACTTTCTAGCCGTAACGATTTCTTTAGAATTCACAACGACTTTCTAGCCGTAACGACTTCTTAAGTTCTCGTAACGATTTCTTTAGAATTCACAACGACTTTCTAGCCGTAACGATTTCTTTAGACCTCGTAACGATTTGCTTGTCGAAACGATTTCTTTAGAAACACAACGATTTGTATCTCACAACGATTTGTTAAGAGTTTCATACCGATTTCTTCAGAAACACAACGATTTGTATCTCACAACGATTTGTTAAGAGTTTCATATCGATTTCTTCATAAACACAACGATTTGTATCTCACAACGATTTGTTAAGAGTTTCATATCGATTTCTTCAGAAATACAACGATTTGTATCTCACAACAATTTGTTAAGAGTTTCATATCGATTTCTTCAGAAATACAACGATTTGTTAAGAGTTTCATATCGATTTCTTCAGAAATACAACGATTTGTATCTCACAATGATTTCATAAATGCCTATAACGATTTCATTATTATAATAACGATTTGTCTATCAACTTATAACGATTTCATAAGTCATAAAGGCATCGGCTTTGTTCATATCGATTTCATTATTATATCAATACTCTTTAATATACGTTGAATAGTCAAAGTCGTATCTTGTCTATTTGACTACTACGCATTCAATGCTCTCTGAACGTATCTCTCATGCATGCAGACGATATCTTCCACCATTGTGCTACTCTGTCTACATCTTTATTTTTGACAGAAAGGAGCTTTGCTAAAACTAGCAATATCTTTTCCAAACTGTGACTAACGATCAACGACAGCCCTAGCTGTCTCCTATTTTTTGTTGACATGCTTGCAGATACCTGACAAGATCTATCTGTACAACGTTGGACACAAGATACAAGATATTAAAATGTTTCTCTGGCGTGTACTAAAGGATAAAAGACTGAAGATCAGAAGCTTCCTTGCAGATCTGTCTAACGTACACCAGGATGAGAGACAACGGATCTTTAACGTTCAAATTTCAAGTAGAAGCTTAAATACAAGACTCAAGACTGTGAAGACATAGAACTTTTCGAAGAAGATTATTCCAAAAGAAAGAATCGCCAATCCTTCAAGTCTTCTGTGATTCAAACAAGAGCGAAGCACTCTATTCCAATCCATCTTAGCTCTTTAGCTCTCAGTGTTCAAGAAGAAATTCCTGTGAGAGCCAGTGTAGTCTTTGGAGAGAAACCAGTGTTAAAATTCCTTCTCTCTCGAGGCTTGTTTGCTTCAGATTGTAGCTGTTTGAGCTAGTTCCTGAAGCTTGTTCTTATACTTCCTTTTATTAGTTGTGTTCCCTTCTGGGTGAAGGAAGACCTGGTGGTATCCAGGGTGGTTGTTTTCCCTTCAGGTGAAGGAAGACCAGTTGAGGCTGGGTGTAAGGATCCGTGAGGGGGATAGTACCTTGATAGTGAAATCTGAGGTATTGCTCAGGGACTGGACGTAGGTCTCCTGTGGAGAGGAGTTCCGAACCAGGATAAAAATCCTTGTGTCTTGTGGTTGTGTTTTGTGTGTTTGCTGTCTCATTTCCTCTAACTCTAACCTTCGTTTAAGTTGTTGTGTAATCTTTTAGTGAACAGGTATTAATCAAAGATCAAATTTTAATAACCCATTCACCCCCCCCCCTCTGGGCTAGCTAGCTGGGCAACAAGTGGTATCAGAGCGAGTCTCTTCGACAAAGAAGAAGATCCAACGATCTGAAGAGTAAAGATCCATGGCAGCCCAAGGTAACTTCGAAGGTCAGTCAGTCAACAGACCTCCCTTGTTTGATGGAGAAGATTATACCTATTGGAAGACAAGAATGGAGTACTTTCTACAAGGCCACGATTACATGATATGGTCCATTGTAGAAGAAGGCGATCTTCTAGTCACCAATGCAAAGGCTCAGTGGACAGATGAAGACAGAAGAAAAATCTCCTTAAACTGCAAAGCCAAGAGCATCCTGTGCTGTGCCCTCAGCAAGAAAGAATTCAACAGAGTTTCAGCCTGCAAATCCGCAATGGAAATGTGGGAAAAGCTCAGGATTACCTATGAAGGGACAGATAAGGTAAAGGAGACAAGAATCGACATTCTTGTGACTCAATATGAAAGATTCCAGATGCAGTCAGGTGAATCCATAACCCAAATGTTTAGTAGATTCACAGATATCACAAATGGATTAGCTGGATTAGGAAAAATCTATGTTGTATCAGATATGGTCAGGAAGATCCTCAGATCTCTGCCATCCTCATGGATTCCAAAGGTAACAGCCATTGAGGAAGCCAATGATCTAAAACTAATGTCATTGGAAAAGTTAATAGGATCCCTCATGGCCCATGAGATAAATATGGAGAGATTAGGAGAATCCTCCAGCAGAAAGAAGCAATCAAATGCTCTCAAGGCCAATGAAGACATATCAGAAGAATCACTGGACAACAGTGAAAGCAGTAAGGACAGTGATGATGAAGAAGCAATGTTGTCTCGAAGACTTCAAAGAATTCTAGCAAAGAAGAAGAAGTTCCAGTCTGGGAGAAGATTTTTCAAGAAAAATAAAGACTTCAGAAAACCAGAAGTAAAGGATTCTAAGAAAGGAGAAGTGATATGCTATGAATGCAAGAAGCCTGGACACATCAAGGCTGATTGTCCAATGCTTAAGAAGAATGATCACAAGAAGAAGGATAATTTCAGAAAATTCAAGAAGTATAAAAAGAAGGCAATGGCAGCTGCTTGGGAGAACAGCAGTGACTCAGACAGTGAGTCAAGCTCAAGCAGTGATGGAGAAGAAGCCAACCTGGCTCTCATGGCCAACACCGAAGAAAAGGTAACTCTGACTCTTCTTTTGATTCCTGTAATGATTCAGATTCTGATAATTTAGAAAGTGCCTTTAATGAACTTTATGATAAATATAAAGAAGTATCCAAATTACTTAAAGTTAGTAAGAAAAATGTAATCTGTTTAGAAAATACTAATTCAGATCTAAAAATAGAAAATGAAGAATTAGAAAAACAAATAACTGAACTTAAAAGAAGAAATAAATTGTTATGTAAAGACCTAAAAGCTAAAAATGAACAAATAACAAAATTGAAAAAATAGGAAAGCACAGATGAATTAAGGAAAGAAGTTAAAAACTTAAATGAAGAAAATAATAAACTATCAAGCACACTAGAGAAATTTACCAATGGTAAAAACTCTCTAATATTAAAAGGTGCTAGAAGAGCAGGTAAGAAGAAAAATGGGTTAGGATATACACCCCCAGATAATGAAGAAACCATAGTCTACCCTAAAACATATCCAACACCAAAGTTTGTACCTGAACAAGATGTAGCATACAAAGCTGATTTCAAATATATTGAAAAAGTAACTAAGTTATCCTGCTGTAGTCATTGCAATAAGTTAGGACATATTATAACTACATGCCCAACAAGACATAAGAAGTGGATAATAAAAAGTAAAAACAATGATACTAACCCATCAGGACCCAAAAGAATTTGGGTACCTAAAACTTGATGTCTCTATTTCAGGTTAACCCTCGAGCATCCAAATGGTACTTGGATAGTGGGTGCTCAAGGCACATGTCAGGCAACCAGAAGCTTTTTGTTAATCTCCAAGCTGAAGAAGGAACAGTCACCTATGGAGATAATGGAAAAGGCACAGTGATAGGAAGTGGGTCCGTGAACATCAAAGGAAAATCAGTTATTGAAGATGTAATGCTGGTCAAAGGATTAAAGCACAATCTCATCAGCATCAGCCAGTTGTGTGACAAAGGCCATCAGATTCAGTTCCAAGAATCAAAGTGCAGTATATTAAAGGATGGAGCAGTCATATTTGAAGCATATAGAGAAAGAAATTTGTATGTTCTCTATCTCGAGGAACTCAAGGATCAAGATGTCTGTTTGGCAGCAGCAAAGATCAATCAACAGAGCTGTGGCACAGAAGACTGGGCCACTGCAGCTTGGATGGATTGAACAAGCTCAGAAAGAGAAATCTAGTGGAAGGATTGCCAAAGGTCAACTCAAAAATGGATAGCATCTGCAGACCTTGTGCAAGAGGGAAGCACACCAAGAGCTCTTTCAAATCAAAGACAGTAGTGACCACCTCAAAGCCATTAGAATTACTTCATATGGATCTATTTGGGCCAATGAGGACTACCAGTCTCGGAGGAAAGAATTTTGGATTTGTCATAGTTGATGATTACTCAAGATTTACTTGGGTATCCTTTCTAGAGCACAAAGATGACACCTTTGATAATTTTGTCAGCTTCAGCAAGAAAGTTCAGAAAGATCAGAAGTTCACCATTATCTCTATCCGATCAGATCATGGTGGTGAGTTTCAGAATGAAAAGTTTGCAAAGTTCTGTAATGATCAAGGAATTGAGCACAACTTCTCAGCACCAAGGACACCTCAACAGAATGGAATTGCTGAGAGGAAAAATAGAACTCTTTTGGATATGGCAAGAACAATGTTATCAGAATATGATTTGCCAAGATATTTTTGGGCCGAAGCCATCAACACTGCAAGCTACATCATTAATAGGGTAATGATCAGGCCAATTCTGAAGAAGACTGCTTATGAACTCTACAAGGGAAAGAAACCAAAGATCAGTCACTTCAAAATATTTGGATGTCCTTGCTTCATCAAAGGGACATTGGCAAGTTAGATGCCAAATCAGATGAAGGCATCTTTATGGGGTACACTTCTAAACCCAAAGGTTATAGAGTTTTCAATAAACGCTCATTATTAATTGAACAATCTGTGCATGTTATTTTGATGAATCTAACCCCTCCTTGAAAAAGGAAGAAATTAGTGACATTGATGATGCAGATGACTTGTCCGAAAAATTAAAGAATACTCAATTGAGGACAAGGAAGATCCACCTCTGGAAGAACTGCAGCAGACTGAAATTCAACATGAAAACCTTCCAAAAGAATGGAGACATAAGAAAGATCACCCTCCTGAGAATATTATTGGTGATCCATCCGTAGGGGTAAGAACAAGAGGTAATGTAATCCCTTGTGATTATTTAGCCTTTGTTTCTCAAATAGAGCCTAAGACAGTCAATGAAGCTTTAACTGATGAATCATGGATAATAGCCATGCAAGATGAACTAAATCAGTTCAAGAGAAACCAAGTATGGTCACTTGTTCCTAGACCATCCAATCATTCAGTTATTGGCACCAAGTGGGTGTTCAGAAATAAACTGGATGAGTCTGGAGTAATCTTAAGGAACAAGGCCAGACTGGTAGCTCAAGGCTATTCCCAAGAGGAAGGCATAGATTTCGATGAAACCTATGCACCTGTGGCTAGACTTGAGGCTATTAGGATTTTACTTGCTTATGCATCTGCATTAGATTTAAAATTGTTTCAAATGGATGTCAAATCAGCCTTTTTAAATGGTTTTATCAAGGAGGAAGTGTATGTTGAACAACCTCCAGGTTTTGATGACACCGAATTTCCAAATCATGTATTTAAACTCCATAAGGCTTTATATGGTTTAAAGCAAGCACCTAGAGCCTGGTATGAGAGGCTCAGTACTTTCTTATTAGATCATGGTTTCACTAGAGGTCAAGTAGATAGTACATTATTTATAAAATCTAAAGTCAAACATATACTTCTTGTACAAATATATGTAGATGATATATTTTTGGATCTACTGATGAGTCTCTTTGCAAGTACTTTGAAAAGCTTATGCAGGGGGAATTTGAAATGAGTTTGATGGGGGAGCTAAACTACTTCCTTGGATTGCAAATTAAGCAAGGGAAGGAAGGCACCCACATCTGTCAAGCTAAGTACACCAAAGAGCTGTTAAAGAAATTTGGATTTGAAGGTGCAAAGCCACTATCAACGCCAATGAGCACATCAACCAGAATGGACAGTGATCAAAATGGTAAAAAGGTAGATCAAAAGAACTATAGAGGTATGATAGGGTCATTACTTTACTTAACTGCAAGTAGACCAGACATCTTATTTAGTGTATGCATGTGTGCTAGATATCAAGCAGACCCTAGAGAGTCTCATTTAATTTCTGTAAAAAGAATATTTAGGTATTTAGCTAGAACTCATGATTTAGGTCTTTGGTATCCAAAATCTTGTGAAATAAATTTAGTAGGATATTCTGATGCTGATTATGCTGGATGCAAAGTAGATAGAAAGAGCACCAGTGGTTGTTGTCAGTTTCTTGCAGGATGTCTGATATCTTGGTCCTCCAAGAAACAAAATTCAGTAGCTCTATCAACAGCTGAGGCAGAATATGTTGCTGCTGGAAGTTGTTGTACACAACTCCTATGGATAAAGCAACAACTTGAGGATTTCGGCATTCATATCAAGTCAATTCCACTACTGTGTGATAATACAAGTGCCATCAACCTCACCAAGAATCCAGTGCAACACTCAAGGACTAAACATATTGAGGTTAGATATCACTTCATTCGAGATCATGTAGCTAGTGGTAACTTAGAAATTTCTTTTATAGATACAAATGGTCAACTAGCAGATATCTTCACAAAAGCCCTACCTGAAGAGAGATTTACATCTCTTAGAAGGGAATTAGGGATGTGCAATTTGTGAAAAGATTCCTGTATTTAAATTGGCATATAAATTTTTTAGATTAAATGAAAATTTCTCTCTCCCTGACTTTAAGCAAAACTCAGCTTATTTACTCTTCTTTGACCGTTGTTGTGTTAAAAGCAGTTTGACTCGTCTAACCCTTTTGTCGCCTTTTGCCGTTACCGCCTTTTGGCGCTTCCTATTTTCGATAAAGTAATTTTAATTAGTCAAATCGTTCTGGGAACGACTCATCTTCCACCTTTACCCTTTCTCTTCTATCTGTTCGCCCAAAGCCGATGCCCTAACGATTCCGGCATCGACTCTCTGCAAGATTTGAAGCTTTCTCTTCTTCCCGCGAAGAATCCCTGAGGGCTTCCATCTCTTCCATCATCTCCCTTCTCCAGAACCGTTTTCTTCTCTCTACCCATGGCCGCTCCGATGATCTCCGGAAGTGTAGGGGGCTACAGTGCTGAGTACCTGTTCGAGAGCAGCAGGAAAGATTCACCTTCGTGAAGAGAAGATTTGCGGAAACAAGGCAGTGGATGTTCAGAATCTAGAGAAGAATGGCATGAGCAGTTTAGTAGAAGCTTTGAGAAGGATGCAGTGGATGGATGTTGCCACTTTCACCGAGGTAAGTTATCCCGACCTGGTGAAAGCCTTTTTCGTTTGTCTGAAGTCAGAGGCGGATGGATCCCTTGTCTCCTCTGTTAAGGGTATCCAAATTAAGGTAGACCATGAACTCCTGCACACGTTGTTTGGAGTGAAGACATCTGGACATAGTGGGGTTCACACCGTGAACGATGAAGCAAAGGGTCTTGGCATTATAGGTCCAGGTTTCAGGCTGAAAGACGGAAAATTAGATATCAATCAAATGTCTGCATTCAACCGTCTACTCCATTTCATTATCTGCCAAATTATGGTTCCCCGGAGTGCTACTTTCTCATCTTGCACTAGGGCAGATTCGGATATGATGTTCTGGGTAATCCAGAATAAGGAGATTAACTTGGCCGCAGTCATGTTGGAGAGAATGAAGTTTGCTAGTGCTCAAATCTGGGATACAAAGAGCAAATGAATGTATCCTTGCCCTACGCTCATCTCCTAACCAAGATTTTCAAGCATTTTGGAGTTGATTTATCTGGAGCTGTTGTGGAAAAGATGGGCCAGTCTATAAGGTCCAGGAACCTAAAGAAAAGTGTCTTTTCAGTGCAAAATGGGATGTGGACCAAGACCTCTGTGGCAGAGGGAGAGGCCATAATTGGTGATGTAGAAATTCCTGATGTTCAGGAAATGGCAGCAGTAGCACCAGCAATTGAGCCAGAACCACTTACAGCTCCAGTAGTTGAGGAGGAAGTGGCAGATAAAGCCAGTGATCTGCCTACCTCAATAATAGGTTCAATTCTTAGGAGTTTGGTTGAATCAAGTCTCACCACACCAGTCCACTCACAGTCTGGTGAAATTGAAATGGAAGAAGCTGTGGCAGAAGGCCACATTGAAGAATCAATTCCTGTGGAGCAGTCCAGTGCTCCAGTAGATCCAGTTGAAGAGGAAGCTCCTGCTCAGGGGGAGCAAATGGAAGTTGAAGAGGAAGCTCTTGCTCAGGGGGAGCAGTCTATTGAAGAACCAGCACCTCAGAGGAAAGACAAGAGGATAGTTCACAGAAGGTCAAGAAAGAGTCACAGAAAAGTAAATCTGAAGCCAGTTATGGAACTGTTGAAGGCTCAAGGAGATATTTTATCATCAGTTCAGACCAGTGTGCAAGGCATTCTGACCAGTCAAGCTTCAACCACCTCTGAGCTATCTTTAGTCCGAAATGCTATGAAGTGGTTCAACAAGGAAATGTCTGATATGAAGTCCATGCTTGCTACTCTTTCAAGGTCAAGTGGTTTTTCTCCTGCAGCTACTCAGAGCAGATCAGCAGCTGTTCCTCGGCCACCAGGGCCTCCAGCTCAAGAGTCTCGGCCAGCAGGGCCTTCACTCAAGCATCAGGCCACCAGGGCCATCAGTGCCAGCATCAGGGCCATCTGGGCCGTCTGCAGTTGTCAGAGAGGGTCATGCAAAAGGGAAAGAGCCCATTGAAGCTACCAAGGCCCCTGACACTTCTACTCTTGCAACTCCAACCCTCTCCTCACCTTCATCTCCTTCTACAGCCCCTCCAGCTCCACCAACTCTCAAACACCCTATGCCTCGCACCCAACCTTCTTCCTCTCTCATTTCATCTCAACTTTCTTTCTCTCCCACTCCTTCTCACATCTCAGCTCCATCATCATTCTCACCTTCTTCACCTCTCACTCAAACCACTCCAGTTCACCCGTCTACATCCTTCAATCCCAAACACCTCTTCTATCCTCATACTCCTCCTTCCTCTGTCACCTTCATTTCGGAAAAACCTCCACTTCTTGGTGTCTTTAACACTAATCTTCCGGATGATTTTGAGAGAAATACCCTTATCACCATTCTCTCCACTGCCACTCATATCCACAGGACTGATCCTCCCAATTTTGCCAAGAAAAAGAGGAAACATTCATCCTCTGTCAGCATCCCCTCCTCACCATTATTTCCTCCTCTTTGGTACTCTCTTACCCTCTAACCTCAGAGAAGACCTATCTATAGGGAATACCTTCAAAAGTGCATCCTCTCCACCGTCTATGGTATTCTTTCCTCAACCTCTCTGAGCATCTAAACACTGTTCTTCCTTTTATCCAGCTGTCCCACCCTCAAAAATCCAAAATCTTTGAGGGCACTGAGTTCAAGACTGAAGATCAGTGGGCCAATGTCAAGGGCAACAAAGCTCAGTACACCAAATTCTTGTCTGCCAGGGCAGAATCCCTTACCCATAGAGCTCACCCACTCACTCTTTCTGAGTGGTTTACTCTTCAGCATAAAAACTCTTGGGGACCTTTCATTTTGAAAGAGATCAGAATTGCCAAGAACTTCCAGCTGTACAGTGATTTCTGCTACTTGAACAAGCTGCCTGAAGTCCAGTTCTACCAATTTCATTCAGCCATAGTGATGCTGAGATCAGAACGTCCAATAAATCTTCCCCTCACAGTGGATTTTGCCGATCTCAAAGTTGACTCTCCAGTTCTTCTGCCGAAGCTACACTCCTTAGTGTTTGACTCAGATGCAGGCTCCCATGCCTTTGATATGTTTGCTAAGCAGATGGGCAAATGTCAGCTAAGCAGGGTAGAATGCCTTCCTTTTTGCGGTTTATCTTCAGAGAATACCACTCTGGCCGCATTTCCTCTCAAGTTTTGGCTCCACTCATCTCTGAGTGTGAGAGGCTTTCTCCCACCATATGGGAAACACTCTACAAGGAACCCCATCTTCAGTTGCAAGCCATCAACAATTCCTTGGTCCGTCAAGATAAGCCTATTCTATCAGCCGAAGCCTTCATGGATCTCAACTCCATAAATCTCATTCAAGAGATCTATGTTCAGTGGGCAGCCAGATATACTGCCTTCTATGCTCTGAAGCAGGATCTGCTTGATCAGAAGATTTTCTATCCAATCTCTCTGGATAGATTTCTCCATCGTGCCAGCTTTGGAAAGAGCACCTACTTCCGATTCATCCTGGACAAAGATCAGTATGAAGAATTCCTGGAAGAGCAGCGGCAGCTTTACATTCAGAAGATCTCTCCAGCCATGGGTTCTTCCTTCTCAGTTGCTCCTGGTGTTTTCCGCCAGACTTTTGAAGATATGGAGATCAAGGCATGGACTGTTATTTCCCAGCATGCCTCTTTTGTCTCCTATGTATTATCTTCCTCCTAATTAATACAAAGCTTTCTCTCTTCTTTGTCTCATAGACTATCTTTTTGCTTATTGACAAAAAGGGGGAGAAAACTAATGCAACTCTGAAAAACATGTTGTTTTCATTATGTTGTTTAGTATATTTTGTCATCATCAAAAAGGGGGAGATTGATGACCAAACTTTCTCCATATAAATTAATTCACTTATTTATATATTAATTTTGATAATTAACAAAACATTACTAATGAATTACTTGAGCCTTGAGGACAGGAAATAAAAGTAAAAGAAAGTTCAAGACAATAAGGTAAGACTCTCATTTCATAATTTTTCCCAAGTCATACTTCATATCGACTTCTATTGATAATCAGAACGATTCCTTTATAAGTTCATATCGATTTCAATAGTGTCATCATAATGATTTCATAAGTATTATGATCGAATTCCTTTCTGACCAAAAAGTCGTGATGTTTCAAACAAATCGATACCGTAATGATTTCTTAAAGATTTCATAACGATTTACTAAGACATCGCAACGATTTCTTTAGAAAGCGTAACAACTTGACCGTCGTAACGATTCTATAAGACATCGCAACGATTTCTTTAGAAAGCGTAACGACTTGTCTGTCGTAACGATTTCTTAAGTTCTCGTAACGATTTCTTTTGAACTCGTAACGACTTGTCTGTCGTAACGATTTCTTAAGTTCTCGTAACGACTTGTCTATCGTAACGATTTCTTAAGTTCTCGTAACGATTTCTTTAGAATTCATAACGACTTTTTAGCCGTAACGATTTCTTAAGTTCTCGTAACATTTTATTTAGAATTCACAACGACTTTCTAGCCGTAACGACTTCTTAAGTTCTCGTAACGATTTCTTTAGAATTCACAACGACTTTCTAGCCGTAACGATTTCTTTAGACCTCGTAACGATTTGCTTGTCGAAACGATTTCTTTAGAAACACAACGATTTGTATCTCACAACGATTTGTTAAGAGTTTCATATCAATTTCTTCAGAAACACAACGATTTGTATCTCACAACGACTTGTTAAGAGTTTCATATCAATTTCTTCAGAAACACAACGATTTGTATCTCACAACGATTTGTTAAGAGTTTCATATCGATTTCTTCAGAAATACAACGATTTGTATCTCACAACGATTTGTTAAGAGTTTCATATCGATTTCTTCAGAAATACAACGATTTGTATCTCACAACGATTTGTTAAGAGTTTCATATCGATTTCTTCAGAAATACAACGATTTGTATCTCACAACGATTTCATAAATGCCTATAACGATTTCATTATTATAATAACGATTTGCCTATCAACTTATAACAATTTCATAAGTCATAAAGGCATTGGCTTTGTTCATATCGATTTCATTATTATATCAATACTCTTTAATACACGTTGAATAGTCAAAGTCGTATCTTGTCTATTTGACTGCTACGCATTCAATGCTCTCTGAACATATCTCTCATGCATGCAGACGATATCTTCCACCATTGTGCTACTCTGTCTACATCTTTATTTTTGACAGAAAGGAGCTTTGCTAAAACTAGCAATATCTTTTCCAAACTGTGACTAACGATCAACGACAGCCCTAGCTGTCTCCTATTTTTGTTGACATGCTTGCAGATACCTGACAAGATCTATCTGTACAACGTTGGACACAAGATACAAGATATTAAAATGTTTCTCTGGCGTGTACTAAAGGATAAAAGACTGAAGATCAGAAGCTTCCTTGCAGATCTGTCTAACGTACACCAGGATGAGAGACAACGGATCTTTAACGTTCAAATTTCAAGTAGAAGCTTAAATACAAGACTCAAGACTGTGAAGACATAGAACTTTTCGAAGAAGATTATTCCAAAAAGAAAGAATCGCCAATCCTTCAAGTCTTCTGTGATTCAAACAAGAGCGAAGCACTCTATTCCAATCCATCTTAGCTCTTTAGCTCTCAGTGTTCAAGAAGAAATTCCTGTGAGAGCCAGTGTAGTCTTTGGAGAGAAACCAGTGTTAAAATTCCTTCTCTCTCGAGGCTTGTTTGCTTCAGATTGTAGCTGTTTGAGCTAGTTCCTGAAGCTTGTTCTTATACTTCCTTTTATTAGTTGTGTTCCCTTTTGAGTGAAGGAAGACCTGGTGGTATCCAGGGTGGTTGTTTTCCCTTCAGGTGAAGGAAGACCAGTTGAGGCTGGGTGTAAGGATCCGTGAGGGGGATAGTACCGTTGATAGTGAAATTCTGAGATATTGCTCAGGGACTGGACGTAGGTCTCCTGTGGAGAGGAGTTCCGAACCAGGATAAAAATCCTTGTGTCTTGTGGTTGTGTTTTGTGTGTTTGCTATCTCATTTCCTCTAACTCTAACCTTCGTTTAAGTTGTTGTGTAATCTTTTTAGTGAACAGGTATTAATCAAAGATCAAATTTTTAATAACCCATTCACCCCCCCCCCTCTGGGCTAGCTAGCTGGGCAACACATCCCTCCCAGTGAATGATGGTGCTCCTTACATCCCGCTCGTCTTGTACATCGTTCATCTTCCTTGCTTGAATAGGCGGGTAGTGAGAGAGAGCTGGTACAACCGTGCGTGCCACACCACGCTAAAGGTAGCATCGATGGGGGTTGTAGAGCACCAATGCTTCATTTCCTATCAATCGCAGGTCTAGGCCAACACACTGGGAAGGCGGATAATCTTGTTGTAAAGGAAAGTTGGGCACATCTCAAACTACTCCACCTGCTGTGTGTTCAAGTATAGCCTCCACTCCTTCATGCCCTTGACTACTGTGGTCTTACACCATGCCTGGGTGGTCATTTGCAATGGAGCGCCAACAAAGGAGAGGGGATGATGAACCATGCTCGTACACTTGATGGAGGTGTCATCCATCGCCTTGTAGCAGATGTGCATGCCCATTCAGCACTCAAGGGCAATCACGGAGCCGAAGAGGGGTCCACCAGTAGCTTCAGAAGAGAGTCCAGCATATAAATAACCTAAGACGGCCTGTGAAATAGGCATACCTTTCCACACACAGCTGATGATGCTTAGGTTTGCTGCAGTCAAGAGATGATCCTACGTGGGGAAGAAGATGACGCCGCATAAGCAGATGGCGGCAGCCTTGGCGATTGCTAAATAGTTCCCAGTCTTCCTCTTGCACTGGGAGGCGATTCATTGAGAGAGGGGGATCAGGTGGATATAGCCTGGGCTTGTCATGGTGCTCAGATCCCATGTCTTGGTGGTGAACTCGTCGAGGATGGCCCAAGAGTCGACGGGGGGTACAGTATGTAAGATGAGATGCTCTACCCCTTTCTTGTCCTTAGGGAGCCCCAACATGATCTCCAACTCCTCCAATAAAATCATGGCTTCAAAGGAAGGGAAGACGAAGGTATGCGTCTGTGGATGCCACAACTCCACGAGCGCTATAATGTTGTCCCAGATGTGCACGATCTTGTGATAATTCTTTGCTAGCACTAGGATGGTAGTCATCCTCCACTCACGCAGTAGGTTGATGGACGCTATAGGGAGCACCTTTATCATGGGCTCCAGCCATGGGATATTGGAATAGCATCTTCCACCCGGGAGGATCTAGAAGAAAAAGAAGGAGGAGGTTAGTAGGAGAAGTAGAAGGGAAAAAAAAGGTTATAAGAAGAAGAGGAGAGAGAAAGACTAGAAGAGGAGATAGAAGAACTTACTTGAACATCCTGTCTAGAGCTTAGATGACCGGGCATTGAGGTGAGGCGGTGGACCTCCTCATGGGTCGTCCTTGCTGCTTTTGGACCGCCATAGGGGATAGAGTTGGCTTGGAAGGAAGAAGAAGACCTCTTTATGGCTTGGAGAGAGAGAAAACCAAGAGAGAAGAAGAGAGAGAAGGTGGGCTGCAAATTTGGAGCTCTGCACCCCTATTTATAGAACTCTAGGAGAGGTTAATCTCACTCCAATTTGTCCCTAGGGGTTAGAGTTACACTAGGTTTGGGTTTAGAAGTCCAATAGGCAATAGGATTGGTTTTAAGATAGGGATAAGGCTCGGTTTCGGGGTTTAGCGCACAAAACAGTGTCGCGACACACAGATTAGACACAATAAGGCCGCGACTGTCATGGGCGTCGCGACATTGTCGCGACCCCAAAGGTGTCGCGTTAATACATGTTATGTTTTCTGGTGTTTGTACATAGTTTGTTTATGTTGATGTTGTGTTTGTACATATTTTCTTTGCTTTCAGTCAATTATTTTTCATCTATTTATCAAAAAATCACAAAAAATAGAAAAATTAGAAAATAAAAAAATGGAGCCTCACAGGTAAGTTCGGGTATGATCTTCTTATCCCTATTCCCTTGCATAACTATATGTTAGCTTACTTATTATATCATTTCAAGGACCGGCTGGTTCTCAATGTGTTCTGGGATTTGAGTTCCCCATCATCAAAAATAGTGATGATCTAGTGTACATTGTTAATCACTCGATAGGCCGTTAAGTTGGATGAGTTTGGGGATGATGGACTCTGTCTTGCACAATAGTTGTAGGAAGATTCTCGACCCATTCTTGTATGGTTTAGCAATATTATCCTTGATGTATTTTCATTTTCTTCTTTCTTTGTATTTGATTTGATGATTTCTTTTTTTTTTTAGCCCAGCATGCATCATGTAGGTCTTTGAGCTATCATGACTCATTCCGGACTAATGGTGAACTTTTGATGAATGCCCAACTGTTCTTCATGTTCAAAATAAGAAATCTTATTCCAATCTGAATCAGAAGGTTTGTCTCCGAGTGAGTTGCTCTTGCTAGTTTGTCAAAAATTTCCCTGTTTGAATTTTCTATCCAAAGTTCATCCTTATATCCTTTCGATCTGTTTTGGTTGAGAACCGCTCCCAGGTTTTGAGTCAGAGTTACCTGCCTGACACGCACATGTTCCTCCAAAATGAAACCTGCAGGCCAATCGGCTAGGGTACCTCTCAATAGAGGGGTTGATCGTCCTTTTTCTATCATTTTTGTCCAGACTTGTGTTTTCCTTTCATTCTGCTCGAGCAGCTAACTCGGGGCTTTCAAGAAAATTCCAATTGCTTGTTAGATCGAGTGTCTCTTTACCTTGGCTCCCATCTTTTCAGTCCACTCCACGTCATCTCCACTCTGTCATCATTTCATGACACCTTTGCTACACTTCTGTTATGCTCCCCTGCAAAGTGGAAGCCAAGAAGGGGCAATCTGTAGATACCCAATTCTGGCCTATAAGTTGAACCATATTTCTTGTTCCCTTAATGAGCCCCAAGTTGGTCACTCATCTAGAGCCCATTTGTTAGTCTTGTTTTGAGCCCATTAAAGCCCAATTCTTAGCTTGTCTCGTCCAATTATCACTTGTAGAGTCCTTGTCCTAGGGTTTCAACCCTCAGACCTTAACACGACGACCTTGAGGGTCGTGTTCATGCCATTTAACCGATTAAATTCCTTAAACAATCAATTATTTTCCTAAATAATCGATCAAAGTTCCAATATGATCGGTCATCCTTAACGCGACGGGTCGTGGCGTCGCGTTAGTCTTCAGGTCACGTCCACACTAGCCATCGCGATAGGCCATGCATATCTATTCACGTACATTCATGGTCGGGACCATCTTGGCTGTCGTGACAATCCTTGTCGCATCCCTACGACCCGTCGCGACATGGTCTGCAAGTGCTGGCCTCTGCAACCACCTCCCCTTTATCCTCCATTTGGCTTTATCTTCATCTACAACAACCCCCCAGCCGCGGTTTGAGGTTCCATCTCACCTTGGAATCCTCTTAGGACTCTTCCCATGTAGATTTACTTGACTTTTTATTATTTGCATGGGCCATTATCACTTATGGACGGGATATTCTCTCTCCTCTCTATATAAGTGACCCTACCCTTTCAGAAGGAGGGGAGGACCCCTAGCTACCACGAAGTGCTGTCCAATTCTTGACAGAGCTCCCTCTTAGCTCGTAGCCCTCCCATTTTCTCATTATCCTCTTCATCAAGTCACACTTCTTTTTTCAAGTATGGAGCTTGGTGGCTGAGGAGGCGACTTCCATCTTCTTCAAAGGCAACTGCACGATCCTAGAAGCACCACCTATAGCCAGGGAGTCGTCCCTTTGGGGCCCTTTCTTCCTTCTGTCCTTCTCATTTCCTTTCATGCATGTTATTATTTTCTTTTAAATAGAAGAACATCATTCTTCCCACACTTTATGCAACCCAAGGGGTTTCAAAACACCCCCCAGGTTCGTTGCCTCCATGTTTCATTCTTTTCATTTCATTTTGAGTATATACTTCACTTAAATATGGTCTAATAGGGTTTCTTTTGGTGTTTCGTTGTTTTGGCAGGTACTAAGGCAAGATTAGACGAGGGGTTCTTGTTCTCTAGCCGGCTAGAGGACAGGAAGAAGGTCCCCCCATTCCTCTCCCATGTTGTTGAGAAGACGTCGGCATCATACGTCGCGACAATAAGAAAGTGTCCAGTAGGGGCATTGTGACAAGCCTCATATCGCGACGGGTCATCCCGTCGCGACATCTGTAAGTGACCCTTCTCATCTCCTTTTCCTAGCGTGTTAGCCTTTAGTCTTCATTTATATCTTAGGGCAACATGTTAGGTGGCGATCACGATCCATGTTTCATGCTATGAATGATACCATGTTGTGTGTTTCGAGGGGCGTGCAACCCCGTGATTACAATTAGGAAAGAGGTTTCATACTGATTACTATTTCTAAACTTGTATCGTAGTATTCTAATAGAGAACAAAAGGAAGTTTCTATCGATTAGAGAAGGAATTTTATACTGATTACTGAAGAAGCTTCACATCAATTATTGAAGACATCTTCTACCAATTAGTGAAGAAAAGTTTCATACCAATTATTGTAGAAGCATTATTCCAATTAGAGTACAAAAGTCTATACCGATTATAATCGAACTTGCTCTCTTGTGTTGTTCTGATTATAGAAGAACGCTTGTTCCGATTAGTGATATATTTCATGTTACATCGATTACTGAACACTTGCATCGATTATTTTACAAAGCTTTCATATTCACAATGATTATTGAATAAAGCTTGTACAATATATCGATTACTGATTACATATTTCATGTTACACCGATTACTGAACATTCTCTTTCTGATTACTTAATATCATTATGTTTACTCTTATGTTGTTCCGATTAGTGAACAAAGTTTATATCGATTAGTGTTATAAATGTTCTGATTACTGAACAATGAATTAGTATCGTTCTGATTAGTGAATAAATGTTCAGTATTGATCTGATTGGTGTTATGAACGTTCCGATTGGTGAATATCATTTCGATTAGCGTTATTCATGTTCGATTGGTAAACAACGATTCTGATTAGTGATATTCATGTTTCGATTGGTGAACACTTGCCTTAAAATATTCCAATTAGTGTTATCTATGTTCTGATTGATGAATTCAAGGCTTATGTTGTTTCGATTGTTGTTGTACTCATACTGATTAGTGAATACATGCCTCATAATGTTTCGATTGGTGAACAATTATCATATATGCTTCTGACTAGTGACCAATTTAAATTAAATATATTGATTGACCATATCTTTAGTTTGAATATTGTTCCATCGATTATTTTGGTGTGTAAATAAGATGTCAAATGGATTTCAAATCTTCCTCACATCTTTTAGTTATTATTTTCTACTTCGCAAAATGTGTCGTCTGCAGGCACAACGTTTTGGACATAGCCTATATTTTATAAGGTCTACCAGTAGAAAATGTAGACTAAAGATAAAAAAGGTATGGGCCGACTGGCATATTATCTTTCCCCCTCACTATCCTCTTATAGCATTAAATGCCTGCAGGTTTACGGTTGTGATGGTCCTTATCGTTCAAACCTGTTAACCTAATAACGAGCATGACCCGACACCGTCTCCCGCGATCGAGCCGTAGCCTCGCAAGGGATATCAATCACACGAGTCCATAGAAATATAAAGGAAACAGCTCAAATATATATAAGATTTTACATCTCACAAATATTTACATGAAATATACATAGCCAGTTCTCAACCACAGTCAAACACATACTATAGTAACTTGGAGCATACCCTAAGGAGAACAAAAGTAAAGATCACATTGCTGGTGGCGAGGGCCCAACTCCGCTACGACGCGGCTCCGAACTAGATGAAGGATGAGAAGCCTCCTGCTATCTCTCACCTGGAAGAAGTAGGGGTGACCCTCATGAGACACAGGCTCAGTAGGGAAACTCCCCCAAAAACTGCACAAAACCGAACTCACAAGTGCAGTAACAAGAAGCTACACTAGGAAATTTATAAAGTTATCTACGTATGATGGTAAAGTTGTAAATAGCATTTATCACAAGGCTACTAACATAACACAACCTTTAATAAATAAATGGAAAAACTCCACACGTGTATGAGCTAGAGTAGGAACCGCCACACTCGGGTCACGAAGGCTGGTTCGCGACACCAGCAACTAACCCGGACAAACCACACAGGAGTACCTCTCAGCCTCGCAGCCATGGACGAAAGGTCCAGCTGCCACTCCACCACAACAAACCAAAGAACTATGGAGAGCAACAAACACCACTCCTGCAGACCACACTTCTACAGGCCCATGTCTGGCACCTTTAGGGACTCTGGCCCGAGCTCCCTAAAGTGAGGCACTGGAAAACAGGACTAGTTAGGGCCCAATACATCTACTGGTGTCTGTAACCCACAACCAAGAGAGCATTACAAGCAACCAAACATAAACTCTCACAAGTCGCTGTCCCTCTGTCGTCTTTCCCTCAGCCAGACGTACAACTCTACACAAGAATGAGGGTGTCTAGGAAGATGACACAGACCTCGACGGTACACAAGTACCGGGACAAACCCCGAGCACTAACGTGCCTGGCTCACACAAAACCTAGGGTGACCGACTAGAGAGGTAACCACAGAAGGCGTCGTACTACTCGCCACGCACACACAAACCACGTGAACACCACTGTACTCAAACTCCACAAGTGCCAATGCACCGCTTACCATTGCCTTCAACAATAAATAAAGCCAATCCGATAATCACGTAACCATGCAAAGACTATTAGCCCTCGGAATCCAGAACGCGACGGGGTCCTCTGTCGCCTTTACAACCTGATGCCTCGATACAGCACATTCTGAACCAGAACACGACGGGTCAGGCTGTCGTGTTATGAACACGACACCCAGGTCCATCGCCCTCACAGCCAGGGACCCAAAATAGGGATTCCATCTCCGAAATCCCCATGCACACAACGTAAACTTGGATGAAAAGCATATATTCATGCTCTAACCATTACACTAGCATGGTATCTATCATCTACAATGCGTAAAGCAAGCTAAACATGCTCAGTACATAATCCACAACGAGAAATAAGGTGGAAGATCCATACTCTCATGAAGAACGTGAAGAACGACGATAACCCGGTGTTTTCCCCACTCCGTAGCACGTCCTCGTGGCGAGACCATGCTAAAAATAGCACCAGAACTTTGAATCGCCCAAAATCCTCCGCAAAAACCTTCTCCTGGCTAAGCAGAGCTTGTTGAGCTCTATTTGGCCGACCTAGGGTAATAACCCTTCATCATTGAGAACGCGATGCACCCTGCCATCGCAACTTGAACCCAACAGTTTAGGTCATCGCCTTCTCATTGCTGACACCAACAGGCTGCCCAGCACGCGCCACGTGGCAGGCATGCAGACGAAGACCCTCAGCGGTGGTAAGTAGAATGCGATGCCCTGGACCGTCGCGTTCAGAACGCGACGCCCAGCTCTGTCGGGTTCACAAACAGTGAATCAGAGAGTGCTTTGGGCCCAAACTCTCGGCCCACAAAGCCTCACAACCTTATAAACACCTCAAACACAGACCATGGGCCACACATTGGCCACCACAACCACTAAACCTCGATCCGAATGGTCAATACGCTACATTACTATCACCTAAAAGAAATTTCGTCCTCAAAATTTAGAAAGAAAGCTCGAGACAAAAATTTTCAATTAAACAAGCATGGTACTATCACCTAAAAGAATTAAAGGCTTACTCAAACAGGTATGGATACACTTTCTTTATTTCCTCTGCTACTTCCCATGTGTCCTCTCTGCCTTGTCGATTTTCCCATCTGATCTTTACTAGTTCAATCTCTTTATTTCTCAACTTCTGGGTTCTGCATCCTATAATCTGTACTAGATACTCTTGCATTGACATGTTTGGCTTCAGATCATCTCCCTGATAGCTGACTATCTGGGAGGGATCTCGAATATACCTTCGGAGCATAGAAACATGAAACACATCATATGCGTCTGTGAAGTCGGCTGGTAAATCTACTCTATAAGCTGTTTCACCAATTCTTTCCACAATCTGGAATGAACCAACATATCTTGGACTTAATTTACATTTCTTGCTAAACCTTAGCACACCCTTGGTAGGAGAAACTCTTAGAAATACATAATCACCAACTTCAAACTGCAATGGCCTGCATCGGCCATCTGCATAACTTTTCTGACGACTCTGTGCTGCTTGAAGCTTTTGCTTAATAAACTTGACCATTTCTGAGCATTGTTGAATCCGTTCTGGTCCCATGACTTGTCTTTCACATACCTCATGCCAATTCAATGGTGTCCTACACGGTCTTCCATATAAAGCTTCATAAGGTGCCATTCCGATGCTTGTATGATAACTGTTATTATAAGCAAATTCTATCATGCCCAAGTGTTACTCCCAAGTACCTTCTCATGCTAAACAGCAAACTCCCAACATATCTTCTAAAGTCTGAATTGTCCTTTCTGTATGCCCATCTGTCTGTGGATGATAAGCTGAGCTGTACCTTAATTCTGTGCCAAATACTTTTTGTAGACTTCTCCAGAAACCTGAAGTAAACCTGGGATCTCTATCTGAGGCAATCGCCACTGGAATTCCATGCAATGGTACTATTCTATCAACATATAATCTAGCTAATCTATCCACAGTTCATGACATACTCACTTCCAATAACCTGCATATCTTGGCCAATCTGTCCATAAAGACCCAAATACCATTATGACCTGAAATTACATGACCCGGAAACTGAATTTTCTTCAACCAAAATTCACATTTACTAAACTTATCATACAACTGATGATCTCACAAAGTCTGTAATATGATCCTCAGATGTGCTGCATGCTTCTCCTCTGACGCTGAGTACACCAATATGTCATCAATGAAAACCACAATAAACTGATCCAAATAAGGATGGAATATCCTGTTCATCAAATTCATAAAAGTTGTTGGTGCATTGGTTAGTCCAAACGGCATAACCACAAACTCATAATGCCCATATTTGGTCCTAAAAGCTGTTTTATCAATATCTTCTTCCTTAATCCTCAACTGATGATAATTGGATCTCAAATCAATTTTAGAAAAAACCTTAGCTGACTGTAACTGGTCAAATAAATCATCAATTCTGGGAAGCAGATACTTATTCTTAATGGTAACCTTGTTCAATTGCCGATAATCTATGCACATTCTTAAGTTGCCATCTTTCTTTCTAACAAACAACATTGTTGCTCCCCATAGCGAATGATTTGGCCTAATAAAACCTTTCTCTAACAGCTCCTGCAACTGCTTCTTTAATTCTTTCAAATCTTCTGGTGCCATTCTATAAGGTGCCTTAGAGATCGACATACTACCTGGCTGCAACTCTACTGTGAAATCCACCTCCCTATGTGGAGCTAACCCTGGCAATTCCTCTAAAAACACATCTGCAAATTCTCTGACCACAGGTACCATCTCTACAGACTTATCTGACTCAATTAAACTAACTGAAGCAAGATATGCTACACACCCAGCATTGATCAACTTTCTAGCTCTAAGTGCAGAAATAATAAACTTAGGAGTGTAGAACGGCATACCTTGAAACTCAAACACTGCTCCACTGGGTTGGCAAAATCTAACTCTCTTCTTTCTACAGTCTACTACTGCCCCATAGGCCTCTAACTAGTCCATTCCCAAAATCACATCATATTCTTTCAGCTGTAGTGCATACAATCTGGCTGGCAACTGATTTCCTTGCACTGCAATCGGAACTTCATCTAAATAGCACGAAGTGAGCATGAAACCACCTGAAGGAACTTCCACTACCAACTCACACTGCCTCTCTTCTAATGGATGAACCATACTATCCAAGAAATCTTTGGAAATAAAGGAATGCGAAGCACCTGGATCAATTAACACTCTAGCAGAAAAGTCAAAAAGAGGTAATATAACTTCAATTAGGTTAGATGTCTCCGCCTGTGCTCTGGTGATGGCCATAACTCGACCTCGTCCCCTCTGCACTGGTGGACCTCTGCCTCGCTCTGCTGGCTGGCTGCTGGAAGGGCTGTTGCTGCTGTACCCCTCTACCATAACTATGATCCTACAGCTGCAGAAAATTTCTAGCTAGAGGCCCCAGCTGCCCACAATTATAACACCAACAACTCAGAAAAGCTACGGGCTTCCCTTCCATACTCTGTTGCGACTCCTCCGGTGCTGGCCTAAAACCTCGGCCCTGCTGAAAACTGGGCTGAAAACCCTGCTGCATGCCGTCTCCTCATCCTCTAAACATCTTCTTCAATTTACCACCCCACTTTGCAAATCCTGATGATGACGATGCTCCTGAGGGTGCCTTGCCCTTACTAATACCTGCGGACTGTTGCGGAAGCCGAAAACTACCTATCCCTGCTCCTCCGGACTGCCTAGCCTGCACAATCCTCTCCAGAATTGCTACCTTCTGTGCTGCTTCTTCCACTATCCTGCACATCAAAGGAATTACTGCATCCTGAAGCTCTAGTCGCAGTCCTCGAATAAAATACTCCACCATCATAATTTTATCAGTAACCACATATGGAGCATATCTACTCAACGCCATGAACCTCATCTGATACTCTAGCACTGACAGGTTCCCTTGCTGCAATGTTCGGAACTGCTCCCTCTTGGCCTGCTATATCTGAACTGGGAAGAAAATATCATTGAATACCTCCAAAAACTCTGGCCAAGTAATGATATCCTCTATCCTCCCTGCAAACGCCATCTGCATCTTCAATCTCCACCATTCTTGTGTAAATCCACGTAACTGATAGGTAGCTAGTATCACCCTATCAACTTGTGGACACCTCATAATAACAAAAACCCTCTCTACCTCATGCACCTAGTGCTATGCTATGTCGGGATTTGGACCTCCTGAATATGTGGGTGGTTGCAACCGTAGAAACCTCTCTACTAGTGTTGTGGGCTCCTCCACACTGGCGACCCTTGTTGCTACTGCAGGAAGTACATGTACAATGGGTGGTAGCTTAACTACTAGTGGTGGTGGGGGTGGTGCCATTGGTACTGCCTCCTCCACAATCGGCGGTGTAACGACCCTCCTTATACCGGTACAATTATACCAATCCACATCGGTACAAAGAACGCCGTCACAGTGGGATATTTAACCAACACTAAACACTAGATTGAAATGTACATAAATATTAAAAGAGAACAGCGGAAACAAACAAATATTTTCATTCTGATTCCATCATCATCATCATATCCACAGTCTATATAGCAATAAAAGAGGTGCCAATGTCCACATTATTACAATTCAAAAATAAAATACATTATCCATATGAATTATACAATTTCATTGATTACATCCTAATGCAAGAAAATAACAACGTAGAAGTCTCCACAAAGGTAGCTACTCCTCGCACTCGGAGTCGCTTATCACTATGTCTTCCTCAGAAGTGGAGACACCTGTCACACCTGTACGCCGAAGCAAGGATGAGTCTTCTAAAAGACCCAGCAAGCAATCCAAGAGTAACACCCATACACATATCACTTACACATACTGTCCTTTAACAATAAGGAGAAACACATGATTCATGCTTATAACAATTGACAATATAACATAATCATCCTATATATACTTTCTACACATAACATGTAATATGCTTTATAATTCAAACTCTATTCATATCATTGCACAATTCTACCAATTTAGAACATGGAGTTATGTACAAGATAAATAACAAACCTAGCATGGTATCTAAGCATTTTCACATGTAGTCACTACACTTAATCACATGTTTAGCTTGCTATTTTAATATAATAAAACACATTTATACATGGTAACACATTTTCACATATTAAAACTTTCACATTACGTTATCACATGCTCACATTCCACATTTGTACAATTATAGGTTCACATTCACATAATCACACTTTTACACTTAGTTGTCGTGACACATAGTCCTAACCACCATTAGAAGGACACACTTACACATACACATATCCGTCACCTAGGCAACACAGTGACGAATCTTGGTTAACTGCGCAGAACCGGGAGAAGCCCTCTCCACCCTAACCAGTGGTACTTGTCCACCTCCAGGATTTCATCCTAATGCCCATAGGAAATCACACACATTGAGCCTTTCCGTATGTATTTTACTACAGTACGGCTTCACAGCCCTCTATGGTAGCAGTGTCAATCTCGGCACAATTTCACATTAAACACATTATCACATTTTATCACATTGTTCACATACACTATATAACCCATTTATATGCACTCTCAAATAATTACACATGCTTTAGTTTTCATAAAATGCTACTATTTCACAGTGACAGTTAACTCCCAACATACTCCTAATCATGCTGCTAATCATTGAATTTCACATACTTAAACTTAACATGCTCATCATGGTCACTTTCCATTGTTAAACCAATAACAAAACCTATTGTTGTCAAAACAGTATGAAACTTTTATCACAGACTTCACATAGATCATATGTCACACGCCTAAATTTTCAGATTTTTCAAAATAGTAAAGCTAATTTTAACATTTAAAACAAATTACATGCAGATTCATCAAGAAATTCCTTTAATTATGATTCATAGTAAAACAGTTACACCTAACAGTTCCAAAACCTGAAAATAGTCAACATACGATCATGGAAAATTTTATGAAACCCTAATATACCATGGATATATTTATTCAAGATTTATCATGGTCAGATCATGCTCATTATTCATTTACAGAAACTTTAATAAATGAAACTATTTACAGAAATTCGACATTCCCTCATGAGATGACCTACTGACTATACTTGACCATATATAAATTTTACAGCATGCACATATATCGAGAAATCCAACAAACATACCACAGGGATCAAAACATCCATTCTGTAAAACCTGAAGAACTTGACGGCAAAGGGGTTGCCGCCAACCGGGGTTAACGGCACAAGATGTTGCCGCCAACATAGGATCTTGACGGCAGCAAGCTGGCCGTCAAGTTCCTGTCTGTAGAAGTGCAGACAGAACGCACAAATATAGGAGAATTGGGGGTTCCAGGACACAAGGAAAATTCCAATAAAATTCTAGGACCTAAAGGACATGGGTTGGGACAAGATCCCTCGATTACTTGCCTGTGAAAAATTGTCTAATGGGATTAATTTGCTGAAGATGCCCTCCTTGGCCAAGCCAAGAAGGTGCTCACAATCCTCCCAGATCCGATCATTGTGTTGCGGTAGGTCGCACACCGGGGTCGGGGAAGCTTCCTCTATGCCAAGAGTACCTCCCAGTCGCAGAAGATCACCAGGAGAACTCCTCAAATGCCGGATCAAAGCTCGCCAAAATTAGGTTTTCTCACAGAAAGCCCTAGGTTTTCCCAAGAGCCCAAAGAACCTAATCTCGCCCAAAACGAGGTATTTTATAGGCTTAAGGGGTCAGGGTACGCATTAAGGATAGGATCCTACCGTTGGAGGTGGGTTTCCAAATCCAGAACTGGAGAAAACGTGACCATTTCCAGATCTGAACTCGCAACAAAAACTGAGATGTAAACGGCCATAATGCTGCCGTTAACAGGAAATAAACGGCCATCGATCTGGACGCCGACTATGAGTCAACGGCACACTGGTTTTCGTCAACATGCCCTCAACGTCAATGGATATTGACGTTTACTGGCATCTTGACCTGAAAACAGAAACATCAAATAGTATATATACACCATATACAAATACATACAATATGCCCTGTATAAATTAAATACAATATGCACAATTAATTAAGGATAGTATATACAGAAATAAGTACGTATATACATATATACACATATGCACAATAACAATATACACAAAAGCAAATAATCACAACATGACATATTCCCAAAATAATGAGAATAAAGTTCAATTAAAAGGACAAAGTTCGAGGGCCTTACAGGCGGTGCCTCTACTGCTAGCTGTACTGGTGTTGGTGATCAAGTCTGGTACGAATATCTGTGAGACTTTTGTGGACGCTCCGTTCCCCGCCCCCGTAGTGCTGTTGTGGCTCCGGAGGTTCCCGAATGTTGCCGCTCCCTCGTTGGCGTTGAATGGGTGTTGGTTGACTCTTGCTTGCTTCTTTGACTCCACTTTGACTAGGTTGACCAAGGGGAAAGACCAAGAAACTAGCAAAGCAAATGATGGGAGGTGATCGCCGGGGCCTTACCTGTGCCCAAGGAGGTATTTAGATCGCGCCGGTGATGCTGCCTCGCGTAGCGGATGATGATGGACTTCGACTTTCCTTTCTTTGGCCGGCCAAAGGAAGGAAGCTCCATAGTCTCCTTCAAAGTGTTCCTGCCACAAGAAAAAGCTCTATTAGACTTGGATGCAGTGTGGTAAGCGTCCTAAACAGAAAGAATAAGCCCAAAAGGAGAGCCCCGTACCGGTTGCGGGCTTGAGAAGAGGGGTGGCCAACTGCTATGACCATCCTTCTTCCCTCCATTTTTTTGGTTTGGAAAACCCCTTTTAGGTGTGTTGGGAGTGTGCACTACGTGCCTAGAGTGTGTGTGTGTGTGTATGACATGCAAGGACTAAAGGAGAGAGAGAAGGGAAAGAGAAAGAGAAGAGGGAGATGGTCCTCATTTGATGGTGTGGTTGACTCCTTTGTGGGCTCCTCCAGCTCGTGGTGAAGCCTCTTGGACACTCCAAAGGTTGAGAGAAAGATAAGGAACAGGGATGGAAACTTTAGTGGGTTTTCTCTCTCTTCTCTCAAAGCATCAAAGCTTGGGCATCCAGCCTCTCCTCCTCTCACTTAGAAGGCCAAGGAGTGACCTATATAGGCAGTGGGGTCGAAGCTAGTGAGCATTGGATGCTCAAGTGGGAGAAAACACACTTAAGCATGTGGCAATCCATGTGTTAAGGCTTGAACCAATGAGAGGGGGCCATGTAGGATTTTTACTGGGTCAAGGGGGGCCATGGTGTCCCATTTGCCCGTTGGGAACGGCCCCATGCGCTACATGGGCGAGGAGAGGGCGCTTAGTGGGTTGGAATCTCGGGCAGTTGTGCAGACCAGGTAAACCCAGGTTGACAGCAAGCGACGCTACCGCCAACCCCATGTAGACGTCAATAGAGGTGGACGCCAACATAAGTCAACAAGCGGTCAAACAGGCCTTATTGGGCCATGAACCACGCGGAGATGGGCCAAATCACGCGTCTACAAATGCCCCTCCGAGACATCCAATCTTGCAAGGGAGTAGAGCGGACTGAAAGGTTGATGTCTCGGTAAACAAAGGACGCAGAGATTTAATGGAAGGGTCATCTCCGAGGATAGGAATTCTAGCAAGCCACACGAATGAGTTAGGCTAGAAACAAGTGACGAATCGTCTGAGAGACAAATGTGGATAAGAGGAAGGGTGATCTACCAGTGTAACTACAACTGCAACCCAACGGTAGGGTCCCTGCATTTCCGTGTAGGACTTTGACTAGTTTCTGGTGTTGTCTGAGTCAAAGGAGTTGTAATATGACGGTTGAATCGAGGGAATCTCACAACCGGAGTCCATTTTGGTCCCCCTGACCTAATTAGGACGTTTGTCCAGATTTAGGGGGTTGTAAAGACAAAGATTTGATTGATCTCTCAAAGGATTATCAAAAGATTCTAATTTGAATCAATATTTGGAAAGTCGGAAGTCCAGAACTAACCTCATAACTGGCGAACGGTTCACATGAACTCAATAAGACTGAAATGATTACTTGTGATATGCACGGTGGGACAACTTGAAGAATGAGCAACAAAGATCCAAAATCGGCTTGGATATTCAAGGAGGTGGTGCTGACCCGGTTGGCCACTTAAGCTGGAGAGCCACAGAGTGATTGAGGAAAATCTCTTTTTTTTTTTTTTTGATATTGAGTTAGTAAGAGAATGTTAGAATTGAGCTCCTAAATGCATGTTGGTGTGGGTTCCCTATCTAAAATGTAAGTTAGAACCAGAGGAAAATTCTAAGGCCATACAAATAACTGAGAGATCGCAAACCCGTCATAGTTTTTGGTAAAGGGGAACTCGGGGTTCACGGTCGCCAAGTTATTCTCCTCTGGTGACTAGTCCTACATTAGACATACCTGTGTAACACTCACGGTCGCATGAGTGTTTCCGGATTTGAAGTGCAGCTTGTGCTTAAACATCTGCAAGGCAACTCGAAGCACAAAATGAGAAATAATAGCTATATGACAAATAAAGCTTTTGAAAATTCCGGGAGGTTAATGTCCAGACCGATTGCCTCCCATGTACAGTTGACATCTACAAGATGCGCCGTCTATAAGAGTAGGCGTCCACAAATGATGTCGTCAATCATATACAGGCGTCAAACGATGTGGACGTTAATCTGCCAGCAGATTAGACCGAAAAAATAGCTCTTGGGTGGCCATTTAGGGGCAACAGCTGGCAACTATCCTTATGTCAATGAAAGAGTACGAGGCTGATGAAGTAAAGAAAATTGGCCTAGTAAAAATATAGAAATTCTTCTTGACAATAACTCTACCCCTTGTGAATAAACCAACATATAGTGTGATTTTGAAAATGGAGTAGTCATCCTCAATAGAAACTTGTCCTTCAGTCACCTTAGAAGTTTGGAATCCTCAAGGGAGAAAGGAAGAATAAGGGGATAAACTTCTCGAGAGGATTAGCAAAACGGTTAAATTGATGAGCTGAGACAGTCTTGACAGCATGCCCCTTCAGGTGATTTTAGACTATCAAATTTTTGACTTGTTTGCCCCTAGACTTTTGCAAGGTGCTAATTGAATGAGAGAACCTGGCCATATGTGGCTTAGCGGGCTCAAGGTGAGGTGTTTCGTGGACCCCAGGGTCAGAACCTGGCAACCCCTACTTTGCCAAGCACCCGTATTGCCCTACCGCAATCGGCTAGGGAAAAACTCAAGCAATGTAGTATTTGACTTTGTATTGAATGGAGGGCTTTTATCTCCAGGCACAGTCACGACCAGGCTCTTTTCCTTTTCTTTTCTATTGATTGATTTTTTCTTTGTTCTTTCTTTTGTTTGCCTGCGGGGACACTGCCCTCTTCACGTGCTCTGGTGTCTTAGTCTCACCTTAGGGGAATTTGTCTTGACTGTTAAGCTCAACAGTTTAAGGGTGCTGAGTGTCTTGATCAGTCGAGTAGAAGAAGAAGGAGGATTGTAGCCTTTGTTGTGTCCTGGGACAAATAATTATCTTGGAGTGACAACTCAAATTTTAAGATGTGTGGTGTGTGGATGTTGATTCATTCTCCAAAAGCTTGGTTGTGATGCCTGACAGAAATCTCCATGACTTTGCTAGACCAAGGTCCTTGGTTCACTCAAGTGCCTCTTACTTCTTAACATGTGACTTGAGACAACAATAGTTGCCAATCTATTGACCTCCTTTTCTTTTTTTTCTTTTTTTTTGTGAAAAAATTTAAGACATAAGAGAGGAAAAAAAATGTACATAAATTGAACAATTATGAAAATGGTATGTACAATGAGTGGGAACATCTTGAGCAGAATGCCCCTAGGCAGAGATCTTACCTGGGCCTTCTAGCTATCATCGAAGATGAGCCTTATGAAGTAGGATGGCCTCAAGAGATACGCTCTTAAGGAGGTACCTGCAAACCAGTACTTACCTTTCTCGCATGACCACTTTGGATGATAATGGTGAGAGGTGAAACAAAGAGCGAAATAGAAGGCAAGAAAAAAGGATTCGATGGCGATGGCAAATTGAGTGAGGTACGGACGGAGAATGTACAACGTTGGAAAGATGAAGGAGCACACGACGAACAGCATGGTCCATGGGAGAAAGGCATGCCCCTTATAATAGGGATAATGTTGGAAAGAAAGGAACCAGTCGGGAGGCTTAGTAGAAGGTTGATTGAGTGAAGTGGGGTCCCCCTCAAGCATAAAGAAAGGGGTTGAACTTGATAGAGACAAGGATGAAATCCTCCTGATCAATGTGGATTGCCCCTGAGACAGGAGTGTGAGGAGATGAATTGGTGGGCCCCAAACCCGAGCTGGATTGCATACCACGGAGATCTCAACATCTGAAGATGGCCCAATATGAAATTGGTATAAGAATAGACAACAGACCATATAAAGGATGGTATGCCCCTTGAAGCCAAAGCCAACGCATATAACGAAGTAGCCAAAGTGCCCCTTGAAAGTGCCCTATTTGAAAAGAAGGTAAACAGATCCATTTGGGATGAAAAGGTTGCCCCTGATCTTGGATGATAGGCACATTGCAAGGGACTGAGTGAAGAACAAATCACCTCGAGTCCTTGTTAAAAGGGTAAAACATGAAGGAGATTGAGGGACTCGAAGAACAGTTGACTTGATGAGAGGAAGGGGACCAAGTATTGCAGGGAATGAGCTGGGTGCCAGCTTTGCAAGTAAGCTAACATGGCACCTTAGCCTGAGGAAAATCAGCTTGGTCTTCTGTGGAGCAGGTAGAACAACTCTTAAGATAGCTTTGGCAGATTGCCAAGGAACAATGGCCCTGTAATGACCCTCCTTATACCGGTATGGTTACACCAACCCACATCGATATAATAAACGCCGCTACAGTGGGACATTTACCCAACAATTGTGCAATAGGCTGAATCATACATAAATATAGAACACATGACAGCGGAAATAAAATAACGGGAAAGTAACTCTTATTCCATCATCATCATTTATACACAGTCTATATAGAAATGGAAAAGCAAATACTTCATAATTGAGAAATTACAACTATTATATTTTCCACATGAGACTTCACATAATCTTTTATTACATACTATGAAGGAAAAAAAATTACAATGCCGAATCCAAGACAAGAGTCTCCTACTCCCGCTCCGAGTCGCTCCTAACGATCTCCTCGGAAGAAGTAGAAATGTCTGCACCTGTACGCCGAAGCAAGAGTGAGTCCAAAAGAACTCAACAAGTAACTCCAACCACACTAAATATACATACATCAAATGACTTTTCACATTCTCATGCCACACGGATATCACATAAGCATGGACTTGATAAAAGTTTCAAGAAATACTTAAACATGATTTCTACACATGTCACACATGATAAATGACTCATAACAATTTTTACAATGATTTAAAACCTATGACATGCTTTCTACATATTTTTCAATATACTAAACTAAGTCTCATTTAATTACATTTATATTCGAAGACTATAACCCTTTTTAAACATGGAGTTTACACATTTTACAAAAGGCATTCCTAGCATGGATTCTATGATCATTTTCACATGGATAACACATCTATACACATGAATAGCTTGCTGTTTTTGATATGGATATATTACATTCATATAAGGAATTATCATTTTACATGCTATTCCCTTGATTCATAATCTCACATGATCATTTACACAATTACACGATTTACACATTCACTTTTCACATAAACACAAGTTCACATTTTATCAAATGCCATGACACATGGCCCAAACCACCTCTAGAAGGACACACACTAATCATATCAACACACACTAATCATATCACACACATCTATCACCTAGGCATTACAGTGATAAATATTAGTTACTGCGCAGAACTGGGAGAAGCACTCTCCACCCTAACCAGCGGTACTTGTCCGCCTCCAGGATTTCATCCCAATGCCCATGGGATATCACACACTATGAACCTTCCCATGGGGACTTTACCACAGTACAGTTCCACAGCCCTCTAAGGTAGCAGTATCACCCATTGGCACATTTACTCATTTTTCTAAATTTTTAACACACACTTAATACACAATTTTAACACATCCATTTCATGCTCACACATTTGCATACTTCAGTATTACCTAGCATGATACTACTGTTCTCAGTATTAAACAGATTTAAAACAAGTTTAATCATGCTGAAATTAGTAGATTTTATTTATAACCATATTAACATGTATTAACTGATCAATGCTCACATAAAACCAACATATGTGGTTACTGACATCATTTCAGTACAAAAATTTAACCACAAACTTCTTACAGGTTACCCATCATGCATACCAAATTTTGCATTTTTCTGAATTACACACAAATTATGAAAATTCTAAGAGTGATATTATACAAGGTAAACATAGTCAAACTAGCATGGATTTTTATTGTTCAGACCCACAACTCATTCTACACATGAATATTGATAGTCCTAAACATATGTCAATTTCTAGGAATTTAACTATTTCCACACTATTTATCTGAATTTCTACACTAATAAAACATGCTTACTGTTTTACCATTCAGAAAATGTAATAATTTACACAAATATCAGAAATTTCCCAAATTTCTACAGCATGAATTGAAACCCACAAGCATTGCATAGAAATTTTATGACACTTGGATTCCACACAGATTGCATAAACGAAATTTTACAAGATTAAAACATGTCAGCCAGACAATTCAGAAATTTCTAATAATTGAAACATTCCAGCAAAATTCATGAAATCTCACAACATGCTCCAACATAGATATTTACATATCATATAAAATTTACCATATATCCTTATGCAAAAATCCCAAAAATTAGATCATATAAGTCAAACATGCACACTATTGCAGTCTGGCGAACTTAAAGGCATGCAGGTGGCCGTTTATCAGGTTAACGGCAACAAAGTGTGCCGCCAACTGAAGATCTTAACGGCAAGGGATCTTGCCATTAAGTTTCTGTCTGTGCAAAAAACAGACTGAACGCAAGAAACATGGTGAAATTGGGGTTCCAGGACACGAATAAAATTCAGAAAATACCTAGGACCTACTAGACGCATGTAAGAATGATGTAGAAGGGTTACTTGTTTCTTGGAAAATCCACAAGCAACGATTTAAGCCAGAGAAGCCCTCCTCAGTCTGAGCCAAAGAGTCCTCAAAACTCTCTCGATCTGGGTTCTGTGTTGATCTCCTCTGCACACCAGTGTGGGGAAGTCGTTCCCGGATGTTCAGAGTCCTCTCCAGTCATTGTAGAACGTCGGATGAAGCCTCCACTCACCAGATCAAGGGGTTCCAAGAACAGGTTTCGCACAGAAAATAGGGTTTTTGACAAAAGAGTCAAAAAAGGTTAGATCTGGCCGGGGTGATTTATAGAGCTAGGGGTCGGAGACGTAATTGGGTAAGGTTGGGTTATCGTTGGAGAACGGTTTCCTAAACAAGAGTGACATATCTGGGGGCGTTTTCGGATCTAAAATCGCCACAGATCTGGGAGGTTAACGTCAACATCACAGGCCGCTAATATGGAGTTGGCGTCCATCGATGTGGCCGCTGACTTACCATTAACGTCAACTCATGTTGACGTCAACAGGTCGTCTGCACAAACTTAAAACTACATAAACTTTATGTACACCACACATGTATATATATATATATATATATATACATATAATCTACAATGCACACATTAAAATAATACTTATTCATGCAATGTAAACAAGTAAGTACTATGCACAATAAAATTTATACATCGATGGCATACATTTATACATACATAAGCAATCATCCAAAGATGAAAAATCAAGGGCCTTACAGGCCCCATATCCCATAGGTCTTGGATATTCAAGTTCCAACAGGAGAGGATTGGGGGTCTGCAAAGCTGCTCTTAAGATGGGTGACAAAATGAGCTGGATTTGTAGAGCCTTGACAACTGGATTGGATGGCTTGGTAATTTGGGTGATGGTTTGAGTTGAGGAATGATTGGATGCCCCTAGCTCGGCTGGTAAGATGTCTCTATAATGGTGGAAGGTTCCTGGGACACTACGGAAGGGCATTGGTACCACTCTTCAAAACCTTCTATCCCCCATTGTTGTTCTCTCCTCCCAACCCGAGGTTCCAAATATGTCATGATGTTGACCCTTTCTTGGGACTTGGAGGAGGATGGGTTGTTGTTGTTTTGGTAGTTGGGGAGAGGGTTTTGCACAATACCCAGGTCCCTTCTAGACTTGGAAATTGCGATCTTGACATCATCCCAATTGATCCTACCCTGATCGTTCATGTCGTACACCCAGTCACGAAAAGTGAAGCAATTGTAGATTTTGTGACCGGGAGCCCTATGATAGGGACAGTACTTTGAAGTATCGGCCCTCGGATGCACACCTTCCTTTTATGGTGGGAGTTGGATAGCATCGCAAGATATAAGGGCAAAGAAAATGTCCCCAAGGGATTCAGGGAGAGTAGGATAGTAAGATCTCTTAGGACCGGAGCGAATACAGCCATAAGATGGAGGAATAGTTGAATAGGGCATAGAGGGCTGTAACGGGAATTGGTGAGGATCGAAGGTGGGATTGGAGGGTTTGTTAGGAGGCCTCAATGGCTGATAGCAGACATTAATGGATTCATCGACAATCACCCCCTCGGTGAGTGCCGTGGGATCCCTACTTCCCTTGGGCTTCCCTTCAAAGAATGGTGTTAGAGAGGAGTCCTTGATTTGATTTTGGGCCACCCTAGCTCGATTGTAAAGATGTGCGAAGGAGGGGAACTCACTTAGCATCAAAATAGATCGGAGCAACGGGGTGGTATTGGTGACTATCATGGTTATGGCTTGGGACTCTGGGATGGGGAGGTCGGCCCTTGAAGCCATGGATCTCCATCGGTTGGTGAATGTGACGAAGTCTTCGTCCGGCCTCATCTTTTCTGCCACCAAGTCGAGAAGTGCAGGGACTTGAGTGGCCATGTAAGAAAAGTGGGAGATGAAGTGTTCGGAGACAATGTCAAAATTGAGAAGATCCGATGCGGGCAAGGAGGTAAACCACCTCAAAGCCTCCCCTTCTAACGATTGTTGGAAGAGATGAACTAAGAGGACTCGATCGTATAGCCACCGGTGGGAATCCATGGTGAAGCTAGAAAGATGGAATCGGGGGTCAGTGGTCCCGTCATACTTGTGGTATTTTGGGGCCTTGAAATCCGAAGAAAAATAGGCATTGGGGAGCTTGCAGTAGTTTTGGAGAGAGTGAGGCTTGGAGAGGGACAAGGACTCAGCTAAGAGTTTCCTAACAAGACCCTCCATCTCCGATCGGGAGATGGATTCGGATTGAGTGGGGGGTGTGGGTTGGACATAGGGTGGATACACGGAGGGAGGAGTTGGAATGGGAGTAGGTAAAGGAGTGGGAGGAGGAATAGGAGTGGAGACGGGGACCCGGATGGGGTGACCGGCCTAGGAATGGGCCTAGATGAAGAAGCATGGAACAAAGATGGAGATGGAGATGGAGAGGCCATTGCCCGGACGGTATGCTTGGAAAGCATTGAAATGATGTCCTCTGGTGAATAGCGGGAGAGGAGTTTGGAAAATTCGGGGTCTTCTTAAACTTCTTGGGCATACGTGGGGTTGACCCTCAAACTTACCTCCTCATTGTCGGCTTGAGAGGAGGATTGGACCGACTCTTCCGGATGAACATTAGAATTTATCATTCCGACAAATTCATCATGAATATTATCATCGTACTTAAAAGCCGGATTGTTAGTCATATGAACGGGGTTCAACCAAGAGTCCATTAGCAACATAACCTACTGATTTTAAAATGGTTAAGTTGATTAATTATACTGTTATAAGGAGAAATATAGATTTCTACCAAACAATGTTATCAAACAACGTCCCAAAATTTTTAGATGTTGTAGTTGTGTGTTAATTAGACTTGTAAAGGCCGGTTCTCTCGATCCACACTCAAAACCATGGTTTGTCATGGCGGGGCGAGTCGGCCCGATTCCCCCGAATCGGAGCAGATCAGGGGCGGGCCGAGTTGTGATCCGCATGGATCTGCCGCCTGGCCGCGAATCGAGTGAATCCGATGCGAACCGATCCGATTCGTAGATCCGCCACGATCCGATCCTTGATTCGCCCCGATTCGTCTGATACCTCTTCAGGCATGGTTGTCACTTGTCAGGAGTCATGGCTCAGGATCCTCTTTAGGCAGGGTTGTTAGGATCCCCTTATTTACCTGAATATCATTTAAGTAAATGTTATAATTTGTTGTTTCATTTACTTAAGATATTACATGTAAATAAGGAAGTACTCCCCATTTGAATCCAATAAAAATATCAAAAAAATCATATCTCTTACCAATAAAAAGTCAACTCTCCCACCGAAGAAGAAAATCACGATTTCGATGATTTTAGCGAAATGCTAACTTTTTAATCTCTCATAATTTGATCTATCTAAAAATTTGATAATTCAAATAAACCATATGGAATACTAAAAATTTAAAGTCCGGTAAAAAAAGTCAAATGTGCATATGACTTCTCCAAGGGAGCCGCTCTCCTACTGACAGCACGGTCTGCTCGAGGCATCTTAGGATTTGATCAAACTTAAGCTATCATCACCTAAACTCATGAGATTTTTCACTTTCTAATTGAAAAGAAACTAGAAAGTGACAATTCTCATGAGTTTGAGTGATGATAGTTTAGGTTTGACCAAATCTCAAGAGGTCTCAAACAGACTTACTGTCAGTAGGAGAGCGGCTCCCTTGGAGAAGTCATATGCACATTTGACTTTTTTTACCGAACTTTGGATTTTTAGTGTTCCATATGGTTTATTTGAATTATCAAATTTTTAGATAGACCAAATTATGAGAGATTAAAAAGTTAACATTTCGCTAAAATCATTAAAATCACGATTTTCTTCTTCGGTGGGAGAGTTGACTTTTTATTGGTAAGAGATATGATTTTTTTGATATTTTTATTGGATTCAAATGGGGGGTACTTCCTTATTTACATGTAATATCTTAAGTAAATGAAATTGTTTCATTTACTTAAATGATATTCAGGTAAATAAGGGGATCCTGACAACCCTGCCTGAAGAGGATCCTGAGCTCTGACTCCTGACAACCATGCCTGACACACATACATAAATATAATATATATAATAATCATATGCGAATCGGACCCGATTCGCCTCGATTCTGGGCGAATCGGATCGCATCAGGGCGAATCCGATTCGCCCCGAATCGGCGATACGTCAAACCTTGCTCAAAATTGGGTGAATAGGCGGACTAAATGGGAGGGTAAAGGTCCTCCTGCCCCATACCGTGAGGGAATCCACAGAATTTAGGGACTTATGGAGTTCTCCTTGAAGCCCACCCGATTTACCCGAGAGGGAATCCCCGAGTAAAAGGTTGTGAATCAAGGAGGGGCTATCCTAAAATGTGTGGGGAGGCTAGAACAAAGAGAAAAAAGGACCCTCCGTGACTGAGGACCGTTAGAGATCAGACAAGAAGCAAACAGAAAGAAAAACATCAATTAAAACAAGTTAAAAACAAGCTTCTGGGAAATAAACGACAAAGCAGTCGTCGTTAAGTTCCTCAGAAACAGTCAATGGTAGGATTGATGGATGCTAACAATAAATAAACAGCAAGAGAAGTTGACGCGGTGAAGAAATAAACGGCAGAAAAAAAGGACGTTTACTTGGGTAGACGGCAGGATCGCTTGTCGTTTACCTGAATGCAGGCTGAAACTATGGTAGCAGCAGTGGTCCCACTGTGATCGGCAAAGCGGAGTTGTGGACGCTCCGTTCCGTGCCCCCGTAGTGCTGTTGTGGCTCCAGAGGTTCCTGAACGTTACTGGCTCCCTCGTTGGCGTTGAATGGGTGTTGGTTGACTCTTGCTTGCTTCTTTGACTCCACTTTGACCAAGTTGACCAAGGGGAAAGACCAAGAAACTAGCAAAGCAAATGATGGGAGGTGATCGCCAGGGCCTTACCTATGCCCAAGAAGGTATTTAGATCGCGCCAGTGATGCTGCCTCGCGTAGCGAATGATGATGGACTCCGACTTTCCTTTCTTTGGCCGGCCAAAGGAAGGAAGCTCCACGGTCTCCTTCAAAATGTTCCTGCCACAAGAAAAAGCTCTATTAGACTTGGATGCAGTGTAGTAAACGTCCTAAACCGAAAGAAGAAGCCCAAAAGGAGAGCCCCGTACCGGTTGCGAGCTTGAGAAGAGGGGTGGCCAAGTTCTATGACCACCCTTCTTCCCTCCATTTTTTTGGTTTGGAAACCCCTTTTAAGTGTTGGGATTGTGCACTAAGTTCCTAGAGAGAGAGAGAGAGAGAGAGAGAGAGAGAGAGAGAGAGAGAGAGTGACATGCAAGGACCAAAGGAGAGAGAGAGAGAGAGTGTGTGTGTGACATGCAAGGACCAAAGGAGAGAGAGAAGGGAAAGAGAAAGAGAAGAGGGAGATGGTCCTCATTTGATGGCATGGTTGACTCCTTTGTGGGCTCCTCCAGCTCGTGGTGAAGCCTCTGGACGCTCCAAAGGTTGAGAAGGAACAGGGGTGGAAACTTTAGTGGGTTTTCTCTCTCTTCTCTCAAAGCATCAAAGCTTGGGCATCCAGCCTCTCCTCCTCTCACTTAGAAGGCCAAGGAGTGACCTATATAGGCAGTGGGGTTAAAGCTAGTGAGCATTGGATGCTCAAGTGTGAGAAAACACACTTAAACATGTGGCAATCCATGTGTTAAGGCTTGAACCAATGAGAGGGGGCCATGTAGGATTTTTACTGGGTCAATGGGGTGCCAAGGTGGCCCATTTGCCCGTTGGGAATGGCCCCATGCGCTGCATGGGCGAGGAGAGGGCGCTTAGTGGGCTGGAATCTCAGGCAGTTGCGCAGACCAGGTAAACCCAGGTTGACGGCAAGCGATGCTGCCGCCAACCCCATGCAGACGTCAATAGAGGTGGATGCCAACATAAGTCAACATCCAGGTACCTTGCCACCGACCAGAAGTCAGCGGCAATCGATGTTTCCGTCTACATGGGATCCGAGGCAAGTCAACAAGCGGTCAAACAGGTCTTATTGGGCCATGAACCATGCGGAGATGGGCCAAATCTTGCATCTATAGCTTTCCCATATCCTTTCTATCATCTGATGCGTAGTCTCCATAGGCTCATCTCCACCTCCTCCCTAATTTCTCATGTCTGCCATTTCTAATCCTGTACAAACATCACTCCAACCACATAACATTCAAACAAATCAATACAAAAACCAAGGCCAACTGCCAGTAGTGGACTAAAGTAGAGATCAGGCTATGTAAATTTATGATTCCTTTATATTCACACGGACCTTTCTCTAATACCAACTGTGACGGTCCTCGTCGTTCAAACTCGTTAACCTAATAACGAGCTTGACCCGACTCTGTCTCCCGCGATCGAGCTGTAGCCTCGCAAGGGATATCGATCACACGAGTCTATAGAAATATAAAAGAAACAGCTCAAATATATATAAGATTGTACATCTCACAAATATTTACATGAAATATACATAGCCAGTTCTCAACTACATTCAAACACAGAGTACAGTAACCTGGGGCATACCCCGAGGAGAACAAAAGTAATGATCACACTACTGGCGGTTAGGGCCCAACTTCGCTACGACGCGGCTCCGAACTAGATGAAGGACAAGAAGCCTCCTGCTCTCCCTCACCTGGAAGAAGTAGGGGTAAGCCTCATGATTCATAGACTCAGTAGGGAAACTCCCACAAAAGCTGCACAAAACCAAACTCTCAAGTGCAGTAACAAGAAGCTACACTAGGCAATTAATAGAGTTATCTACGCATGATGGTAAAGCTATAAATAGCATTTATCACATGGCTACTAACAAAACTCAGCCTTTAATAAATAAACGGAAAAACTCCACAAGTGTACAAGCTAGAGTAGAAACTGCCACACTCAGGTCACGAATACTGGTTCACGACACCAGCAACTAACCCAGACAAACCACTAAGGAGTACCTCTTAGCCTCGCAGCCACGGACGAAAGGTCTAGCTGCCACTCCACCACAACAAACCAAAGAACTGTAGAGACCAACCAACACCACTCCTGCGGACCACACTGCCGCAGGCCCATACCTGGAACCTCTAGAGACTTTGGCCCGAGCTCCCTAAAGTGAGGCACTGGAAAATAAGACTAGCTGGGGCCCAGTACGTCTACTAGTGTCTGTAACCCCCAACCACGAGTGTGCTATAAGCGACCAAACACAAACTCTCACAAGTTGTTGTCCCTCTGTCGTCTTTCCCTCGGCCAGATGTACAACTCTACACAAGAGTGAGGGTGTCCAGGAAGATGACACAGACCTCGACGGTACACAAGTATCGGGACAAACCCCGAGCACTAATGTGCTTGGCTCACACAAAACCTAGGGTAACCGACTAGAGAGGTAACCACGGTAGGCATCGTACTACTCACCACGCACACACAAACCACGTGAACACCACTGTACTCAAACTCCATAAGTGCCAATGCACCATTTACCATTGCCTTAAACAATAAATAAAGCCAATCTGATAATCACGTAACCATGCAAAGACTATTAGCCCTCGGAATCTAGAACAAGACGGGGTCCTCTATCGCCTTTAGAATGTGACGCCTCGATACAGTGCATTCTGAAGCAGAACGCGACGGGTCGGGCTGTCACGTTATGAACGTGGCACCCAGGTCCGTCGCCTTTACAGCCAGGGACCCAAAAGCGGGGTTCCATCTCTGAAATCCCCATGCACACCATATAAACATGCATGAAAAGCATATATTCATGCTCTAACCATTACACTAGCATGGTATCTATCATCTACAACGCATAAAGCAAGCTAAACATGCTCAAGACACAATCCACAATGAGAAATAAGGTGAAATCTCCCTACTCTCATGAAGAACGCGAAGAACGATGATAACCCGGCGTTTCCCCCGCTCCGTACCACATCCTCGCGGCGAGACCACGCCAAAGACAGCACCAAAACTTCGAATCGCCCAAAATCCTTCACAAAACCTTCTCCTGGCCGAGCAGAGCTTGCTGAGCTCTGTTTGGCCGACCTAGGGTAATAACCCTTCAGCATTGAGAACGCGACGCACCATGCCGTCGCAACCTGAACGCGACGGTTTAGGTCGTCGCCTTCTCATTGTTGACGCCAGTAGGCCGCCCAGTGTGCGCCATGTGGTAGGCATGCAGACAAAAACCCTCACTGGCGGTAACCAGAACGCAACGCCCTAGACCATTGTGTTCAGAACGCGACGCCGAGCTCTGTCGCGTTCACAAACAGTGAACCAGCGAGTGCTTTGGGTCCAAACTCTCGGCCCACGGAGCCTCACAACCTGCCAAATACCTCAAATACAGACCATGGGCCACACATTGGCCACCACAACCACTAAACCTCGATCCGAATGGTCAATACACTACAACGGTACTCACACAAGACCTATGTTGGATCTGCTACTGGAAACCTTAGAAACATGCATAAGCTGTAAGACTCTCTTCTGTTCCAAGTAATCGGTAGACACAAGGAGACAGACATTACATACAAAGAGAGCAGGAGAAGAAGAAGAAGAAGAAGAAGAGCAACGGGAAGAACGAGCCCTAATGGATACATTCTTCAATAGTCTTCTTCAAAGGGTTGTATTAGGAGACCTTGAAGCTGGATAACGAAGACACACAACAAGGCAACAAGAAATCTGTTCAAGTGTTCAGCATTCAAGCCTTCATTCTTTCCATCTTTGTCTGTGTTTCATTGTACTTCTGTGAGAGAGTTTAAGCCTGAGAGATTGAGTCTCCTGTTCATTTATGTATCTCTCAGGTTATTGTCGAGATCAATCAGTCAAGTTCATCATTCCTAAACTTGTTCTAGACTGGGTGATCTTTCTTCTTTTAAAGAAAGACTTGTTTCTAGCTAAGGGATTGTACTCAACTTTTTCTTTGTGCAGAAGGAAAGACCAGTAGGGAGTTAAGTATTGTGTCCAGCTAAGAGACTATACTTAGCTTTCCCCTTGTGTAGAAGGGGGGATCAATAGGGAGTTGGACGTTGTATGTCCACTGGGGGGACTGTACCACAAGTTAGTAAAATCCCAAGAGTTTACTTGGGGACTAAACGTAGGAGTTCCATTGTGGGAAGTGTCGAATCAGGATAAATCCTTATGTCCCTTTATGTGATTGTCCTTGTAACTGTTGAACCACTCCTATATTTTATCTCTTTATTTTGGTGATAATAAAACCTCATGATTATCATAAATAACATGAATATATTTATTACCAATTTTCAAGATTATTTTTATAAGAAATATCATGATTTTCATCGCTTTAAGTGGAAGTGGCAGTCAAAGTCCCACTTCGCATTTACCTGAAGTCTTATATGAAGTTCCACTTTGATTGACAACAATGTATCGTGACCAATCGAAGTGGTAGTCGAAGTTTCACATCGATTGCTATTTAACTTGAACATCAATTGCCTTTAAACCTATCGATTACTAACCATTTTTGTCACCAATCGAAGTGTCTATCGTTTGCTGACTATTTGCACATTGATTACTACTTAACTTAAACATCGATTGCTCTTCATTCACATCGATTGCCTCTTCATATCTATTGTATTCACATCGATTACTGTTATATTGCACATCAATTATCTTTACATATCGATTACCTTTAAGCAAACATCAATTGCTTCCATATTTCATATCAATTGTTGTTATAATATAACAATTAGTGTTATAAACATAATTTCATATCGAATGTTGTTATGACTCACATTGATTGGCTTTCAAACATTTCAAAATGTCTTTGGCGCCCAAAATGAAATTTAAATGTACTTAATATGTTTAACATATTATTTATCTAACAAAAGTTATCTTTTTGATGTCTCATAGGATTTGTCCTTCTTGCAAAGAAACAAAAAGGAACTTACCTAACATATCTGGATGTCAATAGAAATCATAGACCTCTGCACATAAGAGGTATGGGCTATCTGTCAGAAGACTTCTCTAGTCTAACATTCTCGTCCATGCATTAAATGTCTGCAGGAGTCTAGTTTTCAAATGAGGAATCCATTAAGACTCAAGCAAGCATCCGTTAGACACAAAGATAGCAGAAGAAGAAGAAGAAGAAGAATAAGAAAAGGAAGAACAACTAGAAGGAGCTCCAACGGATCTATCTTTTTGCTCTATAAAAGACGAAGTGTTTTAAGCAAAAGAACAAGAGTGCGAATTAGAAGATCTTTCAAGGAGTGCACATCCAGTGAGTATTCAACTCCATACACACTCAAAGCAAGAGAGAAAGAGCTCGAGCCCAAGAAGAAGTGTGCGCGCCCACAAGTAATCATCTAAAGTATTCTTAACATTCAAGCTTCTTTTCTCTCTTCTCTCTCTGTGCATCATTGTAAATTTGGGGGAGAGTCTGTGAGCCGAGGGTTAAGCTTTCTTGTGTCCATCTTGTAATCCTCTTACCTCTCAGGTTGGTGCTGGAGATCAAGCAAGTCAAGTTCTTATTTTTAGAACTTGATCTCCATAGCCTGCTCATTCTTTCTTAAAGAAGATCAAAGGTTTTCCTCTTTCTGTGTGAAGAGAAGACCAGTAGGGTTGCTGGTGGGTTGTGACCAACTGGGGTTTGCACCAATGTTCCTCTTGTGTGAAGGGAAGAACCTAGCTAGGGTTTGTTCCAGTAGAACCAAGTTGGGGTTTGTACTAATAGAACCGCACTGGAGTTTGATCCAGGAGGGTGGCTTCTTGACCTGTAACAAAAGTGAGTTTCCTTCCTACTCAGAAAGGAGGAGGACTAGCTTGGGAGTTGTACATTCTTGGGGGGATTGTACCTCGGTTAGTGAAATCCCGAGAGTTTGCTTGAGAATTAGACGTAGGACTTCTATTTGGAAGGGCCGAATCAGGATAAATCCTTGTGTTCTTGTGTGTGATTGTTTCTTTAATAGCTTTCGGACTAGTACTCTTTACCATACACAAGTACATTCACTAACAAAAGTTCCATGTGGTGATTTTGTCTTTTAGATTTCAGATTACCTATTCCCCCCCCCCTCTAGATAGCTTACTGCCATCCTAGTGGGCGAACAGTAATTGTCTACTACTTATTTTGTTCACTACGCTTATTTTCTGACTAATATTTCAGCATCAAAGTTTTTGTTTTTAAATGTTAATTCTTGAAGCACTCATTCAACCCCCCCCCCCCCCCTCTGTTGTGCTGCCATGGGCCAATAAGTTTAACCAACGCATTTGGTTCCAATCATTTGACCATGTGTTTGGACCACATGGAAACTCAGTAGTACACATGGCACTTTCTTTATGAATGGGACATCCTTTGATAATACATTTATAAATGCGGCGTGTCAGTTCTGATGCGTTCTAGATTCTGATCTATTCTTACTTGAGTTGATTTTGAGGTTTTAGGAGGTGGAGATTTGCTAGGAGGACTTGCCCAACTCATTGGAAGTCCCCAACTGGATTAAATCTTCGATGTAGGTAGGGTAACTTCCTTTTCTTCATGGTTTCTATGTGGATATGAGTTTCTATAGTTTTCTATATGGATACAAAGATGGAGGTGAGTATTAGTTGGTTGTCAGTTGAATCTATAGTTTTAATGGTCTATCTTTATGTAAATAAATAAAAATCATGTTATATGAATCATACCTATTTGAGAAGCATGTGTAGACACGCCATTTTTGACAACATATTCAGTAAATTTCATGTTATAATGCAAAGCCTCAAAGTGGCTCTATCTTCAATTAACCATCTGAGTGATTTTCTTATTTTTTAGATTTTTATAGATATTTTTAGGAATTTTTCTAGGGCTTTTAGTGGTCCTCTACGCACACTTAATTCACGACAGACATAGTGGTCGTGGTTCAGGAATTTGATCCACGACGGGTCAGGTCGTCGCGTATTATCTTCCTATTCTGACTTCTATTCTGTTTTGTATTCGCGTCCGATGCAGTTGTCGCGTTTAAGAATTTTCATATTCGATTTATGGTAATTTCCAAAATTATTTTTTAGAAAGATTTTGTTGCTAAATAGATTCGTGTCCACTTAGGCCATTGCGTTTCTGACCTTCCATTATTCAAAAGATCGATTCCCACAAGAAGATTGATTCTTTCAAATGCGTGACCACTCATGCCGTCGAGATTTAATGTTTCCATTTATTAATTTGGTAAGAATATGATCAATATTAGAGGTGTCAGAAATGCGTCGTTCTATGTCGTCGCGATTTACATACCTGCTATAATCGATGTTTGGAAAGGCCTAATCGAAGTAAGGAATGCTTTTAAACTGTGACGCTTTAGTCGGTCGCGATTCACCTTAATAGGCAACAACTATGTCCATTGTAATTTACCAACTTTACCCTATAAAAAGACCCTCGAGGTCATTGTTTTAAAAAAGAAAAAATCCAAGTGCTAAGGCAAAGCCCTACTGTGTTGGAGAGCCAAACACCGAGCTTGAAAAGATGAACCTCCTCCCCTCAAGCAAGTTTCAAGTCTTCATCAATTGGAGGAGATTGTGCTTCATCCTCTCAAGCCAATTGGAGCAAGGAGGAGGATGGTTCTTCCTTTTCAACCACTACTGCGCCTGAAGCACTTCGACAGATTCTTCTTCTTCCTTTCGTTCTTTTGATTCTTCATTTAGTGCATTCATCTCACAACCACCATAGTCCCTTACACACATCACTTCATTTACTTCACACATACACTTTAGGGGTTTTACACTACCTCCATAAGGTGTGTTTTGGCCCATGCATGCAAGTTCATCTCTTCTTCTATTGGATCTGATTCTGCACAACTTGGTCTAATAGTCTCTTTCACTTGTTTGTTTAATCTTTTTGGCAAAGTAATGATCAAGATAAAGTCTTCTTCACCGGCCAGCCGGTTGGAGGAGTAAGAGTCAACCCATCACATCACTCCCGCGATCTCGAGTGAAGGTAAGTAACTTCTTCTTTCACTCTTTCCTTCGTTACCCACGTGCACCTGGTGATCACATCTCCTTCTTAGAGCACATATGCACTCCTTTCCTCTATTCCTCTTTCTTTTTCTCCATTCATCCATATTCACATTTTCATTTAAAAATATTTTCTTTTTAATTAATTCTTTGGGGCGTGATTAAGTGCGTTCCCAAATTGGCAATCACGGTGGGACTCTTTTTTTTTTTTAGTTTTGGTTACCACTCCTTCGGCACCCATGTGTGCCCCTCCCTTCAACGCCCACATTTGTTACTCCCTTCGTACCCCACGTGATACAGTTCCCTTTCCCTCGTACCCCACGTGGTACTCCTTTGAAACCCCCCCCCTCCCCCCTTGTAATTACCAAGTTGTGTTTGTGCTTTTCTTTTCCATAAATTTTAATTAAAAAAAATCATCCTTCTCCCCTCCCCTATTACTTACTTTCACTTGAAGAAAGCATTATAATCTGACTCTTATTTCTCTAATTGGTTGGCCACATAGCATGCTTGTATGGTTTACTACTTTTCTTAAACTCTTGGGTGTCTTTTGAATCGCGACGTTTTCAGGCGTCGCATTTTTGTTTGTTCTGCGACGAGTTGACCATTCACGATTCTGTGATAGACCGCATCGGAGGGAGTTGTCGCGGCTCTTACAGCTTCTGCGAGCAGTTAGATCCACGACCGATTGAACGGTCGCGATTCAGAGTGAAGCGCGACAACTGCACTCATCGCATTTTTATCTGTCCATAGAGCACCGGTTTTTCTATCATCCTTGCATTGCCACTTGCATTTATAGGGCATACTCAGCTAAGGGACCTCCTTCCCTCCTTACCCTAGGATCCAAACACCTTTTCTCGGTGAGGACGATCTCTCCATTGGGCATTACGTCTCATTGAACTAGAAAATCCTCATCGGGACCTCCGTAAGTCTCCGTACCCCGTGGATTCCCTCACGGTGGACCGAGCAGGTTGTACCATTCCGGAGACTCGTTTAGAATATCCCACATTGTGAAGGAGAGTGCATAGTGAACCCGGAGTTCTCTTCATACCCATCTAGGTTCCTACCCATATTAGAATGAAACACATTGCAATAAAATCCACATTAAATCATATTGAAACAATTAAATTGGATGTAAGCATCCCCCAAGTGTTTGACTAAAAGCTATTAACTTCTTCTCTCAAACTTGTTTGAGTAGTTGGCTGTTAGTATGCTTTGTGTGCTTAATATCATGTTGCTACGTTCAGACAAATCAATTGGAATGGCTGAATACGAAGATATGGGTTACCATGATTTGGTGTATGATGAAACTTATTATTTTAATGAACAATATGCATAACTCCCAAATGAACCATATAATGATCAATCCAATCCGCAAGTCCATGCGGTGGATTCTAATTAGATTGAGTCTCCCCATCACTCCTCGAGGCATGTCACTAGAAATACCTCTGCTTCCATCGATTTGTCCCAGCTAGTGGACCTTCTTAACAACCTCCAACCCTTCCAACTTTAGGAGGTTCAAAATGCTTTGAAGGGGAAATCTGTCCCCAAACCTGTTCAATCCCTCCACCCCAACACAGGTGCCCTCCATTTTGAAACCACTCGTGACCCGATGGTCCGAGCATCCCATGCCCCCTCGCAGGCTAATTATATCATACACTCTCGCCCCCACAGTCCTGTTGGGAGGCCCTCCCTTGTTTGGCCAAGCCCCTTTACACCAACCCACTTACCCTCTTCGGGCTCCGGCCCATCCTTTCGCACCCGCTGGCGCCCCTATCCATCACCAAGCTATCCAAGTGAGTGCACCTCAACCTCATTATTATGGGGTGCCTCACAAACAGTCTTCCGATCAACTCACTCAAGCACTCTTAGCAAAGGTGAGTCAGTTGGAGCAAGACCTTAAGAGGGTGTCCGCACCCAAGGATTCTCTGGAGCTGCCCTTCCCTCTATGCCAGTTTTCCACCTTCCCCCCTCCGAGTTGCTCGTCTATCGCCGATACAATGGCACTGACAATCCTTTTGTGCACATTAAAGAGTTCATGTACGAATCATCTTTCTGGCAGAAGGACAATAGAGCTCTTGCATTCCTCTTCAGAAGATCTTTAGATGGTCCTACCCTGGAGCTCTTTAGAACCATTAGATGCTAAAGATTTTGAAGTTGTACAAAGAAAAGTTTTTCAAAGTATAGAGACTGGGTCGGTCCCTCCTTATCTATCACCGATCTAATGACTGAAAAGATGAAGGCGGATGAGGACTTTCTACATTATGCTAATAGGTGGAGAGCAATGGCTAAAAGGTTAAGGGATCAATTGTCAGAGTCTGAGCAGGTGAAAATGGTAACTGCAAATGCTATACCACAGTTCAACACATCCTAGCTATGAACAAATTGACTACAATGGAAGAGCTGTATGAGAGAGCTAGATACATCCAAACTCAATTGAAAGACTCTCATTATGGCTATGTTTAAGCTAAAAGCTAGAATAGTGAAGAAGAGCAATGGTAATCCCTAAGCTGGTGGTCTGACGACTGAGGGGGTTATTCATAATGAGCAAGTGAGTGCTATAGGCAACCCGAACTCCACTCCATACTGCCCAAACTCCAATCCTAGGCCTCAACAACCCCAATACCAACAACCACAACAACCCTAGTTCAGGCCAAGCAACCCCCCTATGCTAAGAACCCCAGCTCCACAGCCTCACCTCCACAGCAATACCCCCAATACCAGCAAACTCCACCTCCTCAATACTGCCAAGCTCCACCTCAGTACCAACATCAGCCACCGCCTCCTCAACGTCCCCAATACTACAACCAAGTACCTCCCCCAGGCAATTATGATCATCAACAGCCTAGACGCCCCCCAGGCCCAAGAAGAGCCCAATACCCTCCACTGCCGGAGACTCTCTCCGACATATTTAATGCTCTGATTGCCGCCAATGCACTCACTTTACCAAGGGAATGGCTACAATGGCCACCCAATGTTGATACCTCTCATTATTGTGCATTTCATAGGGGACCGGGTCATACATTAGAGGCTTGCTTCCATTTTAAGGATTATATTTATGATTTGAATGAAAATAGAGGAATTGACTGGGGGGAAATGAGGAAGTAGATCGCGGAGATGAAGGCAAGGAGGCCACCTAGGTAGAACATTCAGTAGCAACATCCACAACAACAACACCCCCAGCAACCTACACAACAGCCCTAAGCTCCCATGCAACAACTCAACATGGGCACTGTGCAGAACCCACTCCCGGAGCACCTGGTCCGAATCAACATGTGAATGCCATCAGGTCATCTCCCATGAAGATATAAGGACCGGCAGGCATATGGAAGCACCCTCTACCACCGCACCTCAGTCCACCTACTCATTACTTCCTTTCATCCGCACACCCACACATTCTCATCCACTACCATCTTTTCTTTGCATCCCTACAACCACCGCACAATGCTTACCACAATCAAGCCAACCTCTCATCCGCCAACCACCCACAACCTCCACATCACAACACCCCAATCCACAAGCTCTATTTCTATGCAACCCAACCACCATACCACCACAATCCAGTCGCCCGCTCATACGCCAACTTTCCACCACTACCTTCTCACAACCATCCCCATCCAACCCCCTCTTCTCCGCACACCATCAACCACTCCCATCATCACCCCTAACCCCTAAGCTCCCTTCTTATGTACCACCACCCCTACACCAAATCCTATACCATCCACTTTCTTCATACCACCCCCAAATGCGATAAATATTCAATTGACGCACCAAATGTTCAACATTAAACACTCCACCATCCATTCACCTTCCAATGTGCCAGCCAGACCCTTGGTCCAAGAAGTACACACAGCAGAAGATGAGATTGAGGAAACATTGGTACTCCAGAGTGGGCGCATATTTAACAGGATATTCCCTCAGCAACAGGATCAGACACCCCAGCAACAAGAAGAAGAAGCCCCAGCAGAAGAGTCCATCCCAGGGACTCAATATGATTTGCTCAAGCACCTAGACAAAATGCCGGCCAAGATCTCTAATCTAGAATTGATCAAGAGGTCTCTGGTATATCAAGAAGCCATCATGCAATATCTTCAGAAGGTGATGGTGAATGAAGATCTTCTAGTCACCCAAATTAGTTCAGTCTTGACCCCCACAAGTCAGCATCCGGCCATAGAGTTCCACGAACATGAGTTAGCACCCGTGGAATCTCAAGGGTATGCTCTGTGCCTAACAGTTAAAGTCAATGGAACCCGTGTGTCCCAATGCTTAGTAGACACCGATGCTTCCATAAATGTCGTGTCCTTAGACACATTAAACTTGTGTGGGGTCACATTACAATCAGTTCGACCCTCCTCCATCACTGTCACCGCCTACGACAACACCAGTAGGCCGCCAAAAGGATTGGTCACGTTGAAATTAGGTTTGGGCCCCTCTTTCACTGAAATAGACTTCCATATTCTGGAGATGGACCCAAGTTTCCGGATGATACTGGGCAGGCCATTTATTCAAGCACTTGAGGCCGTCACCTCCACTATTCATCAATGCCTCAAGTTTCCATACAAGGGACGAGTCATCAAAGTCACGAGCAAACCAATGATGTTAGAAGTGGACTCCATGACTGATAATTTTGTCCCTTCAATATGGCCAAGCAATCAGCCGTTGATGTCAGTGCTAGACATGTACGGCATGCAACAAAGCCCAGTATATTCCACATCAACTATTATACAGAAAAGAAGCAAAATAATGTCTGACAAGGGCTGGCAAAGCATGCTGAAAATGGGGTACCAACGGGGCAAAGGGCTGGGTACATATCTACAGGGCAGGACCAGGGCAGTGCAAGACAGAAGGACAAGACCTAGGGCAAGATTGGGATACAAGACAGGAAAGAGGATTATGAATAGAGGGCAGTGTCAGCCAAACCTTGGGCCACCATGATGTCAACTATGAAGATTGACAGACAGCCACTCACATGGTCCCTTTACCACCATTTCAAGAAGGGGTCGCTATAGCCAGGGGATGAACAACAAACCTCTGTTATTACATCCGAGCTCTCACATCAAGACGTGCATGTTTGCCAATTTGCACATCATATTGCCCCCTTGGCCACATACAAAGCTCTGGAAACCTTAGGCCCCAGAAATAAAGAAAAATGGGCGATCATGAATGCGAATGGTACCGTTGGTTCAACATGAATGACATTGCCATATCCCTCAGTCGACTCTTCATGCCAACAGACACCACTGATTCATGACCTTTTGGAGAAGCTGACAGTAATCATGAGTAAAAGGCAACTAATGAATGGATGGATAGACGAGGGGGAGCCAGATGTGAGATGTCCCCTACGAAGAAGGCTTTACGATAGACAGTCTCTGGGCGGGCCTCTTCTCCTTGGGCATTGCACCCACTCTGATTCAGGCCACCACGTGGCCTCTCTTCCTCTCTCTCTCTCAGCATCCCTCGAGCACCAACGCCCTATTTCACAATCTCCCTGCACCCCTCTGAGTAGACGCTTGTTGGGTTTTCATTCTAATGTTTTTAACAACATGTTTTTGATGATGAATAAGTTTAATTGAGGTTTGATACATGACAAAGAACTTGATACAGTACTTGGTTATCTATGTATTCATTATACTTGACAATACATGTTTTATCATGTAGGTACAAATGCATAAAGCCAAGCTCTCACAAAACAAGTGAAAAAGATCACAAAAGCAAGGAACTAGGTCACCTGTCGACAGACCCCAATGTATATGTCGACAGATTGCACAGGTGTGATCAGCCAGAAGACACAAAGCTCAGAAAACATCCATCTATCGACATATGCCAAGTCGATTGTCGACAGATCCCACAGACCTGAACTTCCAGACATCTGTCGTTTGCACAATTACAGCTATCTGCCGACAGATGCCCATCGGCTGTCGAAAGATTGCACAGAACCGAAGTTTCAGACTTATGGCATTTGCAAAACTGTTGCTGCCTGTCGACAGATGCACCCAGACCTGTCGACAGACGAAGGAGATCTTGAGATACTGAAAGTTTCCAAGTTTCCGTAGATGGTGTTTCTCTCTACCACGACTCTCCATATGTAAACACTACTATATAAGCAACTTTTGTCAAGTGGATCTCGTACAGAAGCAGCCACGACCAAAAACCCTAGAGCAAGTCCAAGATCCAAAGAAGTTGCTGCTGCTCTGCTTCAGACTTCTGTTCAGAGACCGAGAGATCCTTCGATCCAACAGTTCCTGAAAATAGAACGTCGAGGATCAACCTTCTCCATCGATCTGAAGCATTCAAGTCGAAGTTTGAACTCCCTCCAGGCGTTCCCAGAAGAGTTCTACATCAGGATTCATTCTTTCACTCTGAACTCTTCCTGTTTTCATACTTTCACCATCCGTGTGTGTGTTGTGGTGATTCAAGCGACCCTTGTGCTTGAAATCACATGTGTGTGTTGTTCTGATTGTGGGTGCTCATCATAAAACATGTGTGTGTGAGTTGTAGTCACCGAACTCGCTCATAAGCAGTTTTCTCTGCGTGTGTGTGTGTGTCGTGTACGTAGGATACACGATTTGTGTACTCCGAACCACGTAAATCATCGTGTCTCGTGGTTTGAACATTTTCACGTTAGATGTTTGATAGGCACGTTGCATCTACACACCCTAGATAGACTACTATTTGATCCACACATCACCAACACATCTAAGTTATAGTTTGATTCTACTGCAAATTCAGAAAGACTTTGTTGTGATTAAAAATGGTTGTATTAAACTTTTAATTGACATTAATCTATTCAACCCCCCTTCTAGATTACCATATTGGGAATTCCATAAATCTTTCAATTGGTAACAGAGCCGAGTTTCTCCGATTTACTGTCTTATTTGTTTGATCTTACGATCAGGAGATTCACGGTCTAATGGAATCTAGCAAGGGATTCATGGCCGAGGGTCACTAAGTGACCAGGCCACCATTTTTTGATGGAACTAACTACCCTTACTAGAAAAATCGTATGCAGGTGTTCCTGAGAGCACAGAACTACGAGCTGTGAAAAATAGTCCACAAAGGCGAATATTCCCTTCCTGAGGACGAGAGTACCTGGACCAAGGACCAGATCGCGAAGGGGACACTCAACTGGAGCGCCCTCAACATGATGCAGTGCGCGGTCCATCCCAACGAATACTTGAGAGTTTCCACGTGCACATCAGCAAAAGAGATGTGGGACAAACTCGAGGTAATTTATGAAGGTACGTCCGAGGTAAGGGAAACTAAAGCAAGCATGTTGGTTTCCGAATATGAAATGTTTAAAATGAACTCTAATGAAACCATCTCTGACATGTTTGCGAGATTCATGTTGATCATTAATGGCTTGAAAGGTCTGAAAAAGGAATACTCAGAAAGTGATTTGGTGAGGAAGATTCTTCGGTCTCTTCCATCCTCATGGAACACCAAAGCCACTGTCATTGAGGATTCCAAGGACCTTTCAAAAATGAAATTAGATGAACTCATTGGCTCACTGATAACCTATGAAATCAACATGAAAAGAAAGGAAACTGAAGAAAATCCTAGGAAGCCACTTGCCTTGAAGGCTTCCAGGAAAAATTCCTCAGCTTCCGAAAAGGAGGTCATTCAGGAAAGTGATGAGTTTGAATTGTCTAGTGAGAGTGAAAATGACGAAATGGCCATGCTCACTAGGCAATTCAAAAAATTCCTGAAATACAAGAGGAGAGGTACAGGTAACTCTAAACCTTTCCAAAAGAAAGAATTTTTCAATAAATTTGATACTAACAAAAAATCTGAGATTGTGTGTTACGAGTGCAAGAAGCAAGGGCACATGAGAGGAGAGTGCCCCGAGCTCAAGAAGAAGCTGAAAAAGGACAAGTTCACGTTCAAGAAAACCAAGGCAATGCTGGCCACTTGGAGCGATGAAGACGAGGACGACAACAGTCAAGCTACCTCCGGAGATGATGAAGTCCACTGTCTTATGGCGAGAAGTGAGGACTCAAATGAGGTAAACTCTTCCTTTGAAAGCTATTCAGTTGATGAATGGGAAGAGGCTTATACTGTTATGTTTGAAAAATTTTGTGAACTTAAATCTGAAAATAAGGCACTCAAAAAGAAAGTTAACTCTCTTGCTAACAACACACAAAATGATGAACAAGTTGCATCATTACTCAAAGACATTGAAATGATGAGGATTGATGAGGAAACTCACCATTAGGAGATGGATAGCCTGAAACTTAAACTTCAAGAAGTTCAAAAGGAAAAAGATGATTTAATGAACTCCTTTGAAACTCTTCAAGGTGAGCATGATAAACTGAAAGAAAAATTGGAAAAGACTGAAGAAAATCTTAAGGGCAAATCTGAAGACTTGTCAAGGTTTGTTAAAGGGAAACAAAACCTTGATGCAATCTTGGGGTCAAATGTTTTTGTTCCAAAACATGGGCTTGGGTACCAACCAGTAAAACAAAAGAAAATTGGAGAAAATTTGATAACGTCTTTTGTTGAATCAAGCCCAAGCACAAGTAAGTATACCCCCACAAAGAACAGCAAAACCCAAGTTAAGGGTAAGCAACCCCAAAACAAGGCAAAGAAGCCTAATGCTGGCACAATTCCAAGATCTGTCAACAGCCCCAAAGAGAGCTGTCGACAGGTCTGGAAATCAAGCCCAAAAGAAAAACTAACAAAGCAACAGAAAGGAAAAATGCCAATGCATGCTCCAAAGAATGTCAAGCCCAATATTGTTAAGAAACCATCTTCATGCAAAATCTGTAAAAAGATTGGGCACATTGAAAAACAATGCTGGAACAATCCACACAATCAAAAATTCAAACAAGTTTGGATTCCAAATCATTTACTGTTTGGCATGAATGATACCTTGGCACCTAAAGTAATTTGGGTACCAAAACCTCTTGTCTAATCCACATGTGCAGGAATGCCTAGCAGCCCATAATCAAAACAAATGGTACTTGGATAGTAGCTGCTCGAGGCACATGACGGGCGACAAAGGAAAATTTTGTATGCTCGTGGAAAAAGATGGAGGTCAAGTCATATTCGGAGGTAACAACGAAGGCCAGATCATCGGCTCAGGTAAGGTCGGTAAGTTTGCCTCTAACTCAATAGACAATGTGTTGCTTGTTGATGGCCTTCATCACAATTTGCTTAGCATAAGTCAATTGTGTGATAAGGGTCATAAAATTGTCTTTGAGTCTAATTCATGTCAAATTCTTGATAAGGAAATAGGAAGTCTGAAGTTTTCTGGAAAAAGGATAAATAACATCTATATGGTTGACTTAGATGATCCAGAAAATAATGATTTGTGTCTTGTAGTAAACAAACAGGATGAGCTTACATTGTGGCATCGTAGGCTTGGTCATGCTAGTTATAATGTGTTACACAAGATCATGAGACTCAAACTGGTAAGTGGACTTCCTGAAATTCCATTCAATAAAAATGAAAATTTTTGTGATGCATGTGCACAGGGAAAACAAACCCGGAAATCCTTCAAATCAAAAGCACCGGTGAGTACTTCTAAAGCTTATGAGCTGTTGCACGGACCTATTTGGACCTACGAGAACACTAAGTCTCAATGGCAAGCGTTATGGTTTTGTCATTGTAGATGATTTCTCTAGGTTCACTTGGGTGAAATTTCTGGCTCACAAGAACGAAGCACTGAATGTTTTTGAAGAATTTTTCAATAAAATTGAGCATGGAAATGTCAACAAAATATGCTCAATCCGCACTGATCACGGGGGAGAATTTGACAACAACTCCTTCACTGATTTTTGTAGGAACCAAGGTATAGAACACTTGTTTTCCTCCCCAAGAACTCCAGAGCAAAATGGGGTTGTGGAGAGGAAGAATAGAACATTGGTGGAGATGGCTCGCACGCTTCTGATCGAGAATCAACTTGCAAGAACCTTTTGGGCAGAAGCGGTAAACACGTCATGCTACATTCTTAACAGAGCCATGGTAAGACCGGCATTCAAGAAAACTCCCTACAAACTTCTGAAAGGTAAGAAACCAACAATTGGGTATTTCAGAGTTTTTGGTTCAAAGGTGTTCATACATAACAATGATAAAAATGATCTGGACAAGTTTGAAGCCAAAAGCGATCAAGGTATTTTTCTTGGATACTCAGAACACTCTAGAGCCTATAGGGTGTTTAATCTGAAAACTAGAACTGTGGAAGAAACTCCACATGTAGTTTTTGATGAATCTCAAATCAAGCCTAACATTGCAAATGCTTACAGGTTTGATGAAACTGAAGGAACAACCCTTGAGAAACTACAAAGAAAAGGAAAATAAAAATCTCAAGTTGTTTCAAAATCAATGAGTGGACTCCTTCGCAGGTATGATGATGAAGATGACATTCTTCTGTTCAGAAATCAAGAAGATGTACCCGAAAAAGATCCACAAGAGGAAGAACCTCAAATTGAACAACCTCAAGCACTTCCTCCTCCAGAACAACCTCCTCAAATGCAAGATCTACCCGGGCCTTCAACAGTCACCAATGTGAGGTACTCTAAAGATCACCCCCTTGAGAATGTGATAGGAGATTTAAATGAGTCGGTTCAAACTAGATCTAAGGTTAATCAAATAGCTAAACAGGACCATTTAGCTTTTGTCTCTCAAGTGGAACCAAAGAATGTTGAAGAAGCCTTAAAAGAAGATTTATAGATTGATGCTATGCATGAGGAGCTTGGACAATTTCAAAGAAATAATGTCTGGAGTTTAGTTCCTAAAACCCCTGAAATGTCTGTCATAGGTACAAGATGGGTCTTTAGAAACAAACTCAATGAAGAGGGTAAAGTGGTGAGAAACAAGGCTAGATTGGTTGCAAAGGGATATAATCAGGAGTTTGGTGTGGACTTTGAAGAATCCTTTGCACCTGTAGCTAGACTAGAAGCAGTTAGAATCTTGTTAGCATATGCATGCTCAAACAAGTTTAAATTGTTTCAAATGGATGTCAAAACTGCCTTCTTGAATGGCTACATAAAAGAGGAAGTCTATGTCTCTCAACCACCTGGCTTTGAAGATCATGATAAACCTAACCATGTCTATAAACTGCACAAGGCTTTTTATGGTTTGAAACAAGCACCCCGAGCTTGGTACGACAGACTAAGCACATTTCTGGTAAGCAAAAACTACTCAAGAGGTAAAGTAGACCAAACTCTCTTTACAAAGAAAGTTCGCACACACATCATTGTTGTTCAAGTTTATGTGGACGACATCATTTTTGGATCTACTAACCCTTCACTGTGTGAGGAATTTTCCAAACACATGCACAGTGAATTTGAGATGAGTCTAATGGGGGAGCTTCAATTCTTTCTTGGTTTGCAGGTCAAGCAGATGGAGGATGGCTTCTTCATAAACTAAGAAAAGTATGTCAAAGAGCTACTAAAAAGGTTTCAGTTTGAACAAACAAAGTCTGCCTCAACACCTATGAGCACAAGTATAAAACTGGAAAAAGATGAGAAAGGTAAACCGGTAGATGCCAAACAGTTCCGAGGTATGATTGACTCACTCCTCTATCTTACTGCAAGTAGACCGGACATTCAGTTCAGTGTTTGCCTTTGTGCTAGATACCAATCTAGTCCAAAGGAAAGCCATTTAATTACAGTTAAGAGAATTTTTAGATATCTCTCAGGTACGTATGATTTGGGTCTTTGGTATCCAGCAAGTAGTAGCTTTGACTTGGTTTCATATTCTGATGTTGACTATGCTGGATGTAAAATAGACAGGAAAAGCACTAGTGGCTATTGCCAAATCCTTGGTGGTTGCATGGTTTCGTGGGCATCCAAGAAGCAACACTCGGTTGCACTCTCCACTGCAGAGGCAGAATATGTTGCTGCAGGGAGTTGTGCGGCACAAGTGTTGTGGATAAAAATTCAATTGTGTGACTATAACATCGATATTGGATGCACACATATCCTATGTGACAACACGGGTGCAATCAATCTATCAAAAAATCCCATTCAACACTCTAGGACAAAACACATAGAAATTTGTCACCATTTCTTGAGAGATGAAGTTGCCAACAAATCCTTGGAAATTAGCTTCATACCCACTGAAAAATAATTGGCTGATATCTTTACCAAATCACTGGTTGAAGATAGATTCACCACATTGAGACGGGAATTGGGATTGTGCAAATTGCAATGAAACTTATCCGGATACTAAGTATTTGTCCCTTATGTGCACCAACTATGAGGTATATCAAATGGTGAATTGTAGAAGAACAAGTCATGCTTGTTTGGAAACTTTCATTATGCGTGAGAAAATATCTCCGCCAAGTATCCATAGTTATGTTGCATGGAAGGGTCATTTACTTTATATAAGGAATTAGTTTCTTTTCACTTTGCCCATTCCCTCTTCCTTTCAAAACTTGAATCTCTTCATAATCTGCTCTCATACATGAACTTGTGTGCTGTTGGTTGATTTATTTGTGAAAGTGTGTTCTTGATTTCCTTGCTTGTATGTGGATACATAAGCACACACTATGGGGGAGTAAAATCAGGTTAGATGAGTGTTTAGTGAAGGAAGTCATTCATATCTCATTCATGTCAACTTCTCTCACTTGTTCTATTCATTTCATCCCTCATTCAAACCTTGAGTCCACTCTGCACAAGCTGCTGTCGACAGCCATGAACCCCCTGTCGACAGATCAGGCTCCACAGACATTAGTCTTTGAACTCTGTGTACACCTGTCGATAGACGACAACTCATCTGTCGATAGCTAGACACAGTTCTGAAAACCCAGTCCACCGTCTGTGCTCACCTGTCGACAGGCTCCCTCTAGCTGTCGACAGCCACACTCTTTCTTGTCAATTCATGCCTATTTCATATCAAACTCATGAGCAGGTTTATGTCCTTCAACTAAGATGTTTATTGGGTGTTTATACATGTTTGACTCCATCATATTCACATGATATTGATGTTATTCCCTAAACCACCATGATTTGGACATACTACTCTTGCACGGGTTTAGGTTACATCATTTTGAAAACATTGAACCATCGTAGAGGATAAACACCTAACTCTATTGAATAATTTCCTTGTAGGCAAACACTATTCTCAAGTAACTTGAAAAGTCTTATGGTCATTGAACTTTATGTCTAATATTGACTGCTAATCATATACATTCTTTGATCTGGAATTTTAATTTAAATTGGAGAAAAGCTACCTATTTCTGAAAAATAACAAAAAATAGACAAAAGTCAATCTACAATTGGGTAAAAGGTAGAGCAATGATGTGTATTGCTGAGTAACCGGGGAGATGGGCATCACAAATGTCTGCCCTCGCGTCAAAAAGCTATGTCATCAACTCTATACAACGATATGATGGACACTTCCACTGAGTAACTGGGGGTACGGGTACTTGTCATGTCTATCCTCACGTCAAAAGGTATGAAGTTATCTTAAATACCACTTTTCCCATTGCATTCATTTGTTGCAAGCAAAAAAAAATGAAATAGAGTGAAGCCTCCACAGTGTCTCAAATCACGAGGTCATTTAGTGTCTATGGTTATCAAGAAGTTTAGGCATTCATTTCAATCATCATTTGATCATCATCAAACTAAGGATAGTGTTGGTCTACAATGTCCTTAATCAAACAAGGGTATTGGTGTCTTTTCTCTAAGATCGTAAGGTGTTCTCTTAATGCTCTAATTTGAAACTCCTTGGGTATTATGTTTAAACCATTTAGGTAAATGGGAGGGCCTTAATATCCATGTCTATGGTGGGTTCCAATGTGTGTATACCCATTTTACACCTTATTTATACAATGTGTAACCATTGCTCACAATTTCTCCTTGAAAATCCACACAAAAAATTTTCTGGCAGATTTTCTGAAGGATCTGTCGACAGATCCCCTGGCGTCTGTCGACAGCCGACGGCAGACCCGATTTGGGAAAGCCAACGGGCACGCCATTTGGGGACGGATTTGGTGGGACCCCTGACTTCTAAACTTCCATCCACCCTCTTTAAAAAGGCAACCACGTCCCTTTCTTCTTCCCCACCTTCAAATCCCTCTCTTTCTTCTCCAAATCGAGCCCCTGCTTCCTCCTGGACGCAAACCCTACCTCTCATCTCTCCTGTCCTATCTCTGCAGTGGGCCTCTTTTCTTGATCCTCCCTCTTTGCACTTCGTCCCTCCACACTCTCCATGGCTCCCAAGGCAAAGAAACTGGCATCCCGCCGCCGTCCCTCCTCATCTCGAGCCGGCGACCACGACCGGACTACTGCTGAGCGCCGCACGAAGCTTCGGGATGACCGTTTGCCCGAACTTGTGGTTCCTCCCCGTCTCCATATCACTCATTCTAAGGGGTCATTCAACAAGTTTGTTCGGCCTAGATATGTCGATTTTGAGTCCTTGGCAGATCTCTTTCCCAACCTCCAACCCCTATTTGACACTCAGGGGTGGGCGTCCTTTCTCTACAGTCACACGGCTTATTCTCCCACTGCCGTTCGTGACTTCTTCAATCATCTTGGCTTCTCTCAGGACAACCATTTCTACACAACTGTGAAGGGCACCACTTTCCAACTCACTGCCAACCTCATTAGCACGACCCTTCAAATTCCCAACTCCGGAGCCGACATCCTCACCCATACTCCGGATGCTTCTGTGTACTATCACCTCCTCACTCTTGAAGAATATGATGGCACAAAGAAGATTGCCAAATTGAATGCCAATTCCTTCCCTCCATTGAACCGGATGATCCATCACATCTTCACAACCATGATTGCGCCAAAGCATGGCAGTCGGGAACTTGTCACCGATGTTCATAAATCACTCTTCACCTTTTCCTCCAGTGTGAACCCATAAATCTCCCTCTTCTGATGGTTGGTCTCATCCACCAATGCTTCTATCAACCCCGGAGGTCCATGCCTTTTGCTTTTCCACTCACCTCCCTTATGAGGTTCATTGGAATCGACATTCCGGACAGTGAATGCATCACGCTCAACTCCCGCAGTAGTTTCGATCTCACTGTTGCACATAGGATGGGATACAAGCTCATTGATGGGGTCGTCACTCGTGAGCTCAAAGGAAAGGCACCAGCTGTTGCCATGGATGTAGATCATGAGATTGATGCTGCTGATGCGAATGCTGCTGATGAGAATGTTGCTGATGATGAAGAAGAAGCAGATGATGAAGACTCCCAGTCTGAGCCTCTTGATGCTCCGGGAGATAATGCTAGTGATGAAGATGTTGAGCCTTCTCTGCGTGATCTTCTTGCTCAGATGCAACTCCAGATGTCCACTGGATTTGACAAGCTACATGCACGTTTGGACACAGTGGATACGAGTGTTGAAGCCCTCGCGGACACACAAGTCCAGCTTCAGCTCCGACTCACCAGACTTCACACTGAGCTTTAGAATAACCGTCGGGCAACTGCACCACCTAGCGATGATGCTGCATAGAGTGTCTAGGAGTTAATGTCTGTTTCTATTTTTCACATGTGTCTGTCATGTTCTGTGTTATGATTTTTCATTTGATGGTCATGTAATTTCTTTCCCTTTCATTTCAGTCATCACATTTTGTACTGTGTATGCTTCATATCTCATCAATGAAATCACAGTTCTTTGCTATATCATTGTGTGTGAGTGTTGTGAATACCTTTAGATGTTGTCAAAAGGGGGAGAAAACTCAATTGTGCACTAATTGAATAATTTTGTCATCATCAAAAAGGGGGAGAATGTTGGGTTTTCATTCTAATGTTTTTAACAACATGTTTTTGATGATGAATAAGTTTAATTAAGGTTTGATACATGACAAAGAACTTGATACAGTACTTGGTTATCTATGTATTCATTATACTTGACAATACATGTTTTATCATGTAGGTACAAATGCATAAAGTCAAGCTTTCACAAAACAAGTGAAAAAGATCACAAAAGCAAGGAACTAGGTCACCTGTCGACAGACCCTAATGTACCTATCGACAGATTGCACAGGTGTGATCAGCCAGAAGACACAAAGCTCAGAAAACATCCATCTGTCGATAGATGCCAAGTCGACTGTCGACAGATCCCACAGACCTGAACTTCCAGACATCTGTCTTTTGCACAATTGCAGCTATCTGTCGACAGATGCCAATCGGCTGTCGACAGATTTCACAGAACCAAAGTTTTAGACTTCTGGCATTTGCAAAACTGTTGCTGCCTGTCGACAGATGCACCCAGACCTGTCGACAGACGAAGGAGATCTTCAGATACGGAAAGTTTCCAAGTTGTCGTAGATGGTGTTTCTCTCTACCACGACTCTCCATATGTAAACACCACTATATAAGCAACTTTTGTCAAGTGGATCTCGTACAGAAGCAGCCACAACCAAAAACCCTAGAGCAAGTCCAAGATCCAAAGAAGTTGTTGCTGCTCTACTTCAGACTACTGTTCAGAGACTGAGAGATCCTTCGATCCAGCAGTTCCTGAAAATAGAACATCGAGGATTCAACCTTCTCCATTGATCTGAAGCATTCAAGTAGAAGTTTGAACTCCCTCCAGGCGTTCCCAGAAGAGTTCTACATCAGGATTCATTCTTTCACTCTGAACTCTTCCTGTCTTCATACTTTCACCATCCGTGTGTGTGTTGTGGTGATTCAAGCGACCCTTGTGCTTGAAATCACATGTGTGTGTTGTTCTGATTGTGGGTGCAAATCATAAAACACGTGTGTGTGAGTTGTAGTCACCGAACTCGCTCATAAGCAGTTTTCTCTGCGTGTGTGTGTGTGTCGTGGACGTAGGATACACGATTTGTGTACTCCGAACCACGTAAATCATCGTGTCTCGTGGTTTGAACGTTTTCACGTTAGATGTTTGATAGGCACGTTGCATCTACACACCCTAGATAGACTACTATTTGATCCACACATCACCAACACATCTAAGTCTTAGTTTGATTCTACTGCAAATTCAGAAAGACTTTGTTGTGATTAAAAAGGGTTGTATTAAACTTTTAATTGAAAGTAATCTATTCAACCCCCCTTCTAGATTACCATATTGGGAATTCCGCAAATCTTTCAACGCTCACCCTCCAACTCCCTCTTTCTAATGATCTCCCTCCAACTGAGCATACGCTCGTCTCACAACTCTCCAATCTTGCAATCTCACCTCGTTCTCTTCTCATGATCAATAAAAGCTATAAAAATTTTGAATAATTCTGAAAACAAAAAAATGCCAATTTCCAAATGGCTGCTTCCATCGTCTCCATCATGGGCCACTCCTCCCCAGTCCAATGACTAATCTCCTCTTTCCCTCCATGCAAGGGCTACCATCTCCCTCCACACAGGGATTTTCTTTACTGCTTTCCCTCCTCCTTCACCTTCCCCCACACAGAGACCTTCTTTTACTACTTTTCACCTTCTTTTACTGCTTTTCCTCTTCCTCCACCCCCTTCTGTAGATTCTAGTAGTTGTAGCAAGAGTCTATGACATGTTAGTGATAGTCTGGGGGTAGTACCAATGAAAAAGTCCAAGGGTAAGAGGGTTCCTCACCATTTCTTAGTTGATCTAGCCTGTAGATGCAAGGCATGTTTAACATTACCGAAATTCATTGAAGAGCCTTTGCTATTACTAGATTTGGAATGTGAGGAGTCTTTGTGCTTTATTGATGATGAGTTCGGCATCTACGAAATCATGGATGGCAATGACCGAATTGAAGAAGAGGACAAAAAATGTGACGACAAGGCTGACGCGTTCGCAAGTGGAATTAGAAAATTCCATGAACCGTCAGTTGCATTAGAAGAAACAACCAAAGAAGTTAATCTGGGAACCGAGGAAAACCCTAAGACCGTCCTCATAAGAAATAACTTATGACCAACTAAAAAGGAGGTAATTATCGAGGTTCTCAGAGAATATAAGGACACATTCTCTTGGAGCTATGAGGATATGCCAGGACTGGACCCCGTGCTTGTTAAACATCATCTTACCCTTAAGCCAGGGTCCATCGCCATTAAGCAACAGTTAAGACGTTTTCACCCACAAATGACTTTGAAGATGAAAGATGAGGTCGACAAGCATCACAAAGCCAAGTTTATTAGAGTCATACTTTATCCTAACTGGGTGGCAAGCATTGTCCTAGTCATGAAAAAGGACGGAAGAGTCATAATCTACATTGACTTCTAGAACCTTAACCGCGCGTGTCCTAAAGATGATTTTCCCTTGCCTCACATTGATGTGCTTATTGATAATACGGCCGGGTATGAAACCCTCTACTTCATGGATGGCTTCTCATGGTACAATCAGATCAAGCTAGCTGAGGAGGACCAAGAGAAGACGTCATTCACTACACATTGGGGCACATATTGCTATATGGTCATGCCATTTGGACTTAAAAATACTGGAGCTACTTACAAAGAGCGATGATGGCCATCTTTCATGACATGATCCACATCTATGTTGAGGTGTATGTGGATGACTTGGTGGTCAAATTTAAAACATTGGCTGAACTTCCTGGGGTTCTAACTAAGGTTCTGCAAAGATCAAGGGAGTTTCAACTGAAAATGAACCCCAAGAAGTGTGTGCTTGTTGTGTCATCGGGTAAACTTCTAGGGTTCATTGTGAGCAAGAGGGGTATTGAGATCGATCCCGATAAGGAGAAGACAATAAGAGAGATGCCTCCTCCCAAGAATTTGAAGGAAGTTCGAGGATTAATCGGGAGGTTGCAATTTATTCGCCAGTTTGTCTCCCAACATTCACAGAGGTGTAGGCCCTTCTATGACCTTACTAAGCCAGGAGTCAAATTTCATTGGGATCAAAAGTGTCAGGCTGCCTTTGACGAATTAAAGGAGTATCTAGCTAATCCTCCTATCCTAAGGCCACCGACTCCAGACAAACCCTTAATTCTCTATGGGTTTGTCTTGGAAAACTTTGTGAGAGCTGTCCTTGCACAAGTGGATAGAGACGGTAAGGAGAGGGCAGCTTACTACTTGTCTAAACTTCTCAACCCCTGTGAGCAGAGGTACACATCAATGGAGAAATCATGTGCCGCTCTTTTCTGGGTAGTCAGAAGTTGAAGCACTACTTTCTTGCTCACGAAGTCCACCTTATCGCTCGCATGAATCCTATTAAGTTCCTCCTAGAAAAATATGTTCACACTGATAGGCTAGCACGATGGCAAAGCTTTCTCTCTCAGTTCGACATCACCTACATTCAGTAAAAATCAATCAAAAGCTATGCCATAGAAGAACATCTCGCTCATCACCTTATCCCCCAATTTGATCATGTCCATTCGGAGTTTCCAGATGAGGAACTAATGTCCCTTAGCCGATCTGATCCTATGTGGGCATTACATTTTGATGGAGCTCTGAATTCGTATGGTAAGGGTATCAGGATTGCTCTCCTATCATCTGAAGGGGTCACCATTCCGCAGGCTTTTCAGCTGGCATTCCCTGTCACAAATAATATAGCTGAAGATGAAGCTCTGCTAGCCAGACTTAAGGCTGCACACTTCTATGGTGTTACCCATCTGCGGATTGCAGATGATAGTCAACTGATCCTTTGCCAAGTGCTCACCAAATATCGCACACGCGATTCCAACCTCAAGCCATACCAAGAACTTACCTCAGCATATGCCAAGCTATTCTCTAAGCTCATTTTCGTCCATGTTCCTCGCCACCAAAATATTCTAGCAGATGCTCTTACCACTCTTGACTCAACCCTCAATATTTCCTATCATGGGGATTTTGACACCATTCACATTGAACGACGTCATATCCCAGCTACTCAGAATCTGGTGTTCTTGCGGATCAAAGAGGAGATGTTGAAGAAGGCAGAGAGGAAAAACAAGAAGGAAATTATGTTATTGGAGTTAGAAGAAGAGTTGGAGGATGAGGAGAAACCATGGTTTTATGAGATAGCTAGGTATTGCAAAGATCAGTCGTACCCTGAGGAAGCCACAAGTGAAGAGAAGAGAGCAATAAGGAGAATGTTCTAGAAATATACTTTGGATAGTAATGTGCTTTATAGAAGAGGTCTCACCAAAGTGTTACTTAGATGCTTGGATGATGATGAAATCTGGAAAGTTGTTGAGGAAGCTCATTCAGGTGTGTGTGGTGGCCATGTAATTAACCAAATGCTAACCAAGAAGATCCTTAGGCAAGTCTTTTATTGGCCAACTTTACAGGAGGAATGTTCCATCTATGTCCGTCGGTGTGCTAAGCGCTAACTGCACACTGACAAAATCCATTCTCCATCCTCCACACTCCACCCTATATCCTCTCCATGGCCTTTCTCTATGTGGGCCTTCGACATCATTGGTCCCCTTGGTGATTCAAACTCCCAAAATAAGTCTCATACATCCTCACTACAACGGAGTACTTCACCAAATGGGCAGAAGCGGAAGCTTATGGAGAAGTCAAGGCAACAACGCTATGCAAATTCATCATAATAACATCATCACCAGTTTCAGCATCCCTAGTAGCATCATCATCGACAATGGACCACAATTTATCTCTTAGGAACTTCAGGACCTCTACAACATATACAAAATTGCATTGCATCATTCATCTCCCTACTTTCCGGAAGGCAATGGCCAGACAGAGGCCACAAATAAAACCTTAATCAAATTCATAACGAAGACGTGTGAGGCTAATAAGTTCTCAAACTGACCGGATAAGCTTGTGGAAGATCTATGGGCCTACCGCACTTCAATTCATACTCCTACAGGGCAAACACCGTTCGTCCTTACTTATGGAATAGAGGCGGTAGTACCATATAAGATTCTCATCCCCCCAGAGTCCAGCTTGACAAGGACTTGTCAATCGATGAACCACACGAGTCGCTCCTTGCACAACTGGAACTCTTAGATTAGAAGTGTTTGGCTGCCGCAGAACATGCAAAAGTATATCAAAATAGACTCACCCATTTTTACCAAAAGAAAGTGATTGAGAGAAAATTCAAACTTGGTGAGATGGTCATTAAAAGATTCTTTGTAAAACCTGGTGGTCCTCGTTCGAAACTCCAACCAAACTGGAAGGGTCGTTCATAGTTAAAGAAGCATATCCAGGCAACGCGTACAAACTAGTCAATGCTGAAGGTGAGGAACTCTCCCACCATTGAAATGGGATTTATCTCAAAAAGTACTACCCCTATATAGGAGTTCGGAATTACGTGGTACACGGACCCTAAAACGAAAAAAATATATATCATCATTTCTAATTCATTTCTTATTTTGGGTGAGTTAACCATAAGTGTCAACACTCACACACACTTACAAGCCCACCCTTGGGAACTAGAAGCACGAAATCTAAAGGAGATCAATGTTTAGCCAAAAGTCTAGGACACCACCGTTGCTCTTCCTTTCGGTCCGCCAATAGGGATGGGAACATGTGGGATCGACCTTTGAATCCGTCCAACACTTAATGGGTAGATGTCATGGCCCAATAAGGGGAAAAAAGAAAGAAAACAAGGCAAATCAAAATGAAAAGAACCAAAACAAGGCAAATCATAAGTAAAGAGCACAACAAGAGTGGGAAAGTCCCCACAGAGATTCAAATGAACCTAGTCATAAGCGTGCTAATAAAAACCCCACAAGCCAAAGACTGAACCCCATGAGTATAGGGTAGAGGAATGAGTATCTCCCCAGTCACCCAAACCATTGGCAGACCTCCTAAATACCATCTTCCCTTCTCCCTTATTGTTATGTCCTAGGTTCAAGGCAAGGCAACGATCAGCTAAAGAGAACATCGCCAAAAGCTACCTTGGCTGAAGGCACCACTTAAGCACGTCCAACTCGTGTTTAACACACCTAAGAATCATTAATGAATCTTAAATGATGATTGAGTAATTGAAGGGTCCAAGTATTACGTTTTTCCACTTAGAATGGATCCCCTTCGTTCTGCGTGTCTTTTTAATAAGGGACCATGCCGGGTTTCGGCCCATATCTCAAAATAAAAACAAAATGAATATTTTCAAAAGCAAAAAAATATATATTTCAAAATCCAAAAAAAATTAATATTTTCAAAAGCCAAAAACATTAAATATTCCAAAATCCCAACAAATTGAATATTCTCAAAACCCCAAAAACATTGAAAATATCAAAATAAAAAAATTGATGAGCTAATCTCTTCTCATTTGCATGAATGCATTGAATTGCCTGCTCATCCTTTAATTTCTTGCTAGCATTTTCCTGCCTGCGTGTTGCATATTCAATTTATGTCATTTATTTTATTTACGCCTTCTTTGAATAAAGGCTCAGGCACTCAGCCCCTTGACAAATCATGAAGTTTGGCTCACCTGGTAAGCAAGGGGCTGAGTCAGAACAGTTAACTAATGTGTTTGCTAAAGTGACACTCAGGCACAGGCAAAGAAAGGTCAAGTGTAGTTCACTATATATATATATATATATATATATATATATATATATCATGGCAAGGCAAGGCAAATTTACATCACATGCAAAAAGGGTACCCTACTGGGTATACATCGTCATGATGAAAACAAAAGTACAAGTCATATGACGGTGGCCTGGCTCTCGCCACCACTCTCGGTTGGTCAGGGGTGTCGGTTGCTCTCGGCCTCACCCGGGTCTGCTGTTGAGCGAGGAGGCGGAGCCTCATGGAGGTGTGGGAGTCGGTCTACCATTGAGCACGCATGCCTCCTGGACATTCCTCTGGTACTCAAAGGAAGTCACTATGAAGCTGGCGGAGTATGCACTGGCTCGCCCCTCCCTCACGACGTGCTCCCTGCCGTGCCGATACTAGTCCTCAGCCTCCCGTAAGAGACGCCCAAGCTCATACACGCATCCAGCATCTGCTGGGAGAAGCACTCCCAGTCCTCCTCCCACCAGCTACACTCGCGCTTACACTCCCTCTGCTCCATGGCGAGCATCACTTGTAACTCTGCAACCTCGCAAGGCAGATCCGGGTCGCACTAGGAGGCCTGAGTCCGCAACTTGGACAGCTACTCAGTCAGCTCCGCTACCTCGGCTCCCGCCAGGGTCACTTGTGTGATGGCGCCCTGGAGCTCGTCAATCTGCATAGAACGAAACACATGTAAGTCACAAGCAATTCAATTTCATATGCATATTATTGTGGAAAACTCACTTGTGCAGTGAGCTAGTGCTCTGCTCCCTCCACCTGAGCCACCGTCACGGCCAACTGCTCTTGGAGGGAGGCCACTCGCGGGTCGGGTACACTCACACTCGTGGAGGCACCCACAGCATCAGTGCGTTCCACGGCAGCCTGCTCCGCATGTTGTACATGATGAAAGTAAAGTCAACTAACATCAAGGTAAGAAAGCAAAGGTAAAGCCATTCAAACTTACCAGAGTCACCAGGGCCTCCCACGCCTCGGCCAACTGTGCCTCTATGCTCGCCAGCTGGGAACAGAGGGTCTCGATCAGGTCGTCTCCCTATGCATGCACACATTCATTAAGCAAATCATACATATCATAATGAGCAAGTAAAGTGTAGAAGTGCATAGCCTGGCTGGCCTCATGAAGTCTCGATCGCCATATACCTTCTGGTAGCGCTCGAGGTACGCATATCTATCCGCGGCATCGAACTCTACCATAATACCCCCATGCCACCAATCGGCATACTGCTCGGGGAAGCGAAGGCACCAGTCCACCTTCTTCGCCTTTCCCTGGGTCTTCCTCCTAACTCCCCTTGGCTCCGTCTCCTAGGACCACACCTGGTGTAGCCCTAGCATCCTCATGGCGAGCCTCAAATGGAGAGGCTTGATCTCATTCAGGCAATGGACCCAAAGGTCCCGCCCGAAGCGAGGTCGACCGCTCTCCACCCAGGGTTGCCCCTCATCTGTCATGCCTACATAGGGCTGCCATACCACCTGCATCCATGCACACACAATATCACATATCATATCATATCACATCATAAAGAAATGCACGAGATGAGGTAGAGTACGTACCAGGAGGGCCGGGAAGTCCCGGATGTCGCAACGGAGAGTGTCCAGCTGCACCGAAAAGGAGGCCGTCGTCACCACAGGTAGCCACTGTCTAGTGAGAGGGAGTGTGTCGGGTCGCACCTCCGTAGCCCTCCCCAGGGGGAAGTAATAGTAGTTCCACACCTACATACACAAACACATTGATTATTTTGACTAACAAGTATAATGCAGGAAATAAGAAAGCTTAAAGGAAAATCATGTACCCGGAGGAAGGGGGCAAACATATAAACATGTGTGCCAGAAAGGCTGCTCCCCACACATGCTCTCCCACTCTCTCCAAGTCCTCTAGGATATCCAGGAATAGGCAGTGGATGTCGTCTCCCTTCGTCCCTAGCAGCATCTTTCCCAAAAGTAATATCAGGAACCTCCTCAGGTCCCGGTCCACTCGCTCCTCGTCCTGGGGGTCCTGGTCGTACACTACTCAGGCCAGCCCTACTGCTCGGTGCATGAACTCATGCAGAGACTCCTCCCCAGACTGCCTCGCACCTCGCAGTCCCAAACTCTCCAAAAGCTCCACTCGGTCGACCATCCTACAGTCGCCGAGCTCATCCTCTCCCGCCGGCTCCAATCCTAACAAATCCTATGTAAACTCGGTGTAATCAGAATATGTCACCCTAGTCACCGCCTCCCCATCCACCCAGAGGCCAGTGATCCTGGCTACATCCTCCAAGCTAGGCACCATATGCCCCCAGGGCATCAAAAATGCTCTGCTCGCCCTATCCCACCTCTCTCTCAACGCCTGGACGAGAGGGCCATCTACATAAAATGGCTCGATCTCCAGGATCGGTCAAAACCCTATCGCTCTAACCCTCTCACGCTGAAAGTCGAGAAGCCCCTGGTACCCCGCTATCACCAGCGGCCAATGGATCTAGGGCCTCATGATCCTCTGCACATAAAAAAATCCAAAAGACCAAAAATTCAAGTCAGCACAAGACAAATACATTAAAAACAACCAAAACAGAACACAACAGGTCCAAATTCCAGCCCTCGGGTAGCCCCTTTGAATCGCGACTGGTTCAGGTGTCGCGATTCAACCTGAATCACGACAGTTTAGCCCATCGCGGTTCAGGTTGAACCTCAACGATTGAACTCGTCACAATTCATGCCTCTTCTTCTCCGGTACCGATGGCTCCCTTCCTCCTCTCTACTTTGTGCAAACCAAGCTTAAGGTTAGGGATACTTACCATGTCACAGCGAGAGGGTGCCTCACAGCCATGTCTCCCTTGCCGAAGTCGTCCTCCTGGCGCCTCTGCCCCTGCCTCTTCGTCCTCCGCCATAGCCACCAGGGCTTCCTCCGTCGTGGCCCCTCCTTCCGCCGCCAGTGCCATCTCATCCCCGATGGCCATAAGCTCCTCTACCATGAGTCTCGCTGCCATTGTGGGGGTCTCCACTTCTTCTTCCATCGGTGCTTCTCCCTCCGTCGAGGTCTCCTCCCCTCGCCAGTGTTTAGAAGCGCTCATCTTCATCGTAGGCGGGTGTAGAGGATTGAGAGAGCTAGGGAGAATGGGGAAAGAGAGCGAGAGAGCAAGAGAGTTTGAGAGAGGGTCGGAGAGGGTGAGAAGATTAGAGAGTCGAAAGAGGTGAATAGAGGGGCTCTCGGATGTTTTATGTGTTTTGGGAAGATGTTTGAAATGCGACGGATGCACTCATCGTGCATTTGGAACACCAATTTGATACGTGATGGGAAGAGCCGCCACGATTCAAAAACGCCATCATGACCCTGGCACTGAGTTTAAGGCACGGAATTTGAAATTTTGAAGTACAATTTGAAGCACGATAGGGTAAGTGATCGCGGATCATACATTGAAGCGCGACGCCTATGTCTGTCGCAATTTAAGAAACTCACCCGAGAGCCAATTTTTGAGGAAAAATCATAGCGTTTTGGAAGTTACAATCATTATACACAGTGAGTTTCGGCCGAATAAAGGATGGAATTTTTTTTTATTGAGAGTATAATCATTGCGTTTATAAACGGCCACCTTGGGCCACAATTTCTTAAGCTCTCTTACATAGTTCATTCAATCATCCTCTACCTCCTCCACGTTTGGGACTGGCCGCTTGAAAGTACAAATCTTCCAGAGCATTTTGATGGTGTCCACCTCCTCTCCGTCGCTATTGGTTCCAAGATCCCTTGTCTTGATCGGCGGTAGATGTGACGACCTTTCGAAGTTGCGTCATGGAAGCCTGAGTTGAAAAGGGCAGCAGTGTGCATTGTACAGCATGAACTCAGTTGCCCCAATTAGCCGGAGTTCCACGCCAAGTGCTAGCCTCGCCCACAAGTCCTTGGCTAGAAGTGGTGCTAGAATACAAGTGAAGGCATTTCTTGGCATGCTACAGAGATGATCGCGCTAGTCCGCCCGTGTCTTGAGCTGAGGCACGCGATTAGAAACGCGCCCTTCTAAGCCCACTAAGCCATCCATATGTCAGAGCATGCTTTTGAATGATCTGGGACGAGCTCTTGGCTTCATTGTTCACATCGAATTTAAAGTGCAAGTCAACCCAACATGTGAACAATAGCATAGATCTGTAAGGAGGCTTACCCAAACTCGCTGTCGTGAGCCCGCTGTAGAGGAAGGCTAGCACCACTGGTCCCAACCTCTCTCCTTCCCATATGCCGCATATTGCATTTAATTGATCCTCTTCAAGTACGTTGTCCACGGACCGAAAGAGGAGCGCTCCCGCTAGGCATATGGTGAACCCTTTCATCACTCTCTCAAGCTTCACATCATCCTCCACCTTTGGCAACTCCCTCATCGTCCAAGCCTCCAATTTTTGTAAGTTTATCCCTTTCATGGCTTGGACGTCTTGGTCCACCCTTTCACTCCCCATGAAGCCCTCCAACACCTCTTTGCTTGTAATTCCTCTCAAGATGATTGCCATATCACCCTCCTCATCCGCTTCAAGCCTAGCAAGAGTTCAACTTCTTCTAACAAAATAGTGGCTTCGATGGTTTTGAAGAGAAAGATGTGGGTTTGTGGATGCCATAATTCTACAAGAGCCCCTATAGCCGCCCAATCTAAGTGGATTTCATGGTATCTTTTGGCATGGATGGCTAGGTTTTGGATTCCCCACCTAGAGAGGATAGATTTCATGTCGAGGCTAATGAAAAAGGTCAATTTTTAGAGCCATGGTGGTTGTATATATCTCCTAGTGCCCGAGAAGAAAGGGTAGTCCTATAGGATGGATTTGGCCATATAGAGGGTGGCGCATGCATGGGAGTATGATCATGGGTAGGATAGGTGGTTTGTGTGAACTTGGTCATGGAGTATGGCAAGAGGTAGGTTCAGCCAAGAGGAAGAGATTGGAAGAAGAAGAAGAAAATAGGGGGAAAAATAGAGAGGAAGAGAATAAGAACACCAAGAACAAGAACAAGCATAAACAAGATAAAAAACAATCAAATCCACTCACCAATTTAGCTTGGATCAACTTGCAAATATGACCTCCCACCTTGTTAAGTCTTTGAAATTCCCCAATTCTTTGTCTCTTGGAGGGGGAGCTTCACCATGATCCATGGCTTCTTACTTCAAGTCTCCTTCTCTTCTTCTTCTCCCTTGCCCAATGCTTGATTCTTGAGCTTTGGATGGTGCTAAGTGCTTGGAGAGAGCAAGAAGAGGGGTATTTTATAGCCTCATGGTCACACAATCCCGAAGGCCATGTCCTAAACACATCACAACTGTGAAACAAGCAAACAGGTTTGGCCTCAGGTAGGACTTGGAACACTGTTGAAAATCGCGACCGACACATATGTCGCGATTCAAGCTCCTCACTTTGACTTCCAATCCGATTGGTGAAGATAATATGCGACAAACAAAGTCATCACGATTCAGGTAAGTAAATGCGTCCACTCACCCTATCGCAATTTTACAAGCATCACTATTTCAAAATTTGTGCTTTATATTTGTTGCTTGTCATTACTGGTCATTCTTTGAGCGCAGGTTTAGATAGCGTCTCTTGCCGAGCTTCTTACTCACCTTCGACAAGTCCCTCTGGTAACGTTATCATTGCATTTTACTATATAGTATACCTTATTAGAGTATATCAAGGACCTTGAGGCTCTGATGAATCTAAAGTTTGAGTTCCCCTCCACCGCCAAAAATAGTGATAATTTCAGAGGATTCTTATGACTTGAGGATAGGTCGTTACGCTTTGCAAGGAGGATGACGAACCCATGCCTGGAAATCCTGGTTGTCATGCCCCGATGCAGAATATCGGAACGTCAGGCAGTTGCAAGTAAACGGGTACAGAGCAAGTACTAGACATCGAACCATTGAATAATGAAATAATACTAAAGCAAATTCTTCTCATTAATAACTTTCCAAATGTCTAGTTACAACCACTGATATCAGAGCCATTCTATAGGGCCCAATTACATTGAAATAAAGCAAAAGACTAAACTAAGACTCTATCATAGTACTAAGACACTATGGTACTCTTGACATCACTCCTGGTCGTTCCCGTCCTCGTGAGTGTAAACCTCGTCCTCGGTCTCACCTGAGAACACATAACCAAAAACGTAGGGTGAGCGATAACGCCTAGTAGGACTTAAATCTCAGGATCAAGCAGGCTTAAAGTGATTAATGCATTAAAGGGCAGAATAACTAAAGATAGAGAGTGAGTGAGTCAAGTAAAAGATAGCAGGATAGCGCATGATGGAAATAGCACAAGCTTTCTAAATATAGCACAAATGTCGAGTATAGCACAATAGCAAGATGGCCATAGCACAAATAGCACAAAGTATAGCAATAGCACAAGGGGTATAGCATAGCACTTTGTTTGTCATGTAGACAACGAGAGAATATAGCACTTTTGATTGTCATTTAGATAGTCGAGATAGATAGCACTCGAGTGTAATGCCAAACACTCTAGTCATTTAACTCCCATGGGCAAATAGCACTTTCGGGCGCACATCCCAGGACCAGATCGGGCCCTTTATATATTGCCAAGCATTGATTATATTGTTTACCTTTAGACAATCAATCAATGGCCAATAGAGGGTACCAAGAAATAGATGAGAGTACTAGATGAATAGACGAGATAGAAGAGAGAGCGTGAATAGATGAGCGAGTAGAGCATAGATGAGAACTATAGGTCAATGCACATAAAACGTCGAGTAAACGGGCGATAGTAACAGTTGCACAACACGCGCACTTGGTGTTGGCAGTCAGGTGGAATTCACTAACCTTCCACTGGCCATGTTATGCACAGGTCCAGAGGTCCGGTGTGATTTAAGATAAGAGCAAATTTCTAATAGCCGTTTGGATCATGTTGATCCCTAAAGGGTATCATAGGTGTTAGGGTACAACCAGCTCGTCGACCATGTGGGAATCCATAGACAGAGGAGACTTACGGAGGCCTTGAACAAGGATTCACTAGTTCGGCAGAAGGAGTATCCGACAGAGAGTTCGTCCAAGTCAAGAGAAAGAGTGTGTATAGAAACAAGTGCCTGACGTTCTAGAGGAATTCTAGAACAGTGGAGCGTCGATAGCGGTATTCCCAAAACATCGCGAGAATCGTAGACAAGTTCATTTAAAATAGGGCAATTAATATACATTATTAAAACAAATTACCAGATACATTATGGAATATTTTCATGCCAAGTTGAGCCATGTTTGGAGGGTTCAAGTGTGTGCATGTGTGAAAGAAATCATAGATAGAATTATGCCATGTGTATGGCTTTTACATTATTCATAATATATTCACTTTATCCCATGTATATTTACTGCATGTATGATTGTTTAACAGGGGTATAGGCACTGTAGAGGGTCAAAGCATCACAAATTATGGGTTTTCATGCAAAAGTCTGAGATCGCAATGCACCCCAGTAAGGATTGCGACGAGATCAAACAGAACACGACAGGGGCTTGCACTGGTCGCAACGGGGTGTTCAGGTCAGGCGGCCAGAACGCGACAGGGTACCCTGTCGCGATCAGATCGCGATAGGTCCTGTGTCGCGATGGCCCTAAGAACGTGGCCTATCGGGCAGTCACGTTCTCAGGTGCTGCGCTTGAGCCCGAGTAGGAAAAGGACAGCTCCTTGGATTGCGGTCTAAGTTGCCTTGTTTGACATAGGGTGGTTCAAAAATTCATAACTAATTGTGTAGTCGATGAAAAATCATGAAACTAGTTTCAAACGAATCTAGACATGCAGTAGTATTTCAATAATTAGGAATTGAATAGTAGGCATGACCTCGACATGAATCAAATAGGCTTATTCACAAGGTGCATAGTACAGTACACAATGGGAATTAATGATTTAATTTGCAAGGTAGAATGGATGAAATTTAGGGCTTTTAGAGGCAAAAGAAGCCTAACATGCATCAGTATCTCCAATAAAATTTTCGTGGCATGGGGTTGGGTATACATGGAGAACAAGAATTAAGATGAATGGTCGGGGTCATGACGAGTGCAGAACTTCAAAAATCAAGAACAAAAATTATACTCGATGGAAAATTATGAAACCAAAGGTCTTTGATTGGAACTAACTACAGACGAAATTTTACGATTTATGCTTGTGAGAATGTCTACCTTTAGTTGTTTTCCTTCTCTAGGGCTAGAACTTGAAGAATGGGGGTTGAGAGCTTGAGCAGCCTTCTCCCCACGAATTCTCCTCCTCCTTGGCCTCTCCTCCTAGTCCAGCAACTCTTTGCAACGAGCTAGGGCCGGCCATGGGGGTTTAGGAGAGTATTTATGTCTCTTATGTTTCTAATTCGTAATAGGATTCTAATTCCTATTAAATTTCGGAATTTCCTATTTCTCTCACCCTTTCCAAGCTTGAGAACTTCTAATTGGGTTAGGAAGGGAGCTAAATTCATGGCCAAGCAACTAGGGTAGGTTTAGGAATCCAAATCCAACTTAAACTTCCTATTTAATGTATTAATTATCTCTTTTCTATTTAAGTAATAATTAAGTTACGAATTTAAAGTATTATCCTATTATTCTTCTTTTAAAAATCTCTATTTTGACCCACAAATTTCTAATGGGTCCATTTAACAAAGCCCATTACTTCTTTTTATTTAATTCTCTTTTATTTGATTTTATAATTACTTTTATTATTATTATTATTAAATTTTTATTTTTCAAAAAATCCAAGTTGCTACATTGGTGTCCTGACTTAACTCAGCATCGTAACAATATTATCCTTGATTATTTTATATATTTTTTTATTTTTATCTTTTTATTTTAGCCCAACATGCATCATGTAGGACTTTGAGCTCATTGCTGGGAAATTACTCTCGTGTTTAACTGAAGAGAACCACTTATTCTTAATTCAAATTAACATGAAATATTCCATTCCGAGTCAAGTACCCAATTCATTTTTTCGATGTTTTCATACTGTCTTTCGAGAAAATTCCTTGTTTTGGATTCCTATATCAATTTATCTTTTTTCCCATAGATCCACCTTGGCTGCAGCACATCCACAAGCTAGTAAACGCTCCCCAACAGTGAAATCTGTCGGATTGTGTCTGTAGGTACTTCCCCTACACTGGAAGTTAATATTTCTCCCCTTCGTGCCCACGTGCACACCCTTTCCCTTCGTCTGAACAATTGAGTTATCTCTTGAGCCTTTCTCTAAGCCATTTCATTTTGAATTGAAGAACAACTCCTATCATATGTTGTTGAAGGCGTGTCTCATCACACCTTGGCATCCACTTTTTAGTCACTCCACTTCACTTCACTCAATTCACTTCATTTCATGTCTTTACGCTCCATTCCTTGCAAGCCAAATGTCAAGGCGAGGCAGCTGAAGACATGCCATTTTTGATAACATATTGAGTAAATTTCATGTTATAATGCAATGCCTCAAAGTGGCTCTCTTCAATTAACCATCTGAGTGATTTTCCTATTTTTTAGATTTTTTTAGGAATTTTTCTAGGGCTTTCAGGGGTCCTCTATACACACTTAATTCACGACGGACACAGTGGTCGCGATTCAGGAATTTGATGCCCGACAGGTCATGTCGTCGCGTATTATCTTCCTATTCCGACTTCTATTTTGTTTTGTATTCGCGTCCGATGCAGTTGTCGTGTTTAAGAATTTTCATATTCGATTTATGGTAATTTCCAAAATCATTTTTTAGAAAGATTTTGTTGCTAAATAGATTTGCATCCACTTAGGCCGTCGCATTTCTGACCTTCCATTATTTAAAAGATCGTTTCCCATAAGAAGATCAATTCTTTCAAATGTGCGACCACTCATGTCGTCGCGATTTAATGTTTCCATTTATTAATTTGGTAAGAATCCGATCAATATTGGAAGTGTCAAAAACGCATCGTTCCATGTCGTCACGATTTACATAGCTTCTATAATGGATGTTTGAAAAGGCCTAATCGAAATAAGGAATGCTTTTAAATCGCAACGCGTTAGTCGGTCGCGATTCACCTTAATAGGCGACCACTGTGTCCGTCGCAATTTACCAATTTTACCCTATAAAAGGATCCCTGAGGTCATTGTTTTAAAAAAGAAAGAGTCCAAGTGCTAAGGTGAAGACCTGCTGCGTTGGAGAGCCAAACACCGAGCTTGAAAAGAAGAACCTCCTCCCCTCATGCAAGTTTCATGTCTTCATCAATTGGAGGAGATTGTGCTTCATCCTCTCATTCCAATTGGAGCAAGGAGGAGGAGGCTTCTTCCTTTTCAACCACTACTGCGCTTGAAGTTCTTCGACAGATTCTTCTTCTTCCTTTCGTTCTTTTGATTCTTCATTTAGTGCATTCATCTCATAACCACCATAGTCCTTCACACACATCACTTCATTTACTTCACACCCACACTTTAGGGGTTTTACACCACCTCCACAAGGTGTGTTTTGGCCCATGCATGCAAGTACATCTCTTCTTCTATTGGATCTGATTCTGCACAACTTGGTCTAATAGTCTCTTTCACTTGTTTGTTTAATCTCTTTTGCAAGGTAACCATCAAGCTAAAGTCTTCTTCACTGGCCAGCCGGTTGGAGGAGTAAGAGTCAACCCATCACATCACTTTCGCGATCTTGAGTGAAGGTAAGTAGCTTCTTCTTTCGCTCTTTCCTTCGTTCCCACGTGTACTTGGCGATCACACCTCCTTCTTAGTGCACACACACTCCTTTCCTCTCTTCCTTTTTCTTTTTCTCCATTCATCCATATTCATATTTTCATTTAAAAATATTTTTTAATTAATTTTTTGTGGCATGATTAAGCGCGTTCACAGCATGTTTAGATGCATTTTTACTATTTTAAAGCATGATACAATCTTATTATATCTCCTTTTATGTTTAAAGGATTTTTATAAGTTTTATTGAGCAGGTTGGGGCAATTTCCATGAAGTGTACAGTGGTTTGTGTGCTTTGGGTGAGAACGTGTTGATATTAGTTGACACATCTAGAATGCAGCCCTTTGAGTTTGGTAGTGTTGACAATGTGTTACTTTTTTGACACCTCACTAGTCGACTACCTTGGTATTGTGTGTACTCCACACTCTATGCATGATAGGGTTTGTCCCGGTGCTAGTTGCATTGAAAGAGTTTGGAACTGTCTTCCTAGTCTCTCCTTAGTTCTACCTTGTTCAGGCAGGGGAAAGATAGTCAGGGCAACGTATTGTCATCCACTTGAGTGCATTTGTAATTGGAGGATGGGACACCTTGCTGGTTTATCATGTGCCTTGGTCATATTCTCACTTGCCTCACTCTATGGGCCCCACAACCCATTAGAATCTGACAGACGTGAGCTATAGCTCGGCCAAGTTGTAGGTGTGGTGTTGTGTTGGTCTTCACTTCCCTCATCTCAGAGTAGGATGTTAGGCGTAGAGAGATAGTTGGAATATGTTTCTAATTGCAAGGCTAGCATTTGGTTTGTTACTATACTCTTTGTTCGGGCTAGAAGCTAACTCCGCAGGTCAATTTTTGATATCCAAATGGTAGTGTCATACTTACCGACTTATAGATTGTTTAGGATATCAGAATTGTGTTTTGTGGACTTTACTATTTGTTTAGTAGTTGTACACCTTTAATTATAGCATGTTCTTCTGCTAGTTATTAAATGTGTTACTTGGTTCGTGTTTTTAGGAGTTGCCCCTACTAAACCAATGAAATTGTGAGGCTCATTCTCTTACTTTCACTTTCAGGTGAAGGTGTGCAAGTAAGTTCCTAGACCCGGATTGACTGGTAGGAGTGTGGTGATTGCCTCTGTAACATCCTTATTTCGTAAGGCCAAATATGTCTTAGGCTTCTAGGAAATGAATTCCAATAGGTCGTCCTTTAGTTGGAATTAAGTTTCTAGACCTCCATGGACAACCCATTAAATTTAGAAAATAAAGATTATGTTATGGCATATAATTCTCTTCGTTTCATGTGCTATTTGTTTAGTTTATATTGATATGATCATTTATTTTGAGTTTTGATTTTGTGACTAAATCTCACATGTGGATTTAATCAATATATCTCTTAATAATCGATTATATCCTCATATGGTGAGTTTCAGCATTCTGTGACTAAGTACCAATATGCTAGATAGATCATGTGTCCCTATAGTCAATTATTCTCACCATGGTAAGTCTCATTTTTGTGGCTAAGTCTCACACTATGGCACTTAATTGATTATTGTTCCTGATGTAGCTTGTGTTTAAGTAGCTAGGTGTTACTCAGTGAGCCCCTTAATCGATTGAGTTTCGATAATCGATTAAATGGGTTTTGATAATTTATTGTGCCCTTTAGTATCAGCCTGGCCATCATTAAAATTGATTTTGTTCTTTGTTGGGAGTTTTTAATCAATTTTGTTGTCTTTTTGTTGAGAGTGGTTAATTAATTTTGTTGTCTCCTAAGGGGATAGATAATCAATTATTGTATTTTTTAACCTATGACCAAAACCATATGACTAAGGATCGGTCGGATGCAAGGTGGCATGAAGGGGGTATCTATGGTTTAGGATTTTATAATAAGAAAGGCAACAACTTAGAAATTTAATATATTATGTGAGTAGGACATGTGTAAAAGTAATGCTTAAGTTATTTTATACTATAAGAAGGGTGGTAGCCTAGGAATTTGATATATGATATGAATAAGACAAATGTAAAGATGATGATTATTTGAAAATTTAATATGTGATAAATTAATAAATGTTAAAAGGATAAGGACTTGGAAGCTAGATACGTGTCAAAGAAGTTAGTAGAACTTAATAAATATCTAAGATATTAACAATTTAACAATTGAGCATATAAAGTAATAGTGTAACGGCCCTGGATATTTATGCCCAATAAGGCTCCATATTCAAATCCGCCTCCCGTGATCTGACCGAAGTCTCGCAAGGGATAACGTGCACAAGTGTCCAGTAAGAATATAAAAGACAACAACAACAGTATAAAACACAAGAAAGTACATGTGCTCATACATATATACAACAATATACAATTGTCCCAATACATTATTACATGTCCAAGAAAAGAGTACAACTACCTGGGGCATACTTCGAGGGAGCACAAGCTCACACAACACTACTAAACTCTACTGTTGGTGGTACAAGTCTGCCCCCAATGCCTCTGCAAGCCACACAAACGGCTAACACCTGAAAAGAGCTGTAAGGGAGTGAGCCTCAACAAGTCACTAGCTTAGTAGGGACCTCCCAAAACAACACCTGAAAGTTGAAGAGACCTCAACCCCAAAGGGTCTCATTGGCAACACCGATATCCAAACCATATCATGCTCACAACAACCATGATTAACAGCAACTAAAACACAATCTCACCAGCTAACCCAAATCTCGGAAGATAAGAGGAACAACAGAACTAGCACAATGTCACTAGTCTGCCAAACAACTGCAACACCTAGGCCACATGCCTCACCGGCATACCACTACAACAACTGGTCGTCTAGGCTACAAACCTCACAGGCAAACCACTGCCTAGGCTACAAGCTTCATAGGCAACCTACCCATGTAGGGTAACAGGACTGGCATCAGTAAGCTAATCGACCACACACTAAAACCATAATTAGAAGCTTACCCAAAGAAGGGTAAAACACAACGTGTGGAAGGTCACACCACTTGACCTTCATGGAACACAAGTCCACCTCAACACCTGAAGAGGCTGGTACACAATGTACCACAACACAAAGCTATACCATGAAAGGTATAGGTACCTACTACCACGAGGTACCATCACAGAACCACAATCACAACTGTGCCAACACCAGGGCACACCCCAATGGGTAAAAACTCAACTAGCAAGTCATTACACACAGGCCACAACCAGTGGCAAAGCACGAGTCGGAAAGGAATGACGCCACCACACGGGAACGGACTATTGGTTCATGACGCCAGTATCCAACTCGGACAACACAGCAAAAGAACCACCCTCAGTCTCGCAGACATGGATGAAAGGTCCAACTGTCACTCCACAACCACAAGCCAAAGAACAGTGGAGACTAACCAACACCACACCTGCAGACCACACAGCTGCAAACCCAAGCCTGGCACCTTTAGGGACTCCGGTCCGAGCTCCCTAAAGTGAGGCACTGGAATCATAGGACTAGCTGGGGACCAGTACGTCTACTTATGTCCGTCCCCCCAACCACGAGCGCGCTACAAGCGACTACACACCCACAAACACAAGTCGCTACCCCCAGTCATCTTTCCCTCAGCCAGACATACAACTTAAACATAGGAGTGAGGGTGCCCAGGAAGATGACCCAGACCTCAGTGGTACACACCGTACCAAGACACGCCCCGAGCACAACGAACACACGTGCCTGGCTCACACAGAACCTGGGGTACCCAACTGAAGAGGTATTCCGATATAGGCGGCGGACCACCAGACTCAACAAATGCACAAACCACGATATAAATATTTATACAACCTTTATCTGTAAATCACGGTATACAAGTGTTAGGATTAGCTCGTCACCGGTCACCATGTGACCCTCAAGCCAACCTATACCGATACATACATGAACCACAATAATGTATAATAACCTTGCATGTCATTGATCATCTCATGACCTCTATGGCAACACACAGCACGTTACTCATTAACCACTTAACTTAATACAATAACAAACGTAACAAGAGTTACACAACTCACTAACTACTCATATATCAACCCTACACATGCTTTACTAATTTAACCATCTTAAGTAGCACTTAAAAGACAGTAAAAGACCAAGGCTAGGTTCACACTGGAACTTTTGTAACGACCCTTGTAGCAACCCGGAAAAAAAAATTAATACTTCAAAAATTGGAGATAATAATTTCTTTAAATCAAAATAATAGAAACATACGTACCACTATCGTATGTGCAAGAATACATCATAAAATTTTATAAAAATTATAATTCAACCCTAGACATTATTCTAAGTGTTCTACTAAGGAATTCAAGCAACGAAAAATCTGATTGGCCAAGTGTTTGTCATAATGTGACTAATTATCCAAATTAGAAAACTAAGTCGAAAAACCGTTAACACGGAAAAATAACACATCCATAAATTAAACGAACATATCGGAGAGACTTCCAACGTCATGTAATGATTACCCATTATGGGAATGGACCAATGGACCTCCCAGAGCCCATGAATAAATTCAAGTAAGAAAATTAATTAAATTAAATAGAAAATCAAAGAAAAGAGAATTAAATAAAACCCATTAAATGAAAATAAGTAATAGGCCTTATTAAATGGACCCTTTAAAATTTAGTGGGACAAATAAGGATTTTTAAAAGAAGAATAATGAGAAAATACCCTAAATTCGCAACTTAAATATTACTTAAATAGAAAAGAGGCATTTAATGCATTAAATAAGCAATTTGAGTTAGAATTGGATTCCTAAACCTACCCTAGTTGCTTGGCCATGAATTTAGCTCCCATCCCAACCCAAATAGAAGTTCTCAAGCTTAGAAAGGGAAGAGAAAATAGGAAATTTGGAATTAATAGGAGTTATAGTCTAAATAGGAAATAGAAAGAGGAGAAGCTTAAATACTCTCCTAAAACCTCATGGCCAGCCCTAGCTCGTGCCAAGGGATTACTGGATGTGGAGAGGAGCCAAGGAGGAGGAGAATTCGTAAGGAGAAGATCTCTTAAAGCTTCTACCCGAAGTTCTTCATGTTCTAGCCCTAGAAGAGGAAATAGAGTCAAGGTAGGCATTCTCACGAGCAAAACCTAATTAATTTCGTCTGTAGATTGTTCCAACCCTCAGAAACAAAACCCTCTTGTCTCATAATTTTTCATCGAGTTAATCTTTTCCTCTTAATTTTTGAAGTTCTGCAACTAGCATGACCCCGAACCATCATCTTAATTATAGATCTCCATGAATACTCGACCTCATGCCATGAAATTTTAACTGAGTTACTGATGGATGTTAGGCATCTTTTTCCCCTAGAAACTCTAATTTTCATCCATCCTACGTCACGAATTAAATCTTGCATGATCTTGACGAGGTACTATCGTGATTTAACCTTGACTTGTGTTACAAGTTCCATACCTCTTTGTGAAGTCATTTTTAGACCAAGTGTTCAACATAGAACTTGTTACCCTATGAGTCTATTTTCATTTGACACTGGTTTTATTAATTTTACTTTATAGTACCAAGAGTTTTAGCCCAAACATGGTCACTATGTCAGATTCATGTAGTCAGTAATAATACATTTTCTTACCCAGTCAAACAACCTTTGTTTCTTGATTATTTTCTACTGTACAAAGTATTAGATGTAATATAACTAACAAAGGTGGTTTCACCCAATTTGGATCACCTAGCATTTTTTTTTAATTTTCAAACCCACAGGTGTCAAACACAATCCAAGTCGGGGTTGGAAATAGGTTGAAAAAGCAACCCAAACGTCATATTCAGGTGGCGACAGGTCGACACGTCGCTACCAGAATGCGACAACATCATGGTCGTGACCCATACCAAAAATCCGACAGTTTCGTGGTCTTTTCAGAAGGCGACAAGATGATTGTCGCCTTCATGTTCTGAAGGCGACAGGCAATGTGTCGCCTTTTGCCTATGTCCACTTAATCGGCCATAACTTTTTATAAAGACCTCGGATTGACAAGCCATTTTCTTTGATGGTTTCTTCATTCAAAGAGCTTCAATATGGTATATTCATGTGTGACATTTGAATAAAACATCAATGAGTTATGACCTAAGGAAGTGAAGGGATGGGACTGCATTTGCCTTCTAAAGGACGTACGTCTTGGTTTCCATCATTTTTGTGTCGCTCTTTGCATGTGTGAGTTTGATCAATTCTAGGAAGGTTCTTGTGACGGAACGCCTCGTCCTAGCCCATTAAACCAGTAACATTGTAGCGACCCTCATTATACCGGTACGGTTATACCAACCCACGTCGGTATAGTGAACGTTGCCACAGTGGGACATTTACCCAACAATAACATTCAGCTGAGATACACATGAATATAAGAACAGAGTAGCGGAAGTAAAAGAACCACTGTCTTCATTTCATTCATCATCAACATTTAACATACATGATTGTAATAACATTTAAAGAACTAAAAGTCCACATAATTAAATTGCTGAAAATCAAATACATAATTGTCCACACTTAAACATTTTTCCATGATACCATGATAATGCTAGTACAATGTTGCAATTACATACTATGAAATCAAAATATCGCAAAGTACACCAACGATCTAATCTCCACGCTCGGAGTCGGTCTCCACTGCCTCCTCCGCAAGTGTGTCGTCACCAACTACGCCTGTACGCCGAAGCAAGTAATGAGTCTAAAAGACTCAGCAAATAACACTACATCTATCACACATGCACATATCATAGCAGGTTTTTACATACCATTTACAAGACACAACATATAGCATGCGTGACATTGAAATTAACAACCTTATCATGGAAATTCTACTAATGAACACATGATTCATGCTTTCAGATTTTCTAAATCAAAATCTCTTATCACATGCTCTCTAATCATTCCTACACATGAAAGTTCTACTTTCAATTAAACTAAAACATGAAAGCAATCTAGCATGACTAGCTTACATACATGAAAGAAAACATTGCTAACATGGTTACTACTCATTCTTATACATGCACATAACCATTTCACATGCTTTAAGCTTGCTGTTTTGATGTGGTTTAACACTTTACAATCTAACACATGAAAGCTATGTTCTCATTCAAACCACAACGTGAGAGCAAACACACATAGAATGGTTTACACATAAGTAAGGATTGTCCCTAGCATGGATTCTACGCATTGTACACATATAGCACATAATCATAACCACATTTATGTTGCTGTTCTAACATGATTTCAGATCATCATATCATGGATTTCAATTTCACATCCTCACATTTTGGTTTCACATTTTTACACAATTTCTTATTCACATAGTTCACACTTTACACATTGCACATTTACACATGTTCACACTACACAATTTGCACATGATCACAATCACATTTCACATTTTACACTTTAGTGCCGTGACACATAGTCCAAACCACCATAAGAAGGACACATCACATCACATACGCATAGACGCCACCTGGGCAATACAGTGACGACTCTTGGACTGCGTAGACCGGGAGAACAAGTCTCCACCCTAACCAGTGGTACTTGTCCACCTCCAGGATTTCATCCTAATGCCCTTAGGATCACAACACATTGAACCTTCCCATGGGGACTTTTTCATGGTACGGTTCCACAGCCCTCTATGGAAGTAGTATCACACTTGGCATAGTCTTACACATTACATATATCGGTTTTTACACACATTTTACACATGGCGCACACACATCTTTACGTTCTCTCATTCACACATGTGGCTCTGTTTTTCCTAACATGGTACTACAGACGACAGAGAATTCACATTCAGTATCTTGCATTAATCAGGTTACACGCAATTTAAATCACTTTCACAAAAGTATGCATTATTCACATAATTTCGCATGGGAAATTTATATTGCATCATACAATTGTCCAATTAGCCTAAAAATTTAACCACATGCTGATTACAGGTTTATGACCACCCATGCAAATTTGAGATTTTTCTGACTGATAATGTAATTACAGAAAATTTAACATCAATTCGTATATCATTCGAAATTCAATTTATCATGGTGCATAACATGAAAATTCAGTTTAACAGATCATAATTCTGAACTCAATATACACAATACCACAGGAAATTTCCCCGGATTTATTACACAACACACGATTTACTGGAATTTTAACAATCCTACACATATTTTTATAATTCCATTTCAGAAAATTCAATAAATCAGAGGAGCATGGAGAAAATTCCCAAAAATTCAGAACATGGACTGATTTACCCACTCTTGGTTTAGCAAAATTTAGGGCATCCAACTTCACATGAATTGCACAAACAGTAATGAACATGGTCTAGGTCTCATCATGCATACATTCTCCATAATAAAATTATTTATGCCAAATCACAGAAATTACAAGGATCTCACCACACATTCAGACATCCATATTACATATCATAATAGGTTTACAATATATCCTCATCGAAAACACATCGAAAATAAACATATATAAGGATAGAACAGTTCACTGTTCTGTCCAAACGAACTTAACGGCGGTCTCTGGCCGTTCCAGGAGTGAATGGCAAGATCGTTGGACGCACACTGGGGATCTCGGCGTCAAGGGTATTGACGCCAAGTTCCTGTTTGTGCAGAAACACAGACTGAACTCCAAATAACAAGAAGAATGGGGGATCTAGAACACGAGGAAAAATACATAAAAATGATAAAACCCTACTTGACATCTACATAGACAATAGGAGTAGGTTACTTGCCTCTAGAAAATACTCCAGACGGATCTTAAAGCTTGGTGAAGCTCTCCTTGGGCAGTCCCAAGAAGCTCCCGAGAAGTCTTCACGCCGGGTTCTAGGACGAAGATGACTTCAAGATGAGGTCGGGGAAGTCTCCTCCTTCACTTCAGCTAGCTCCTTGTCATGGTAGATGGCCAGGAACAGCTTCAGAAGGTCGGATTTAAGCTTGCAAAGGGGGGGGGGGGTTCTCACAGTTTTCTCTAGGGTTTTTCTTCTCCTTCATCTCCTCTTGCAAAGAGAGCCAAGAGAGGGCTGTTGGGGTTGCAAAAGGCTTGGTAAATAGGAGAGGGGGCTCTCTTTTCACGCAGGCTTGACAAGAAAGCCTTTCAGACTGTTGGGGACAGCTCCCCAATGGTTGGGGTAGCTTGTTCTTGGGATTTCCGGCTCTGCAACGCATGCAAGCCAGTGATATTGACATCCACATCGTTGGATTTAGTGTTGGCGTCTATATGGTTGACGCCTACACAACACAAACGTCCATTGATATTGACGTCAAGCCGGCCTTCGGCCAGAACTCAAAAACATGCATAAACCGTGCACAACTTATACCTATATACGTGCCATATGTATGTATTATCATGTACACACTACCATCATACCATTCATACATTATTTACAACTAACTTATACACATGCATACATAAATATAAATAGTTAATACATACGTAGATATGTACATCTATGCATACACAACAATAATTATTTACACGAAATTAAAATAATGCAACAAAATTCGAGGGCCTTACAAACGTGCTTGATTCGAGTCCGTCTCCTGCGAACGGGCTGAAGCCTCGCGAGGGATACCATACACTAGTCCGTGAAAACACAAAGGAACACACCATTGCATTTATAATATACAAGGTTTTACATAGCCAACTTCAAAAGAAATATAGGAAAGTACACAAGCTTGGGGCATACCTCGAGGTACAACAGGTACAACTGAAGAAAGAAAAGCTACACTGTTGGAGGCGCTGGGCCAACACCGCTACGTCGCGGCTCCGAACTGGACGACGGTAGGGAAACCTCCTCCTCGCCCTCGCCTGTGGGGAGTAGGGGTGAGCCTCGCTAGTCACTGGCTCAGTAGGGAACTCCTCCAACACCGAGCAAACCAAACACAAGTACCGAAAGCAGTAAACTATGCTAGCAATTTATAGCACAACTAAACATGATATTAAAGCTATAAACAAACTCACTGCTAGCCGACTGCGTAAAACAACTGTAATAAATAAACGGAAAAACTCCAACACGTGTACGAGCTACGGTAGAGACCGCCACACTCGAGCCACGTAGACTGGTTTGCGACACCAGCAACAGACTCGGACAAACTAACACAGGTCTACGTCTCAGTCTCGCAGCCACGGATGAAAGGTCCAGCTGTCGCTCCACGTGAAAAAGACAAGCAACTGTGGAGACCAACTAAACACCACCACCTGTAGACCACACGGTCGCAGGCCCATGCCTGGCACCTCTAGAGACCCTGGCCTGGGCTCGCTAGAGTGAGGCACTGGTAAAGGACTAGTCGGGGACCAGTGTCGACAACTGGTGTCTGTAACTAAGAGCGTGCTACAACTGACTAAAAACAAACTCAAGAGTCACTGTCCCATTGTCATCTTTCCCTCAGTCGGACGTACAACTCAAACTAAGGAGTGAGGGTGTCCAGGTCAGACGACACAGACCTCAACAGTATAGCACAAGTACCGGGACAAAGCCCCGAGGTAACAGCCTGGCTCACAGAGAACCTGGGGCACCCAACTGGAGAGGTAACCATGGTAGGCGTCTACTACCTGACACGAACACAGAAACCACGTGCGCACCGCACAAACCACGTGAAACCTCACGTAAACCTCGTGTACTGACGGTCCACAACACGTGAACACCACCTGCCTCGTGTGAACACTATGTCCACAGACAAACTACTAGCTAGCTACATAACCTGTGAGCTAGCCTCATAAACCACGCGCTTCCCAGAGCACCACAAGTGCCAATGCACAGCTCACTAACACTGAGCATACCGATAACAATAATTGGATAGTCACATGCGTGAACCATGCACAAATAGGGCCTCTCGGGCCAAGTCGCGACAACCCATTGGGTTGCCTTCAGAAGGTGTCGCCATGACATGTCGCCCTCAGAACCAGAACGCGACCTACTTACATGTTGCCTCCTGATCCTTAACGCGACACATCGCTGTGTCGCGTTCAGGACGCAACATAGGGACCCGTCGCCTTAGCAGGCGGGAACCCTAATCCGGGCTCTCTCCATGACAACCCATTCCACACCATACAAACCACCCTTAATTCTTCATTTTCATGCTTTTGTGAATACCTAAGCATGGTATCTAAGGTTAGAAACGCATTAAACTGATTGGAATACTATCCCTTGATGTCACACCCCGATATTTAGTAGCGGAATAAATACCGGGGGACGTGAACGATACAAATAGGCGTATCACAGTTGAGTAACGTAGAGTCACAATTGAATATAATATCACATTTGAGGCTATATTATGATCACCCAAAAGTATACTTTGTTTCATTCCATTCAACTAGATACAACCTTACATAAGAAAGAACCAACTAAAGGGTCCATTATTCAAATAAAACTTCCAGAAAAGTTCACTATTACATAGACTACTCAATTGTCTATTTCTATACTATCATCTACTCATATGGCGGGTGCTCATCACTCTTGCCCTGCCCCATCGGACTCCACTAGTTCTTCATCACTTCCTGAAAAAGGGTAGGATGATAGGGTGAGCGAACTAGCTTAGTAGGATTTACATCTCAATATGGTGCGGGCACTAGTATACAAGATTAACATTTTAAAAGGCAAGATATGAACATGATGACAATGCATGCAATACTAACTGATCGAATAGCAGAGTAGAATGGATATCATTTCAGATCAAAAGTCGAGATGCATATATACAGTGGACAGATATTTCAAGAATAGAATCGTATCAAAAGAAATTGGCCATATTCGGACAGATATCATGCGTTCACATGATCAGACGTATCATATCAAATCATATCATATCATATCAAATCAGACTTATCATATCAAACAAAGGCACATTCACACTAATCTTGCTTATTTGTTTGTGTTATGCCAAGCACCAGAAGTCCATACTCCCTCGGTTAATAAGTACGTTGGGGTGCTCCTCCCTAGGACCAGACCAGGCCCTTTTTTTTTTGCACAGGCATTGGATCAAATTTGGGCCAGAGTCCCACGTTGTGCCGAACAAACAGATTCATATTATGGCCACAGAGTTTCAATAACAAGCTCGTAGTAAAAGAAACATGATCATTCATAGAGTCAAGGTATGACAAATAGCTCAAGAGAACAAGGCAGGATAATGACGTATCTTATGTTTCATAATTCATTAATGTCTTGACATGAGGTTGTTTCTAAAGACAGATCATATGCAGAACATGTGCTCTCAATTTCCCAAGAAGGGTGTGCCTATTCGTGCAAATATGTAAGTGACGAGTTACGGATCTTTCCTACCAAGTATGCAATTGACAAATGATTATTTGAACACCGAGAAACATGAAACTATTGAAACTCATATGCAATTATGACATTAACTCCACTAACAAGTCCATACTAACATGTATTCATCCCCACATTCATATCATATTCTTATCTTATCAATTGACAATAAGCAAGATCACAAGATAATCCAATGGACATAAGATCAATCACCATTACACATTAGAATCGTATTCATATCATTACTATTTTTCAATAGGTTGGTTTATTTTAGGTCCATGCATACAATATAACATCATGCACATGCTAGTAGACATCATGAAATGATCAGACCCAAATTATGTAATTTCTTTTGTAAGGGTAGTGTCGGCACACCCCTTACTGGTGTCGACACAATGCTTCAAACACAAGATAAAATAATGCAAAACTGGTCAAGTAGTGTCGACACTAGTTCAGGTAGTATCGACACTAGAGACAGCTTCCAGAAAACCTTCTGGCCAATATGGGACAGTGTGTCGACACTAGATCAACTAGTGTCGACACTAGAGACCTTCCCAGAAAACGTGCTGACCAATTCTGGACAGTGTGTCGACACTAGATCAACTAGTGTCGACACTAGAGGCCTTTCCAGAACACCTTGTAGGCTGTTTTGGGACAGTGTGTCGACATAGATCAACTAGTGTCGACACTAGTGGCCCTCCCAGAAAAAAAACATAAGTCAGGTGTAACCAGAAAACATGTCTCATGCAGCGATTCACTTTCCCCTCTTATAACTCTCTAACGAATGACATTTAGACAAAATGTTCAACACGAAAGATGACGAGGACAACTAGTAGAAAAACTTTGATGTTGCGATTTTGATCAAATTCGGTCTCGAATCCCAAGAAAACATGTGAATAACATAAAGCTAAGTACAACCTGAAATCGCAGTATCATGTAGAGACTCTCTTACCATGCTCATAACTCTCTAAAGAAAGACTTTTGGATAAAATGTCCAACATAAAAGATGGTCATGACTTCAAGTAGAAGAACTTTCATGAAGGAAGTTTAGTTCAAATTAGTCTCAAATCACGTGCATAATAAGAAGAACGGGAAAAGCCCTAACTGTGCACGACTTAGGGAAAACTACGAATACGCAATGTATACTCCATGAAATTGAGTCAAACCAAGTGCAAATGATCCTAGACTCGAAGATCTACATGATGGTCTTGGTTTTCTTTAATCTTAGCTCAAGAACACCTACCTTTGAATGCTAAGAACTCTCTACAGATTTCTGGGTTGATGCAGAGCGAGGTTGAGGAAGACCACGATTTTCCCCAGCCGTTCTCCACTTCCCCAGCGCTCCAAACTTGCTACTCACGACCCCAACTTGTTGCTAAACCTTACCCAAGAGTTTAGGGACGAGTTCTTATAGTTTTAGGGTGTAGTTATGAGTCCTAACGGGACTAGGAAAGGAGGCTGCGAATTCTGCTTCCTTCTTTCCCAAAAATCTGGGATTCTCCCACCCAAAGGAGGTAGCAACGGTTTAGGAAACCACCAATTGGGGTTGGGTTCGGTTTTGGCTTACCTTACATGACTAATTACCTTAATTTTAACCCTAACTTGCCCTCTCTAATTATGGCATAATTACATACACGAATTTCTGGGAAATTTCTTGTCCCAATTTATTTTATATCCTTGGGCCAAATGTGCTCCATTGGCCCAATCTTGTTAATGGGTCATTAACACATGGTGTTGGAAGTCTCTCCAATATGTTTATTTAATTTATTCTCCTTTATTTCCATTTTTTTTAAATCACTAAATTTTCGGGGTGTTACATCCTCCCCCACTTAAAAAAAATTTGGTCCCCAAATTTACACATAACGGTGTAGTTCGTACCTGAGAATAGTTCTGGGAGGTTTTTCTTCATTCTTTCCTCTGTTTCCCAGGTAGCATTAGTAACTCTGTCTCGACTTCATTGGACCTTCACCATAGGTATGGTACGATTCCTAAGTCGTTGAATCTTCCGATCCAACAGTTTGATCGAGTTCTCTTCATAAGTCAGGTCCTCCCGAATCTCCAAGTCCTCATGGTTGATTACATGGTCGGCATTGAATAAATACTTCCTCAGCATGGATATGTGGAACACATTATGCACGTTCGCCAGTTGCGGAGGTAGTGCAAGTCTATACGCCACCTGACCAATCCTTTCCAGAATTTCAAATGGCCCGATGAATCTGGGACTCAACTTCCCTTTGATCCCAAATCTTTGTATTCCCCTTGAAGGTGAGACCTTCAAGAAAACATGTTCGCCAACCTGAAATTCTAGTTCTCTCCTTCTCTTATCTGCATAACTCTTCTGCCTAGATTGTGCTATCTTTAGACATTCCCGGACAATTTGAACCTTTCTGACAGTCGCCTCAATTAAGTCAGGTCCAACCCATTGGTTCTCCCCAACCTCTTCCCAGCAAAGGGGTGATCTGCAACTCCTGCCATATAAGGCTTCAAATGGAGCCATCTTGATACTTGCCTGATAGCTATTGTTATATGCAAACTACATCAGGTACAACTGATTATCCCATCGCCCTCTAAAATCTAGCACCAGAGCACGAAGCATATCTTCCACAATTTGATTGGTCCTTTCGGTTTGTCCATCGGTCTGAGGATGGAAGGCAGTACTAAAGTTCAGCTTAGTACCCATTGCTGCTTGTAAACCCTTCCAGAAGTGTGAAGTAAATCTAGGTCCCGATCCGATATTATGTTAGATGGAACCCCATGCAATCTGACTACTTCCTTAACATATAGTGCAGCCAACACAACCACTGACCAGGTACTCTTGATCGGCAGAAGTGAGCCGACTTAGTCAATCAATCAACTATTACCCAAATTGCATCCATACCACCTCTAGTCTTGGGCAATCCCATGATAAGTCCATGCCGATACTATCCCACTTCCATTCCGGGATTTCTAGTGGTAGCAGTCCACCAGCTGTATGGAAATGCTCGGCCTTGACTTTCATGCATGTTAAACAGTACGATACGTGATCGGCCACATCCCTCTTCATGTTTGGCCACCAGTACGACCTTTTCAAGTCTTGGTACATCTTTGTTGCTCCAGGATGAATCGTGTACTTGGACTGGTGAGCTTCATTTAATAACCTCTTCTTGAGCTCTCCATGATCAGGGACACATGTTCTACCTCGGAATAGTAATCTTCCCTCAACTGATAGTGTGAAGTCAGGTCTTTGTTCTAACTTCTCCCTGATCTCAACTAAGAATGGATCCTCTCCCTGTTTCTCCTTGATTTCGGTCAGTAGATCGGATTGTATCTGGAGATTGGAGATCATTACTTGTTTTTCCTTCTTTCCCATGTCTAAGTTCAAGCTTGCAAATTGCTCCAGTAACTTCCATTCGCCCAGCATCATACTAGCTAGCATAGCTCCTGGTTGTCTACTTAGAGCATCTGCCACTACATTGGCTTTCCCAGGGTGATGCTGAATGGAAAAGTCAAAGTCCTTAAGGAACTCTAACCACCTTCTTTGTCTCATGTTAAGCTCCTTTTGTGAGAACAAGTATTTCAAACTTCTGTGGTCAGAAAAGACTTTAAATTGCTCACCATAGATATAATGCCTCCAAATTTTCAAGGCAAATACTACAGCTGCTAACTCCAGGTCGTGAACCGGGTAGTTCACTTCGTGGATCTTCAACTGTCTTGAGGTATATGCTATTACTTTTCCTTGTTGCATTAAAACGCATCCCAAACCTGTTTCAGAAGCATCTGAATAAATTTCAAATCCTCCCTCTTCAGTGGGTAAGGCGAGGACAGGAGCAGTAGTCAGACACTTCTTCAAGTTGTTAAAGCTTTCTTCACATTCATTGGTCCACACAAACGGATTTTCCTTCCGGGTCAGCTTGGTTAATGGCACTGCAATCTTTGAGAAATCCTTTATAAACCTTCGGTAATATCCTGCTAATCCTAAAAAGCTTCTGATCTCTGTGACGCTTGTCGGTCTTTCCCATTTCAGTACAGCCTCAACCTTTGATGGATCAACAGTGATACCATCCTTGGTTACCACATGTCCTAAAAAGGATACCTCCTCAAGCCAGAATTCACATTTACTTAGCTTGGCATATAATTCGTTCTCCCTTAAAATCTGTAATGAGATCCTCAAATGCTCCTCATGCTCTTCCTTTGTCTTGGAATAGATCAATATATCATCGATGAATACCACACAAATTTATCAAGATATGGGCGATAAATGCTATTCATCAACTGCATAAAAACTGCAGGGGTATTTGTTAGTCCGAAAGGCATAACAATAAATTCATAATGCCCATACCTGCTTCGGAAGGCTGTCTTGTGAATGTCTTCTCCTTTGATCCTCAATTGATGATAACCGGATCTGAGATCTATTTTAGAGAAGTATCTAGCTCCAGACAATTGATCAAACAACTCATCAATCCTTAGCAGAGGGTATTTGTTCTTGATGGTTAACTGATTTAGTTGTCTGTAATCTATACATAGCCTCATCGACCCATCTTTCTTCTTGACGAAGAGGACAGGTGCACCCCATGGCGATGTACTCGGTCGGATGAAACCCTTCTCTAACAGTTCCATCAGTTGCTATTTTAATTCCTTCAGTTCTGCGGGGGACATTCTATATGGTGCCCTAGATACTGGTGCTGCTCCAGGGGCCAACTCGATGGTAAAATCGACCTCTCGCTCAGGAGGAATTCCTGGCAAATCTTTGGGAAAAACATCAGCGTATTCGCTGACAACATGGATGTCCTCAACTTTGACTTCCTTCTTTGTGATGACAACAGCAGCAAGAAAGGCCATACAACCTTTCCTTATCATCCTTTTGGCTTGTAGTGCAGAAATAAGTGACAATCTCCTGCGGTTTCTATCACCTGTAAACACTAGTTTCGGGTAATGGCTAAAGGTTACCCGACTTCTCCTGTAGTTGATACTAGCCCCATGTTCAGACAACCAGTCTGCTCCCAGTATCACATCATACCCCTCCATATCCATACATATTAAATTTGCTTGTAGGTTTTGAGTTTCAACCAACACTTCACTAGAGGGTATATGGTTTGTAAGATTGGTGCCAGGACCAATCGGGGTTGACACAACTATTCCGGATTTCATTGGGACAGGTTTCACAGGTAGGGTATCAACAAATGTTTGAGATATAAAGGAATGCGTTGCTCCGTATCAAAGAGAACATATGCGGGTCGGGAGAGAATAGTGAGTGTACCTTCCACGATACCTCCTTCTTCAGCAGCTTTCGGTTCCTGGATAGCTTGCAATCGGCCTTGCCTCTTCTATCCATTCGGACACTTATCCTGAGGGGTTTGTTCTTTCAATATTGGGCAATCCGAGATCCTATGGTCACGACTACCACAGCGCAGACATCTCCCTTGTGCTCTCCAGCATTGTTTAGACCGGTGATTAGCTTTGTCACAGTGTTTGCACCTTTCTCTTGTCGTCACCACTATCTGTTTACCTATCTCCTTTGGCTTTTTATCAGTTGGTTCATTCACCCCGCCACTGGGCCTTTTCTTCCCAATGGTCGGCTGATACCTTCCTGTAGAAGACACTTGCTCCCTTTTGCGGGTTTTCCCATAATTCTTTCAGCAGTCTCCATGGCATCTTCCAGTAACTGAGCCTTCTTTACCATGTCAGCATAGGTTTGAATGTCCATTGGCGCCAGTTGAGTGATGAACTGGGGCCTCAAGCCATTCAGAAAGCATTTCGCCTTCATCCTTTCTGTCCCAATTAAGTGAACAGCATATCGGAACAGACGAGAGAATTAGGCCTCATACTCAGCCACATTGAGTCCTCTCTGCTTCAAAGCCGCAAATTCGGCTGCTTTCCGTTCTTGGACCCTCTCAGAAAAGTACTTGGTGTTGAATCGCTCAAGGAACTGAGCCCATGTTAGTTGTTGGCCATTCAGTGTTGCTTCTACCAACTCCCACCATGCTCTGGCAACCTTTTCCAATTGGAAAGTCGCCAGTAGTACTTTGTTCTGGTCTGTGCATTGCATGACCCTTCAAACCTAGGCGGATCCATATTCTGAAAATTCTGATGGAGATCACCGGCTCCACGGTTACCCCCACCCTGGGTAGCTTGTAGGATAGCCTGAGTTAAGTTCTGTATTGTTCGTTGCATGTCCCTAGCCTGGGCACGTTCAGCGGCCATTAAGGTAATAAGTACCTTCAAGATAATAATATGAGTCAGTCATCTAAATATATCACATGTGACTTCTATTCCCATGGCTCTACCCAAGCTCACATTAGGTACGACAGATTTTGACTCGTGTAATCTAGTTTCATTCTATGTTCTTATTCCCTTGGACCCTAAAGTTTAAAGCTCTGATACCAACTGTCACGCCCCGATATTTAGCAGCGGAATAAATACCGGGGGACGTGAACGATACAAATAGGTGTATCACAGTTGAGTAATGCAGAGTCACAATTGAATATAATATCACATTTGAGGCTATATTATGATCACCCAAAAGTATACTTTGTTTCATTCCATTCAACTAGATACAACCTTACATAAGAAAGAACCAACTAAAGGGTCCATTATTCAAATAAAACTTCTAGAAAAGTTCACTATTACATAGACTACTCAATTGTCTATTTCTAAACTATCATCTACTCATATGGCGGGTGCTCATCACTCTTGCCCTGCCCCATCGGACTCCACTGGTTCTTCATCACTTCCTGAAAAAGGGTAGGATGATAGGGTGAGCAAACTAGCTCAGTAGGATTTACATCTCAATATGGTGCGGGCACTAGTATACATGATTAACATTTTAAAAGGCAAGATATGAACATGATGCCAATGCATGCAATACTAACAGATCGAATAGCAGAGTAGAACGGATATCATTTCAGATCAAAAGTCGAGATGCATATATACAGTGGACAGATATTTCAAGAATAGAATCGTATCAAAAGAGATTGGCCATATTCAGACAGATATCATGCGTTCACATGATCAGACGTATCATACCAAATCATATCATATCAGATCAAATCAGACTTATCATATCAAACAAAGGCACATTCACACTAATCTTGCTTATTTGTTTGTGCTATGCCAAGCACCATGTCACGCCCCTCCAATTTAGCAGCAGAATAAATCGGAGGGAGACGCGAACAACGAGTATGGTAACGACAATTGCGCATACTTTCGCAAACATCAGAGCATCTAATGAACAATAATTGAAATAACTCTTGATTTCTTTATAAAATCACTAAGACTATTACAACCACTAATTCGGAGCCAATACATAGGGCTCGATGACATCATTACATTGGAAAGAAATCTAAAGCAATAACTACTAGACTCCATGGTACTAAGGTAACTTCATGAGTTGACTTCGGGTCGCTCATCACTCTAGTCTTGTCCCATTGGTACGTACAACATCATCGTCCGACTTATCTGAGACACAATAACAAATAACGAAGGGTGAGCGATAATGCCCAGTAGGACTTAAATCTCAGGATCAAGCATGCTTTAAGTGATTAATGTCTTATAAGCAGGATAACTAGAGAGAATAACGAGAAACATATAGCAAGTACTGGTACATGATAACGAGGAATATAACACAATGTACGAGAGTATAGCACGACAAGTTTGATATCGGATGGCCGTATAACCAGATAACAAGTAAAGTTGCACAACAGTGCACAAGTCACGATAGCAAGTGTTGGTCGATATTCTTTCAACCACGAGATTCAAGTAAACCAATAATTGACTGTTTGATTAATTGATTGCCATAGATTGAATCTTGCGTGTTCATGCGTTAGGTGTATGCCATCACCCTGATCATTAGACCCTCGCAAGTTATAGCCTTTTAGGTGCTCCTCCCAAGGACTAGACCGGGCCCTTATAATGTTGCCTAGCATAGTCATGTTTTCATCATAGACAATCAATTTAATGGCCAAATAGAGTACCAAGGAACAGATGAGAGTACTATATGAATAGACGAGATAGTAGAGTGAACGTGAATAGATGAGCGAGTAGAGTATAGATGAGAGCTAGTGGACATTGCACGTAATGCGACGAGTAAACAGGCGATAGTAACAGTTGCACAACACGCACACATGGTGTTGGCAGTCAGGTGGAACTCACAACCCTACCACTGGTCATGTTAAGCACAGGTCCAGAGGTCCGGCGTGATTCAAGATGAGAGCGAACTTCTAATAGCCGTTTGGATCATATCGATCCCTAAAGGTGTAATGGGTGTTAGGGTACAACCAGCTCGTCGACCATGTGGGAATCCATGATCAGAGGAGACTTACGGAGGCCTTGTACAAGAGTTCACTAGTCCGGAGAAAGGAATATCCGACGGAGAGTTCACCACAAACCAAGTAAAGTGTGTATATAAAAACAGGTGCTTGACGTTCTAGAGGAATTCTAGAACAGTGGAGCATTGATATCGGTATATAAACAACGCAAGAAACGAATACAAGTCCTTTAAAATATGGCAATTAATATACTTTATTGCAATAAATTACCAGATACATTAAGAGATATTTTATGCCAGATTTCAGCCATATATGGATGGTTCACGTGTGTGCATGTGAGAGAGAAATCATAGATAGAAATAAGTCGTGAATATGTATTTTAAATCATTCAATATGGCTCCATTTTTAAAACAAGTTTTTTACTGGGGGTATAACTGTAAAAAGGCGCAAGAATAATTTAGAAAGCAACAAAATAATTTTTATGGGTTTTCATCAAAAACATGTGAAGGCAACATAGGCCAATGAGGATTGCGACAGGGGTAGGCAGATCGCGACATGGGTACTATCGCGACGGCCTGGTGAACGCGACAGAGGCGGGAAAGGGTCGCGACAGGACTTGCGAATCAGGTACTGGGAACGCGACGGCTTACCTGTCGCCTTCTTGGTCGCGACGGGTAGGCTGTCGCAATCGGACCCTAGAAGGCGACATATCGGGCAGTCGCGATCTGGTGGTCTGCGCCTGACTCTGACAGGAGTCAGACCAGACATTGGATTGCGGACCAGAACATTTAAATTTTGAGACAGGGTCGTTCAGAAAATCATAACTAATTGTATACACGATGAAAAATCATGAAACCAGTTGCAAATTAAACTAGACATGTAAGGGTACTTCCAGTAAATCGGAATTAGAGAGAGAGCATGGTTCATATAGGGTTTGAACACAAGAAAGAACGAGTTATTCAGAACATGACACAGAGAGAAAGATCGATTAAATTCGATCAACATGCTCGATGAAATTTAGGGCTTTTAGGGGCAAAAGATGCCTAACATGCATCAGTTCCTACAGGAAAAATCTCGTAGCATGGGGTTGAGTATACCAGGAGATCAAGAGTTAAGAAGAGGGCTCGGGGTCATGTAAGTTGCAGAACATGAAAAATCAAGAACTAAAGATATGTTCGATGGAAAATTATGAAACTTGCGGGTTTTGTTCCTGATGTATGGAACAATCTACAGACGAAATATTAGGATTTTACCTTGTGAGAATGCCTACCTTTGACTCGATTTATCTTCTAGGGCTTAGAACTCCAAGAACAAAGGAAGAAGCTTGATGGATCTTCCTCTCCTCGATTTCTCCTCCTCCTTGGCCTCTTCCCCACGTCCAAGAACCCCTTTACACGAGCTAGGGTCGGCCATGAGGATTTAAGAGGTGTATTTAAATAAACACAAGTTCATATTCCTGCTACTACTCAAATTCCTCTTAATTCTGAGATTTCCTAACTCCACCTTTCCTCTCTTGCTTTCCAATCTCTAATTGGGTTAGGATAGTATCTAAATTCGTGCTAGGCTATATGGAGTAGGTTTAGGAATCCAATTCCAACTCTAATTGCCACTTTTATTGCTTTAATAACCCCTTTCCAATTAGGAGATAATTAAACTCCGAATTTAGGGTATTTTCCTATTATTCTTCTTTTAAAAATCTCTATTATGGCCCAATAAATTTTATATGGTCCATTTATCGAAGCCCATTATTTATTAGATTTTATCTTTTGGGATTTCCGTTTTTATTAGGAAATAATAGAGTTACGAATTTTATTACAATTTTCTTACCTAATTTATTCATGGACTATGAGAGGTCCATTGGTCCAATTCTGATAATGGGTAATTGTTTCATGATGTTGGAAGTCTCTCCGACATAATCGTTTAATTTATGGACGCGTTATCTTTCCGTGTTAACGGTTTTCCGACTTAGTTTCCTAATTTAGATAATTAGTCACATTGTGATGTACACTTGGCCAATAGGATTTTTTTCGTCGTACGAATTTCTTCGTGGAACACTTAGGGATAATATTTGGGGTTGATTTATAATTATTACGAAAATTTCCGGTGTATTCTTGCACATACGATAATGGTACGTATGTTTCTATTATTTCGTTTTTATAGAAATTTATTATTTCATTTTTTTTTAATACTGAATTTTCCGGGTTGCTACACACCAGAAGTCCATACTCCATCGGTTAATAAGTACGTTGGGGTGCTCCTCCCCAGGACCGGACCAAGCCCTTTTTTTTTGCACAAGCATTGGATCAAATTTGGACCGGAGTCCCACGTTGTGCCGAACAAACAGATTCATATTATGGCCATAGAGTTTCAATAACAAGCTCGTGGTAAAAGAAACATGATCATTCATAGAGTCAATGTATGACAAATAGCTCAAGAGAACAAGGCAGGATAATGACGTATCTTATGTTTCATAATTCATTAATGTCTTGACATGAGGTTGTTTCTAAAGACAGATCATATGCAGAACATGTGCTCTCAATTTCCCAAGATGGGTGTGCCTATTCGTGCAAATATGTAAGTGACGAGTTACGGATCTTTCCTATCATGTATGCAATTGACAAATGATTATTTGAACACCGGGAAACATGAAACTATTGAAACTCATATGCAATTATGACATTAACTCCACTAGCAAGTCCATACTAACATGTATTCATCCCCACATTCATATCATATTCTTATCTTATCAATTGACAATAAGCAAGATCACAAGATAATCCAATGGACATAAGATCAATCACCATTACACATTAGAATCGTATTCATATCATTACTATTTTTCAATGGGTTGGTTTATTTTAGGTCCATGCATACCATATAACATCATGCACATGCTAGTAGACATCATGAAATGATCAGACCCAAATTATGTAATTTTTTTGTAAGGGTAGTGTCGACACACCCCTTACTGGTGTCGACACAATGCTTCAAACACAAGACAAAATAATGCAAAACTGGTCAAGTAGTGTCGACACTAGTTCAGGTAGTGTCGACACTAGAGACAGCTTCCAGAAAACCTTCTGACCAATATGGGACAGTGTGTCGACACTAGAGGCCTTCCCAGAACACCTTGTGGGCTGTTTTGGGACAGTGTGTCGACACTAGATCAACTAGTGTCGACACTAGTGGCCCTCCCAAAAAAAAAAACATAAGTCAGGTGTAACCAGAAAACACGTCTCATGCAGTGATTCGCTTTCCCCACTTATAACTCTCTAACGAATGACATTTAGACAAAATATTCAACACGAAAGATGACGAGGACAACTAGTAGAAAAACTTTAGTGTTGAGAGTTTGATCAAATTCGCTCTCAAATCCCAAGAAAATATGTGAAGAACATAAAGCTAAGTACAACCCGAAATCACAGTATCATGCAGAGACTCTCTTACCATGCTCATAACACTCTAACGAAAGACTTTTGGATAAAACATCCAACATAAAAGATGGTCGTGACTTCAAGTAGAAGAACTTTTATGAAGGAAGTTTAGTCAAATTCGCTCTCGAATCACGTTCATAATAAGAAGAACGGGAAAAGCCCTAACTATGCACGACTTAAGGAAAACTACGAATACGCAATGTATACTCCATGAAATTGAGTCAAACCAAGTGCAAATGATCCTAGACTTGAAGATCTACATGATGGTGTTGGTTTTCTTTAATCTTGGCCCGAGAACACCTACCTTTGAACGCTAAGAACTCTCTGCAGATTTCTGGGTTGATGCAGAGCGAGGTTGAGGAAGACCACGATTTTCCCCAGCCGTTCTCCACTTCCCCAGTGCTCCAAACTTGCTACTCACGACCCCAACTTGTTGCTAAACCTTCCCCAAGAGTTTAGGGATGAGTTCTTATAGTTTTAGGGTGTAGTTATGAGTCCTAACGGGACTAGGAAAGGAGGCTGCGAATTCTGCTTCCTTCTTTCCCAAAATCTGGGATTCTCCCACCCAAAGGAGGTAGCAACGGTTTAGGAAACCACCAATTGGGGTTGGGTTCGGTTTTGGCTTACCTTACATGACTAATTACCTTAATTTTAACCCTAACTTGCCCTCTCTAATTATGGCATAACATACACAAATTTTTGGGAAATTTTCTGTCCCAATTTATTTTATATCCTTGAGTCAAATGTGCTCCATTGGCCCAATCTTGTTAATGGGTCATTAACATATGGTGTTGGAAGTCTCTCCAATATGTTTATTTAATTTATTCTCCTTTATTTCAAATTTTTTTTAAATCACTAAATTTTCGGGGTGTTACACTTGCGATTTACACCCCGAAAATGGGAAGAGCTCACCTACCTTCGCGAAGAACGCGTTATGCAGCGATCTCCCGGCGTTTCCCCTGCTTCTCCCGGACTCCCTGCAGAGAGGACACGCCGAAGATGCCAAAACCCAGCAGAAATCGACATAGCTCCTCCCCCTGGCCGAGCAGAACCCTTGTGTGTTCTGCTTGGCTGGGGTTATTTAAAAACCTGTAGCGGTTCAGAACGCGACGCATCGTGGCATCGCAATCAGGTCGCGACGGACATGAGTGTCGCCAACCTAACGCCCGCTGCCCTGGGCGCTACACGTGGCGCATATGCAGACGCTCAACGCACCAAAGCGGCCACATGAACGCGACGGCCGCCTCTGTCACGTTAAGAACATGACACACCTTCCTGTCGTGATGACAGGCTGAGGAATCTAGGGTACTGTCGGCCCAGTAAGCCCCAGAAACACACACACACATAGCACACAAGCCATATTGGCCTCACATTGGCCACCACAAGCGCTAAACACACGATCCACGAGGATCCAAAAAACGCGCGACGTTACAGTTCTAGAAAGTCTTAACATGCATTTAACAACCCATATGAAAGTTAAAACATGTTAACAGGATTTTTTTTAATTGATCTTAAGTTCATGATCATATTCTCTACTTATCGATTATCAACTTCTTGCCTTGTTATCAAACTTGCTAAAAATACATAGATACTTGCTAAAAATTGGTCATGCATGTTTTAGTACTCATGATACTTGCCATATATAGAGTTTCCATAAACGAAGTTTTTATAACTAGAGTTTCCATAATCGGATTCACACACGCACTGGAGTGATTCTTACGCGCGGCATGCGCATACACTCTAGCACGATAGAAAAGCCCCTTCTTGGCTTGTGGTGAACTCTCCGTCGGATATTCCTTTCGCCGGACTAGTGAACCCTTGACCAAGGCCTCCGTAAGTCTCCTCTGTCCATGGATTCCCACATGGTCGATTAGCTAGTTGTACCCTAACACCTATGATACCCTTTAGGGATCAATATGATCCAAACGGCTATTAGAAGTTCGCCCTTACCTGGGATCACACCGGACCTCTGAACCTATGCATAACATGGCCAGCAGAAAGGTAGTGAATTCCACCTGACTACCAACACCAAGTGCACGTGTTGTGCAACTGTTACTATCGCCCGTTTACTCGACATGTTATGTGCAATGTCCCTTAGTTCTCATCTATACTCTACTTGCTCGTCTATTCTCGTTCACTCTACTATCTCGTCTATTCATCTAGTGCTCTCATCTATTTCTTGGTACTCTCTATTGGCCATTAACTGATTGTCTAAAGTTAAACAACATAACCAATGCCAGCGTAATAGGGCCCAATCTGGTCCTGGGGAGAGTGCCCGAAAGTGTCATTTGCCATGGGAGTTAAATGATCAGGATGTCGGTATTACATCCAAGTGTCATACTATCAAGATTAATCTAAGACAATCAAAACAAAGTGTTATATTCTCTCATTGTCTTTTGACAATTAAGTTCTATACTCTCTCTCGGCTATCTTCGGATAACCAAAGTGCAATATTATTTTGATTGACGAAAGTTAATCAAAAGTGCTATACTATTTCGATTGATAAGAAAATCAATCAAAAGTGCAATTTACTCTCTATATGGCCAACTACTTCTCTCTCCTTACTATACATGTTACTTGCTATTGTTTGACAATGTCGTTATTTACTATTGCATTGTTATCGTTTTCTATCGTGACTTAACTTTTATCCTCGTGCTATACTTGATTCATCTGCTATCTGAACCAGGTGACTTGTGCTATTCCAATCACGTGCTATCATGCTTGACTCTCTCGCTCTCTATCTTTAGTTACTCTACCATTTAATGCATTAATTATTTAAAGTCTGCTTGAGCCTGAGATTTAAGTCCTATTGGGCGTTATCGCTCACCCTTCATTATTTGTCTTGTGTGCCTCAGGTAAGTTGGACTTTGACATCACACACACCAATGGGACAGGGCTAGAGTAATGAGCGACCTAGAGTCAACTCATGAAGTTACCTTAGTACCATGGAGTCTAGTAGTTATTGTTTTAAATTTCTTTCCAATGTAGTGATGTCATTGAGCCATATGTGTAGCTCCGAATTAGTGGTTGTAATAGTGTTAGTGATTTTATAATGAAATGAAGAGTTTTATTCAATTTATTATTCAATAGATGCTCTGAATTATTCAACTGTTGTACATTTTACTCGACTATGTACTTGGTTCACGTCTCCCCGATTTATTCCGCTGCTAAATTGGCGGAGTGTGACAGTTGGTATCAGAGCCTAGGATGTCCTTATTAGGATATTTTAGGTCTTAGGATGTTCTAGGTGAACTGCCATGACACGTGTCTAAGTCAACCACCCTACCTATGCGAGGATTAGGTAGAACCATGGTTAAGATTTGAATACAATCATCTATACGTATGTACTTATTCTTGAAGGAACTCTTAATGGACGCCGACATGAGACCAACTCAGAGGCTAGTTCTGGCATGTCAGCAAGCCGCCCAACTACTAGAAGAAGCTCTGGAAGCGACCAAGAGATTTAAAAAGTAGACCAATTAGAATGGGAAGAGAAGATATAACCCTGGCAAAGAGACAAACCAACAAAAGAAATGTAACAAGGAGTTCTCCCAAATCATCTGCCTTCATTGTCACAAGCCAGGTCATGTGGCTAGGGAGTGTTGGTGGAAAATTGGTGCATGCCTACGTTGTGGCGACTCAAGGCATCAGCTACAAGACTGCCCTCTTCTAAAGGAATCATCCATTAACACGAAAGATCTCAACTCTATGACAAAAGGGAACCAACCAAACAATGATAAGAGAAAGATAAAGAAGAATAAGAAGAACGACATACAATTAGCCCTTGTTCACAAGGGACGATGCCGGCGCTGCGATAGGAGGGGCCACACGTCGGAGGATTGCTGGTGGAAACAAGGAAAATATTTGCGATGTGGTAACTCGGACCACAAGATGAGAGACTGCCCACAATTAGAGAACCAACGTCATGAGCAAGATACACTGGAAGCCTTGGTGCGACTCTACTCAAATCCAGAAGTGGGAAATGGGGAAGGTACCTCTGAACTCACAATGATTAATACCTTTTTACAATGAATGATTCATATATGACCAAAGGAGTCGTGGAATTTGGGGACCAAATTCTTTTTAAGTGGGGGAGGATGTAGCAACCCGGAAAAAAAAAATTAATACTTCAAAAATTGGAGATAATAATTTCTTTAAATCAAAATAATAGAAACATATGTACCACTATCGTATGTGCAAGAATACATCGGAAAATTTCGTAAAAATTATAAATCAACCCTAGACATTATTCCTAAGTGTTCTACTAAGGAATTCAAGCAACGAAAAATCCGATTGGCCAAGTGTTTGTCACAATGTGATTAATTATCCAAATGAGGAAACTAAGTCTGAAAACCGTTAACACGGAAAAATAATGCATCCATAAATTAAACGAACATGTCGGAGAGACTTCCAACGTCATGTAATGATTACCCATTATCGAAATTGGACCAATGGATCTCTCAGAGCCAATGAATAAATTCAAGTAAGAAAATTAATTAAATTAAATAGAAAATCAAATAAAGAGAATTAAATAAAACCCATTAAATGAAAATAAGTAATGGGCCTTATTAAATGGACCCTTTAAATTTTAGTGGGCCAAAATAAAGATTTTTAAAAGAAGAATAATTGAAAAATATCCTAAATTGGCAACTTAAATATTACTTAAATAGAAAAGAGGCATTTAATGTATTAAATAAGCAATTTGAGTTAGAATTGGATTTCTAAACCTACCATAGTTGCTTGGCCACGAATTTAGCTCACATCCCAACCCAAATAGAAGTTCTCATGCTTAGAAAGGGAAGAGAAAATAGGAAATTCAGAATTAATAGGAGTTATAGTCCAAATAAAAAATAGAAAGAGGAGAAGCTTAAATACTCTCCTAAAACCCTTATGGCTGGCCCTAGCTCGTGCCAAGGGATTATTGGATGTGGAGAGGAGCCAAGGAGGAGGAGAATTCATGGGGAGAAGATCTCTTAAAGCTTCTACCCGAAGTTCTTCATGTTCTAGCCCTAGAAGAGGAAATCGAGTCAAGGTAGGCATTCTCCTGAGCAAAACCTAATTAATTTTGTCTGTAGATTGTTCCAATCCTCAGGAACAAAACCCCTCTTGTCTCATAATTTTTCATCGAACCAATCTTTTCCTCTTAATTTTTGAAGTTCTGTAACTAGCATGACCCCGAACCATCATCTTAATTCTAGATCTCCATGAATACTCGACCCCATGCCATGAAATTTTAACTAGAGTTACAGATGGATGTTAGGCATCTTTTGCCCCTAGAAGCCCTAATTTCCATCCATCCTACATCATGAATTAAATCGTGCATATTGATCTAGACGAGGTACTGTCGCGATTTAACCTTGACTTGTGTTGCAAGTTCCATACCTCTTTGTGAAGTCATTTTTAGACCAAGTGTTCAACATAGAACTTGTTACCCTATGAGTCTATTTTCATTTGACACTAGTTTTGTTAATTTTACTTTACTGTACCAAGAGTTTTAGCCTAAACATGATCACTGTGTCAGATTCATGTAGTCAGTAATAATACATTTTATTACCCAGTCAAACAACCTTTGTTTCTTAATTATTTTCTACTGTACAAAGTATTAGATGTAATCTAACTAACAAAGGTGGTTTCACCCGATTTGGATCATCCTAGCATTTGTTTTGAATTTTTAAACCCAAGGTGTCAAACCCAATCCAAGTCGGAGTTAGAAATAGGTAGAAAAAGCAACCCAAACGTCATATTCAGGTAGCGACAGGTCGACACGTCGCTAGCAGAATGCGACAACATCATGGTCGCGACCCATACCAAAAATCAGACAGTTTCATGGTCTTTTTCAGAAGGCTACAAGATGATGGTCGCCTTCATGTTCTGAAGGCGACAGGCAATGTGTCGTCTTCTGCCTATGTCCACTTAATCGGCCATAACTTTTTATATAGACCTCGGATTGACGAGCCGTTTTCTTTACTGGTTTCTTCATTCAAAGGGCTTAAATATGGTATATTCATGTGTGAGATTTTAATTAAACATCAATGAGTTTTGACCTAAGGAACTGAAGGGATAGGACTGCATTTGCCTTCTAAAGGGCGTACGTCTTGGTTTCCATCGTTTTGTGTCGTTCTTTGCATGTGTGAGTTTGATCTGTTGGGTTGAGTGTGAAAAACAAATCATTTCCCCTCATATTTTGATGATGACAAGCTGTGATTTTAATGCATAAAAATTGGAACATGTAAAATTCATCATCTAAAATTACAATATTCAAAAAAACATGTTTCCAAGCACATTTATCATTGATATTCATGATAATATATTTATCTAATGATTTATGTGTTTATTTTCTCAGGAACAAACATTTTCTGCAAAGGTAGTGTCGACACAACCATCCTTGGTGTCGACACAATGGTTCAGAACAAAGGCAGAAATGTGAAGAAAGTCCATCTCAGGTCGACACGAGTCCAAAGCAGGTCGACACTAGAGACAGATTCCAGAGAAATATGTGAACAGATTGCCATCTCAGGTCGACACCAAATCAGGCAGTGTCGACACTAGATAGCCTTCCCAGAAGGCCAGTTTTGCTGTCTGGGACAGCAGGTCGACACCACCTCATCTCAGGTCGACACTAGAGACCTCTTCCAGGGAATTGTTTTGCCAGTCTGGGACAGTGTGTCGACACACCTCAAGGGCAGGTCGACACACTCCGGAATCTCTGTGACTTAAACTCTCTCTTGGACACGTGGCACCCTAGGGAGATGTCAGATCAACATTGGATCATGTGCCCACGTACCCCAAGGGTATCTTTCGGATACTTAGGGTATAAATACCCTCTTAAGGGCAATCATCCCAAGAGAATCTCTTCAGAGCCTCCAAAAACCTGCAAGCGGCGGCAAGAGAGTCTCACCTCCCTGTTCTTGCTCTCTCTTGTGCTTCCACATCTCAATTCACCCTTCTCCAAGCACAAGGATCAAAGTTTGATCAACCTAAAGCAGTAGGATCAACTTCAAAGGAGCAGATCAAGTAGAAGCCAGCATTTGCAAACCTCTCAAGGAAGATCCCTCTATCAAAGTTGCAGAGCATCGGTCAAAGGACTTCAAGTGATCAAGATTCTTCCAATTCTGCCTCTACAAGGGAGTTTTCTTGAAGAACAAGAATTGTCAACCTCGAGTCTCAAGTCTTTCTTGTTTCTTCTTGGCTATTCTAGAAATTGTGCATAATTTGTTGCACTAATTTTCTTGAATTGGCCTTAATAGATCAGATCATTGCTAGAGGATCTGAATCTTGTTGTTTTTGTTCTAGCATGTGGTTGTGAGCCTTTGTGCTCAGGTTTTTTAGTCATCGTACTCAAGTTGGGTTGTTGAGCAGTCTTGCTCAGAGTCTAGAGTAGTCTTGCTCTAGGTAGTGTGTGAGTTGTCTAACTCAGTTGTGGAGTTGTCAGGCTCCAGTGTGGGTTGTGTAACCCAGGTTGTTTAGTGGATCCTCACTGTGTGTGAGGGGTGGATGTAGGAGTCACATGGTGTGATTTCCGAACCACCTAAAAATCTCTGTGCATTGGTCTCTTTGTGGTTTGAATTTTCTCCTCGCTAGATGAATGCATAGGATCGTTTGAATCTATCTAATCAACTTGTTTACTCTCTCCAATTGCTTAACTCACTTAATTCTCTTCAGATCTGTTAGGGCTGCCAACGGGTCGGAGTCGGAATCGGAAATGGTACTTTCCGCATCCATTTCCTATAAGACAATCGGAAACGGGTCGGAAACGGAAACTAATCGGAAACATTTTGTGATCAAATGGTAGATGTATATAGTATTAGAAGCAATGGTAAAAGAGATGTCTTTCATAATAATATGTATAATACATACTACGACAGAGATAAGTTAATTATATTCTATTTACAAATTAAAGAGAAGCTAAAAACTTAGTCTAAAGTTTTTTAATATTAAGAAATAAGATTTTAAGAGTATATATTTTGTAAATAAAATACAAAATATATCTTATCGCAAACGGAAACGGAAAATCGGAAAATAATCGAAAACAGAAAAACGGATACGGAAAGGTCGGAAACGGATCGGAAAGTCGGAAATCGGATATCCATTGGCAGCCCTAAGATCTGTGAAATTTGCTCTCAATCTAACTCTGATTCAAAGGACTTTCAAAATTGGTTTTAGCTTTCGCAATAGTTGACATAAATCTATTCAACCCCCCCCCCCCCTTCTAGATCTTGTCCACATCTTTTATCGATCCTTCAATTGGTATCAGAGAGGGTTTACACTTGATCTGATATGATCTGAGTAGTTTCTGAGTGTTCTGTGTTGCTTGTTTGCTTGATTTTTGTTTTGTTGAGTGTTTCCTTCTTTGCACCTTCTGTTTAATTAAATGGATTCCAGAGGATTCATAGCTGAGGGTCATTCCATAAATAGGCCACCATTCTTTAATAGAACGGACTATTCTTATTAAAAAAATAGAATGCAAGTATTTCTAAGGGCCCATAATTATGAAATCTGGAAAGTAGTGGAAGTAGGTCCCTATGAGAACCAGGGAGAGGAAGAAACCTGGACTAGGGAACAAATAAGAAGAGCTACATTGAATTATAGTGCCATGAACATGATTCAATGTGTTGTTCACCCCAAAGAGTACTTAAGAATCTCAATGTGCAAATCTGCCAAAGAGATGTGGGATAAACTTGAGTTACTCTATGAGGGAACATCTCAGGTTAAAGAAACCAAGGCTAACATACTTGTCTCTGAATATGAATTGTTCATGATGAAATCTAACGAGACAATCTCTGAAATGTTTGCCAGGTTTATGATCATAGTCAATGGACTGAAGGCCTTAGGTAAGGACTACACTGATGCTGACTTGGTAAGAAAAATTCTACACTCTCTATCTTCAATTTGGCATACAAAGGCCACTGTCATTGAAGATTCTAAAGACTTGACCAAAATCTCTTTGGATGAGTTGATAGGATCCTTAATGACATATGAAATTAATCTAAAGAGAAATGAGGAACATATAATCAAAACCAAGCAGTAGCATTAAAGGCCTCATCAAGTAACAAAGACAAAAGTCAAGATAAAACCAGTTCTGATGAGTCTGAGTCAAATGAGGATGAAATTGCCCTCATGACCAGACAATTCAGAAAATTCTTGAAATATAGAAAAGGAAAATTTTCTGGTAAAAAGAAATACTCTTCAGGTAAAAGAAACACATCATTTTCTAATGCAAACTCTAACAAGAATCAAAAATCTGACGAAGTTGTCATATGCTACAGGTGCAACAAGCCAGGACATATGAAGGGAGAATGTCCTGAAAACAAGAGAGAAAAGCACAAGAAAATTCACAAATTCAAGAAGCCGAAGGCCATGGTAGCCACTTGGTCTGATGAAGACTCAAGTGAAGAAGAAGAAGAAAAATCCTCAAGCTCTGGAAGTGAGGAGATTTGCTTCATGACAAACAACTCAGATGGAAAGGTAAGCACTTCTTTTGAAGATTTTTCTGTTGAAGATTGGCAGGATGTTTATGCTGAATTAGTTGAAAAATATTCTGAAATGAGGAAAGAAAATAAACATCTCAAAAAGAAAATTGAAAACATTTTTCATAACCAATCTTCAAACAACAGAATTTGTGAATTAGAAAATGAAGTAATAGAATTGAATGAAGAAAAAGAAAATCTTCTGAATTTGATTGATGAACTTAAGCTAGCTTCTCAAAAGGCCACCAATGAATTCAAAGACTTATCTGAAAAGCTGGAAAAAGAAAATCAAGATAAACAACAAAAGATTGAAGAAATCAAAATCTTGGAAAACTAGCTAAGACAAAAAGATGAAGTCATTGAAACATTCACAAATGGCAAAGATAATTTGGAGGCCTTGTTGGGAACAAATATGAAATCAATCTCTCATGGACTAGGGTTTGATAAACAAAAATCTAAGAAAGACAAATCCGATGAAAAGAAGGATAAAGCACCACTAATCAAATTTGTTAAGGGCCCTAGTCTTGAAAATACAGAAGTCAAACAAAAATCAAGCAAAACACAAAAAGGTTCAAAAACTCAGAACAAACACAAGACAATCAGGTCGACACAGTCACCTGACAGGTCGACACCAGTCCACAAGAAGAAGGCTTCTGTGGCTGTTGTGTCGACACCAGTCAAGGACAGGTCGACCTGTTCAACATCAACCAAGAAAAACCATAAAATAAAAAATTTAAATAAAAATTTAAAAAATGAGAAAAATCTGAAGAAAATCATTGATAAAAAACCTTGGACCTCCAAGACAGCATATCAAGCTGATTGGACCAATTCTTGGAGCCAATGGTATAACAATCCATGTTGGTATCATCCTCAATTTTTCTATCCAAACTTTCTGATGTACCAACAAAATCTTTGGATTCCACCTCCTCATCTGAATTCTCATACTCAAATGAAAAACACCCCTCCTATCAAAAATAAAAACACTGGTGTTTTCATCCCAAAAGAAAAGAAGAAAGTGAAAAAGACAGAGAACACCAAAGTAATAAAACCAAAATCAAAAACAAGTCAAATTTGGGTGAGAAAAGATTTGATAATGTTGTCCAAACTTTCTGATGGTCCCAACTCTGTTTGGGTACCAAAATCTTCTCTCCACTAATTATTTTTGCAGGAAGGTCGTGCATCCAATTCAAATGTGTGGTTCCTTGACAGTGGGTGTTCACGACATATGACTGGAGATAGAGCCAAATTTTCTTTCCTGCTAGAGAAGGAGGGAGGTTCAGTAACATTTGGAGGTAAAAATAAAGGAAAGATCATAGGATCTGGAAAGGTTGGTCAAACTTCCTCAAACTCTGTCGATAATGTTTTATTAGTTGATGGTCTAGATTACAACTTGCTCAGTATCAGTCAACTATGTGACAAAGGTCACAAAGTTGTGTTTGAATCTGATTTTTGCAAAATAATTGATTCATCAACTGATAAAATTAAATTTTTTGGAAAAAGGGAAAACAATGTCTACATGATCGACCTTAATAAAAACTTTTCTAAAAATCTCTGTTTTGTTGCAAATAAAGATGAAATTGCATGGACTTGGCACAAAAGACTTGGCCATGCAAGTTTCAGAACAATGAATAAATTGTTAAGGCTGAATTTGGTTAAGGGTCTTCCTGAATCTTTCTCTAACATTGAAAGTCAAGTTTGTGGGATCTGTGCCCAAGGAAAACAAACAAGGAAATCTTTTAAGACCTTCAATGAAGTACTCACATCTAGGCCACTAGAACTACTCCACATGGACCTTTTTGAACCAACAAGAGTTCTAAGTCTAAGTGGCAAAAGATATGGGTTTGTAATCATTGATGATTTTACCAGATTTACTTGGGTTATCTTTTTGTCCCACAAAAGTGATTCTTGCCTTGAGTTCAGGAAATTCTGTACCACTGCCTTAACAAATTATTCATATAAAATTAAAAATATTTTGACTGATCATGGGGGTGAATTTGAAAACCAATCTTTTTCTGATTTGTGTGCTGAACTTCATATATTCCACAAGTTTTCTTCACCAAGAACTCCAGAACAAAATAGAGTTGTGGAAAGAAAGAATAGAACTCTTGTGGAAATGGCTAGATCCATGCTCCTTGAGAGTAAGTTGCCCAAATCCTTCTGGGCTGAAGCTGTAAACACAGCAAATCACATTCTAAATAGAGCCTTGATCAGACCAAAAATCAGAAAAACCCCCTATGAATTATTGAAAAACAAAAAGCCAACTGTTTCTTATTTCAAAACCTTTGGGTGCAAATGTTATGTACACAATAATAATAAAGAAAATATTGACAAGTTTGAAGCTAAAAGTCAGGAAGCCATCTTCCTTGGCTATTCTGAAGTGTCAAGAGCTTTCAAAGTGTACATTTTGAAAAACAAAACTGTTGAAGAGTCTCCTCATATTATATTTGACACCCATTGGATAATATAGTTGGTAATTTGAATGATAGAGTTAGGACTAGATCATCTTTCTTGCTTGCAATTGAAGAAGACCCACTAGCTCTAATTTCCCAGATTGAACCAAAGTCAATTGATGAAGCTTTATCAAGTTCTGATTAGATTAATGTCATGCATGATGAACTTCATCAATTTGAAAGAAATCAAGTTTGGGAATTAGTACCTAGACCTAGTGACCAAACAGCCATTGGCACTAGATGGGTCTTCAGAAATAAACTGAATGAATCTGGTCAAGTCATAAGAAATAAAGCTAGGCTAGTTGCAAAGGGATACAATCAAGAGTTTGGAATTGATTTTGAAGAGTCATATGCCCCTGTAGCTAGACTAGAAGCAGTTAGGATTTTTCTTGCTTTTGCATCCTCCATGAAATTTAAAATCTATCAAATTGATGTTAAAAGTGCATTTCTTAATGGATATATAAAGGAAAATGTTTTTGTTGAACAACCTCCTGGATTTGAAAGTGAAAAACATCCTAACCATGTTTTCAAGCTTCATAAGGCTCTATATGGTCTTAAACAAGCTCCGAGAGCTTGGTATGACCGTTTGAGTTCTTTCTTGCTTGAAAAATGATACTCTAGAGGAACTGTTGATCAAACATTGTTCACAAAAACAGTCAATAATCAAATAATTGTAGTCTAAATTTATGTTGATGACATAATATTTGGATCAACCAATAAAGGCCTGTGTAATGAATTTTCCAATCAAATGAAAAATGAATTTAAAATGAGTTTAATGGGAGATCTAAAATTTTTCTTGGGATTGCAGGTTAACCAAACTCATGAGGGGATCTTCATCAGTCAAACCAAATATGTCAAAGAACTTCTGAAAAGGTTTGACTTTCAGAACCTCAAGCACTCCAACACACCAATTGCTATAAATGCTAAACTAGAAGAAGACTCAAATGGTAAGTCAGTAGACCCAAAGACCTACAGAGGTATGATTGGTTCTCTACTTTATCTTACAACTTCTAGACCTGATATTCAATTTAGTGTGTGTTTGTGTGCTAGATTTCAATCAAATCCTAAAGAAAGTCACATGCTAGCTGTCAATAGAATTTTCAAATATCTTGTTGGAACATGTGATTTAGGAATTTGGTATCCTGCTAATTGCAAGTTAGATTTGATTGCCTATTGTGATGCTGACTATGCTGGTTGTAAATTAGATAGAAAAAGCACAAGTGGCTTGTGTTTATACTTAGGTGGGTGCCTAATCTCTTGGGCTTCTAAGAAGCAACATTCAGTTGCTCTGTCCACTGCAGAGGCTGAGTATGTTGCAGCAGGTAGATGTGGAACTCAAATCCTTTGGGTGAAACATCAACTTCTTGATTACAACCAAGAGTTAGGTTGTGTTCCCATCCTTTGTGATAACACAAGTGCAATAAATCTGTCTAAAAATCCCATTCAGCATTCCAGAACTAAGCATATTGAAATTAGGCATCATTTCTTGAGAGATGAGGTAGCAAAGAAATCATTTGAACTCCATTTCATAGAAACTGAAAAGCAAATTGCTGACATTTTCACAAAACCCCTTCCTGACAGTAGATTCTCATCCTTAAGGAGGGAACTTGGTCTTTGTAAATGTCCATTGGGATTGGGTTGAGTGTTAGGCATTTCCTGAGGGGGAGTTCATTGCATCATCATACTCATTTGCTTCCTTGATTCATCATATTTCTCTCCACTTCACCTCTAATTCTTTTGGTCAATGAACACTTCACCTCACATTGTGTTGAACTTCTTGGTATATCAAATGGTGATTTGAAGAAGGACAAGTTCTGCTTGTCTGGACACTTTCACTATGCGAGAGTATATGTCTCCGCCAAGTACCAAGAAATGAATATGCAATTGTTGAGGGGGAGCTTTTGTTGTTCAAAGAGAATTATTTCTGATTTCAAAAACTTGCATATCTCTATTCTGATGAAAAATGGTTGAAATCATCATCTCAGGGGGAGCTAGAAAATTCACAAGTCATACATTTTGAAAAATTCAAAACTTCTCTTGCATTACATCAATTTCCATGCATGATGTCCTCATTCAGGTGTCTAGAGTCTCAAAATGATCATTTGAGTGATCTATTATATTCATTTATCAACTCTCACCTATATTCTTCAAAATAATAGAAATTCAGACTTCTTTCAAAGACTGAAGGATAATGTGTGCATTAAATCTAAACATGTTTTTGTTTGCAATTGATGTTGGATATAGATGATTTTTTTTTTTTTGTCAAAAATCTCCAAAATTTGTCAATTCAACAGAGCAATGGCACATGTGCTGAGAAACTGCACACCTTCACAATGAATGAAGTGCCATGTATGTCATGAGGCACTAATGCTATCTCTGTTCAAAGGGGATTAAAATTCAAAAAAAAAATGAAAAGCAAAATAAATATGTTCTATTCCTTTTTGATGATGACTGAGTAACTGGAAATATTGGCGTCTAAAAAACATATATTTTCATGTCAAAAGGTCATCATTTACCCCTTTGAGACTTGATAATGGATAAATCTTTAGTATCCAAGGACTATAGTGTTTGAAAAGCATTAGTTCTTGAGTGAACAAGATATATCTCATTTGATAGTTTGTTTCAAAAACAAAATGTGTATATCTTTGGAGAATTGTCTTTAAAAGAATCACTATTATCCATCATCAAATTGTTCTTAAAAAGATTGTTTATTTTCAACACACTTGTTTTTAGTCTAAAAGATTTTTTTTCTTTGGACTTGAAGAATATGGTAGTGTGTAGTTGATTTATTAAATGTACTATATCCCTCAAATTATCATTTTAATGACTCAAGTCACTGAATGTTCATATCCTGTTTGATATTGTGTAAAGCTTGAATTGTGTTGAATTTTTGCAAAATTTAACAAATGAATTTTTCAGTCTCTTAAATATCCTTGAAATGATTATTCCACTCATTGATTATCATTATAAAGATGTCCCAAAAGTCACATAATTTTTCCATACTCAAATCTAAATTTTTCATCAGGCCAGGTCGACACTACTCCATCTAGTGTCGACACACTTTGACTCAGGTCAACACTACCATCCTCTAGTGTCGACACTGACCCCCCTGCCAGACTCATTTAAACTGTGGGCGCCGGTTAAGCGCAAGTTGTTCCTGCGGGGTAGGTTATCCAAAACCCCTCTTTTCTCTTCTCCAGGTCGACCCGACGATCACATTCTTCCTGGAATCCGGCAGGATTTTGAATCCTTTCCACCTCTTCTCTCCTCCATACCATCTCCATCTGTCGTCTCTCATTCCTCTCTCTCTCCATCATCCCCGATTCCACTCTGCTTCCATGGCACCCAAGCAACTTCCTCGCTGTGGAGCAAAATCAAGGGCTTCGGCAAGACCAACTCCGGCAGATGATGTTCCTCCTACTGAGAGGAGAACCAAGCGTCGCCATGATCCTGCAGAGCAGCCAGGATCTTCATCTGCTAAGAGAGGTAGGGCATCCTCTTCTGGTCAAGGTCGAGGGTCTATGTACCCTAGGAGGAAAACCCTAGACACTTCTCCTGAAGTTTCTAAGAAGTCCTCATCTTCATCCTCCTCCTCATCCTCATCCTCATCATCAGAGTCCTCCCAGCCCTCTAGGAGACCTCCTTCCAAACCCCTAAGTGTCGGGAAGACCATTCTGAAACCCAGGGCAGTGGATTTGGATGACAGTGAACTCATTGCTGCATTTCCTGAAGTCTTGAACTTTTTCAAATTCCAGTCTTGGCAGTCTTTCATATCAGAATTTTGTATCCTTTACCCTAGACTTGTACAAGAATTCTATCAGAATTTGGAATGCACAGATGAAGGGTACAAGTCCAAGGTTAAGGGAATTGTCATAGACATGCCAACAGACATAGCAGCCTCTATTTTCAAGATCCCAGATGAAGGTGAAGACTACCATCACTTTGAATTCAACCTTCATGAAGCCTACACCATAATGACTGGTTTGCCTGCAGATGAGACTGATATTAAGCAAACCCATGTCACAAAATTCAATACCAACACCTTTCCCCCTGTGTTGAGGCTTACTCATCACATGCTCACTACCATCATCACACCTCAAGGTGGTGGGAGAGATAGGCTTACAGATATTCAAAGGTTTGTGCTGTATTGTATGAGCAAGGACATCAAGATAAATCTCCATGTCATCATGTACCAGATTATCTCTGAGACCACTAGAGCAGACTTGCATAGATCCCTTCCATATGCAGCCCATCTCACTCAAGTATTCAAACACTTTGGTGTGTCTTTAGAGAATGAAAAATCTGATAAGATTCCTAAGTCCAACATCTATTGCTTTAAGCATGTTCAGAAATTCATGGGCTTTAGGATTGTTGGTGATCAGGTAAGGAGAGGGCCAACTGCAGTAGAGGCCCCTGTGGCTCAGGAGGATCAGCCTCCAATTCAAGAGGAACAGCCTCCAGTTCCAGAGGAACAGCCTCTAGCTCCAGAGGATCAGCCTCAAGTTCATGAGGACCAGCCTCCCATAAATGAGGATCAGTCTCATGTAGCAGATGAAGTTGAGGAACCTTTCATTGCCCCTCATTCTCCTCAACCTCAGCCCTCCTCCTCCATGAATCTTGAACCTGAAATCCCATCATTTTCTCCACCACCTCCAGTTCAAGCATCCTCTTCCTTTGGTGGACCTTCTATTCCACCAGAGTTGTACACATTCCTAAATGACAAGTTTGATACTTTGAACACATCTATTCAAACCATGTCAGCAAATTTTGAATTGAGGATTCAGAGATTGGAGAACACAGTATCTGCTAAATTCATTGAGCAAAAGGCAGCCTCAGACTATGCTGCCCAAAGGTTCAACAGATTGATTGGAATAATGGCAGATGCTTCGATTGAGCTGAAGGAGCACCAACAAAAGCTGGAAACTGTTCTTAAGGGAATTTTGGCAAATTCACAAGCTGATGTATTCAACACCAAGCAGACACTATCTGAGATAAGCAAAACAAGACTATCATTTGCACATCTAGTTGATGATCTGGAGAGCATGAAGAATCTCTCTGCTCACATAGATGGAGAGATGTCTGCACTCAAGAAAGAATTCAAAGTCTTGAATAGGCCTGGTTGGTCAGCTGGATCTTCATCTTCTTCACAGCCAAGGTCAAATGAGTTCAGTGCACTTCAAGCTTCAATGTCAGAAAATTCAGAAAGAATGGAGAATCTTCTACACACTAGACTCTCAACCATCCAAGCCCAAATGAAGTCTAGTCTAACTTCAATGAAAAAGAGGCTAACGGATATTGAGACTATTTTGTTACCCATTCCTCCTCCTCCTCCTCCTCAGTAATGTAACTTCTTTTGATAATGTCAAAGGGGGAGAAGTTTGTTTGAAATTGTAATGTTCACATCTTGAATGAAATGAAATGAATAAAAATTTTTGTGCATATCTATGTGCCTTGAATGTGATTGCAAATATTTTGAATGAATTTGAATGTGATGAATGCTTGTCAAGCTGCTTGACCTGTGTATTTCAAATGTGTATAAATCTCAATGTCACTAAAAAATGTTCAAAGGTCCTTGACACGTACAAATAAAAGAATTTGAAAATGCTTGAAATCACATCTCATTGAAATCTTCCAATTCCAAATGAACTTAATGTTGCCATCATCAAAAAGGGGGAGATTGTTGGGTTGAGTGTGAAAAACAAATCATTTCCCCTCATATTTTGATGATGACAAGCTGTGATTTTAATGCATAAAAATTGGAACATGTAAAATTCATCACCTGAAATTACAATATTCAAAAAAACATGTTTCCAAGCACATTTAGCATTGATATTCATGATAATATATTTATCTAATGATTTATGTGTTTATTTTCTCAGGAACAAACATTTTCTGCAAAGGTAGTGTCGACACAACCATCCTTGGTGTCGACACAATGGTTCAGAACAAAGGCAGAAATGTGAAGAAAAGTCCATCTCAGGTCGACACGAGTCCAGAGCAGGTCGACACTAGAGACAGATTCCAGAGAAATATGTGAACAGATTGCCATCTCAGGTCAACACCAAATCAGGCAGTGTCGACACTAGATAGCCTTCCCAGAAGGCCAGTTTTGCTGTCTGGGACAGCAGGTCGACACCACCTCATCTCAGGTCGACACTAGAGACCTCTTCCAGGGAACTATTTTGCCAGTCTAGGACAGTGTGTCGACACACCTCAAGGGCAGGTCGACACACTCCGGAATCTCTGTGACTTAAACTCTCTCTTGGACACGTGGCACCCTAGGGAGATGTCAGATCAACATTGGATCATGTGCCCACGTACCCCAAGGGTATCTTTCGGATACTTAGGGTATAAATACCCTCCTTAAGGGCACTCATCCCAAGAGAATCTCTTCAAAGCCTCCAGAAACCTGCAAGCAGCGGCAAGAGAGTCTCACCTCCCTGTTCTTGCTCTCTCTTGTGCTTCCACATCTCAATTCACCCTTCTCCAAGCACAAGGATCGAAGTTTGATCAACCTGAAGCACTAGGATCAACTTCAAAGGAGCAGATCAAGTAGAAGCCAGCATTTGCGAAGCTCTCAAGGAAGATCCCTCTATCAAAGTTGCAGAGTATCGGTCAAGGGACTTCAAGTGATCAAGATTCTTCCAATTCGGCCTCTACAAGGGAGTTTTCTTGAGGAACAAGAATTGTCAACCTCGAGTTTCAAGTCTTTCTTGTTTCTTCTTGGCTATTCTAGAAATTGTGCATAATTTGTTGCACCAATTTTCTTGAATTGGCCTTAATAGATCAGATCATTGCTAGAGGATCTGAATCTTGTTGTTTTTGTTCTAGCATGTGGTTGTGAGCCTTTGTGCTCAGGTTTTTAAGTCGTCGTACTCAAGTTGGGTTGTTGAGCAGTCTTGCTCAGAGTCTAGAGTAGTCTTGCTCTAGGTAGTGTGTGAGTTGTCTAACTCAGTTGTGGAGTTGTCAGGCTCCAGTGTGGGTTATGTAACCCAGGTTGTTTAGTGGATCCTCACTGTGTGTGAGGGGTGGATGTAGGAGTCACATGGTGTGATTTCCGAACCATCTAAAAATCTCTGTGCATTGGTCTCTTTGTGGTTTGAATTTTCTCCTCGCTAGATGAATGCATAGGATCGTTTGAATCTATCTAATCAACTTGTTTACTCTCTCCAATTGCTTAACTCACTTAATTCTCTTCAGATCTGTGAAATTTGCTCTCAATCTAACTCTAATTCAAAGGACTTTCAAAATTGGTTTTAGCTTCCGCAATAGTTGACATAGATCTATTCAACCCCCCCCCCTTCTAGATCTTGTCCACATCTTTTATCGATCCTTCATGATCAATTCTAGGAAGGTTCTAGAAAGTCTTAACATGTATTTAACAACCCATATGAAAGTTAAAACATGTTCACATGATTTTTTTTAATTGATCTTAAGTTCATGATCATATTCTCTACTTGCCGATTATCTACTTCTTGCCTTGTCATCAAACTTGTTAAAAATTGGTCATGCATGTTTTAGTACTCATGATACTTGCCATATATAGAGTTTCCAAAAATGAAGTTTCCATAAACGAAGTTTTTATAACTAGAGTTTTCATAATCGGATTCACACACGCATTGGAGCGATTCTCACGCGCGGCATGCGCATACACTCTAGCACGATAGAAAAGCCCCTTCTTGGCTTGTGGTGAACTCTCCGTCGAATATTCCTTTCACCGGACTAGTGAGACCTTGACCAAGGCCTCCGTAAGTCTCCTCTGTCCATGGATTCCCACATGGTCGACGAGCTGGTTGTACCTTAACACCTATGATACCCTTTAGGAATCAATATGATCCAAACGGCTATTAGAAGTTCGCCCTTATCTGGGATCACACCGGACCTCTGAACCTGTGCATAACATGGCCAGCAGAAAGGTAGTGAATTCCACCTGATTGCCAACACCAAGTGCGTGTGTTGTGCAACTGTTACTATCGTCCGTTTACTCGACGTGTTATGTGCAATGTCCCTTAGTTCTCATCTATACTCTACTCGCTCGTCTATTCTCGTTCATTCTACTATCTCATCTATTCATCTAGTGCTCTCATCTATTTCTTGGTACTCTCTATTGGCCATTAACTGATTGTCTAAAGATAAACAACATAACCAATGTTAGCACAATAGGGCCCGTTCTGGTCCTGGGGAGAGCGCCCGAAAGTGCCATTTGCCATGGGAGTTAAATGATCAGGATGTCGGCATTACATCCAAGTGTCATACTATCAAGATTAATCTAAGACAATCAAAACAAAGTGCTATATTCTCTCGTTGTCTTTTGACAAACAAGTGCTATACTCTCTCTCGGCTATCTTCGGATAACCAAAGTGCAATATTATTTTGATTGATGAAAGTTAATCAAAAGTGCTATACTATTTCAATTGATAAGAAAATCAATCAAAAGTGCAATTTACTCTCTATATGGCCAACTACTTCTCTCTCCTTGCTATACATGTTACTTGCTATTGTTTGACAATGTCGTTATTTGCTATTGCGTTGTTATCGTTTTCTATCGTGACTTAACTTTTATCCTCGTGCTATACTTGATTCATCTGCTATCTGAACCAGGTGACTTTTGCTATTTCAATCACGTGCTATCATGCTTGACTCTCTCGCTCTCTATCTTTAGTTACTCTGCCATTTAATACATTAATTATTTAAAGCATGCTTGAGCCTGAGATTTAAGTCCTACTTGGCGTTATCGCTCATCCTTCGTTATTTGTCTTGTGTGCCTCAGGTAAGTTGGACTTTGACGTCACACACACCAATGGGACAGGACCAGAGTGATGAGCGACCTAGAGTCAACTCATGAAGTTACCTTAGTACCATGGAGTCTAGTAGTTATTGTTTTAAATTTCTTTCCAATGTAATGATGTCATTGAGCCGTATGTGTGGCTCCGAATTAGTGGTTGTAATAGTCTTAGTGATTTTATAATGAAATGAAGAGTTTTATTCAATTTATTGTTCAATAGATGCTCTGAATTATTCAACTGTTGTACATTTTACTCGACTATGTACTTGGTTCACGTCTCCCCGATTTATTCCGCTGCTAAATTGGCAGGGCATGACAACCCTCCTCATACCGATACGATTATACCAATACTCATCGGTACAAAGAGCGTCGTCACAGTGGGATAGTAACCCAACACTAAACGATAAGGTTGATATGTCCATGAATATTAAATGAGTACAGCGGAATTAAATAAATAATTAAACTTCATTCCATCATCATCACACATTCCACAGTCTATATAGCAAAAGAAAGTGCTAGAGTCCACATTATTACAACTTGAAAAGAACTACATTGTCCATATGAATAACATTATTCAACTATGAAATAAAACAACTACAAAAAGAAAGTCTCCACAAGTAACTACCCTTTGAATGCGGCGTCGACCTTCACTATTCTCTCCTCAGCTACAGAAAACCTGTCACACATGTACGCCGAAGCAAGTATGAGTCTTACAAGACTCAGCAAGTAATCTAAAACATCAACTTTATACATATCACATACACACTAAGCTACTAACAATAATGAACACATGTTATCATTCTAACCATAACAATTTACATGGCACATGCTTCTTATGTTCAATTACACATAATTCACCCAAACACATTTCTAATTAACACATGCTCATATTAAAACATGGAAGATAACATACACCTACACAAGTTCTCTATACATGGAATGTCCTATGATACATGGTTCAAATCTTTATCATATCATTGCACAATTTTTACCAATTTAAAACATAAGGTTATGTACAAGATAATGAATACTCCTAGCATGGTATCTAGCCAATTTCTCATGCAATAATATCATTTCATCACACATTTAACTTGTTGTTTTAATGTATAAATTATCATACTCTTATGACACTTGCACATGCTTTTTAATAACTACACAACATGATACTAAACATTCTATCATAATTAGGCATAATCATATTAGTACATACATGACATGCACATATGCACTCCCAAACACCTATCATTTAACATGATTTATTAATCTAAACATTATCCATATCATTGAACAACTCCATCAACTAGAACATGGAATTAAGCATAAAGTAGATAGTAACCTAACATGATATCTAATCATAATTCACATGCATTTTTCTCATTTATCTACACATTTCATTTGTCATTTTAGTATGAATAAATCACAATGATATCACCTTTACTAAACATGGATTGAAGATCTAAAACATATTCAATTTGGTTGGCAATTATTTACAAATTAAGCATGAACCTATATACTAAATGAATAATAATTCTATCATGGAACTTAGACATTATGTCATGTATTTATCATAATCATAATCTCATTTTGCTTGCTGTTTTGACATGAATTAAACATAATTACATGGATTTACACTTGTTCACATGTCATCTTATTCATTTGACAATTCTACATGCTCATTTTCCACATTGCATTACGTTACATTTTAACATGCACATATTCATACACACTACCATATGGATGATATTTATATAAATGACATGATACCAACATGACATTATATTCAACAAATCAACACATAAATAAAATGAATGTATACGTTTTACCTTGGTTTTCACATGTATTTACACTCTCATTAACATTTACTCTTCTTTACATATTCTTTCACACCTTTTCACATATTTTCTCTTGCACTTTCATTTATCACATGTCACATCATTACACTTACCACGTGCATCATAGGCACTTACCACGTGCCATATTCACATGCCACATTACTTTATTCTCATTTTATTACTTAAGTTGTCATGACACATAGTCCTAACTACCAAATAGAGGAGAATTCTGCACATAGCATAATTCACACTCGCATATCACTTATTCATCACCTAGGCAATGTGGTGATAAATCTAGGTAACTGTGCAGAACCGGAGAAGCCCTCTCCACCCTAACCAGTGGAACATGTCCACCTCCAGGATTTCATCCTAATGCCCTTAGGATTTATTTCGCATACGTTGAGCTTTCCATAGGGACTTTTCTATGGTACGGCTCTCGGACCCCTATGATAGTAGTGTCAATCTTGGCCAAATTTTACATTAATCACATTATCATACTTCATCACATTTTTCTCATGCTTATATACATACTTTCATCCATTTTACATACACTTCTCATAACATCTACATTTCAGTTTACATAATTCACTATTACTGTTTAACAGTGATAAACAACCTAAAATAAGATATTAACATGTTGCTAACCCTTGATTCATAAATAATTAACTCTAACATGCTCAACATGGTCATTTGTTCATTTAAAACCATAACAGTACCTATTGTCATCAAAACATCATGAAATTTTTATCACAGGTTAGAAACAGTAAATATAACACATAATCAATTTTACAGATTTTTACGAATAGTAATTATATTTATGACAATTAAAACTAGTTACAGGTGCATTTATCACTAATTTCTCTCAAGTATGAATTACAGTAAAACAGTCAAATCTAACAGTGCCAATGCGTAGATATAGTCATCACATGATTGCAGAAAATTCATGAAACCCGAACTCACAATTGACCTAATTTACACAGATTAAACATGGTCATTTTATGCTCATAGTCCAATTATCAGAATTTTAGTAATTAACACAAATCATGAAAATTCACTAAAACCTCATGACATGACCTACTGATCACCTTTGACCCTACATAAAATTTACATCATGCACTCATACCCGGAAATCAATTAAATATATTAAAGAAGATCAAACAACAGTTTTTATGTAGCGACCCTCATTATATCGGTACGGTTATACCAACCCACGTCGATATAGTGAATGTCGCCACAGTGGGATATTTACCCAACAATAACATTCAGCTGAGATACACGTGAATATAAGAACAGAGTAGCGAAAGTAAAAGAACCACTGTCTTCATTTCATTCATCATCCGCATTTAACATACATGTTTCGATAACATTTAAAGAGCTAAAAGTCCACATAATTTAAATTGCTGAAAATCAAATACATAGATGTCCATACTTATACATTCTTCCATGATAATGCTAGTACAATGTTCAATTTACATACTATGAAAATCACAAAATGTCACAAGTACTCCAACACTCTAATCTCCACGTTCGGAGTCGGTCTCCAACGTCTCTTCCACAAGTGTCTCGTCACCAACTACACTTGTACGCCGAAGCAAGTAGTGAGTCTAAAAGACTCCGCAAGTACTTCTACACATACCGTACATGCACATATCATAGTAGGTTCTATATGCACATTCACAAGACACAACACGTAGCATGCTTGACATTAAAATTTACAACCTATCATGGTGAATCAACAATTTAAACACATGGACTATGCTTTCAGATTTCTTAAAATAGAATCACCTATCACATGCTTTCTATTCATTCCTCACATAAAAATCTACCTTCAACCAACTAAGACATGGAAGCCATTAACATAAATTCCCGAGCATGCATGAAAGGAAACATACCTAACATGGAATCTACACATTTCTACGCATATACGTAACCATTTTACATGCTTTAAGCTTGCTGGTTTTACATGCTTTAGCAACCATAATCTAACACATGAGGGCTACAACAACGATCAAATCACAACATGTGAACAACCGAGTATGGAAGTTGTTTATATATGCTTAACAATTATCCCTAGCATGGATTCTAGACATTTTGCATACATAAACATAATCATAACATAGTAAAGCTACTGTTTAAGCATGATTTCAGATTGTCATAACATGGATTACAAACTCACATCCTCACATTTTGGTTTCACATTTTTACACAATTTCAATTTTGCATATTTCACACTTTACACATGCACTTTTACACATTGTTCACATTCACATTTTTCACATGAACACATACACATTTACACATTCACATTTAGTGCCGTGACACATAGTCCAAACCACCAAAGAATGACACAACACATCACATCACATAGACGCCATCTAGGCAATACAATGGCGACTCTTGGACTGCGCAGACCGGGAGAACAAGTCTCCACCCTAACCAGTGGTACTTGTCCACCTCCAAGATTTCCCCCTAATGCCCTTAGGGTCACAACACATTGAACCTTCTCAGGGGGACTTTTCCCTGATACGGTTCCACTGCCCTCTATGGAAGCAGTGTCACATTTGGCACAAGTTACACATTACATATTTTACCGATTTTAACACATGTTTACACATGTCACTCTCATTTCATTCAATTTCTCACTCACATGCACACTTCTCTGTTTTTCCTAACATGGCACTACAATTACAGGAATTTAGTACTCAGGAAATTTCACTAATCAGGTTGCTATATACAAAATCAAATCATTTTATAACGGCATGCATTAGTTTCACATTTTTACATGGAAAATTCATATTGCATCATATACTGGTCCAAATGACCTGAAATTTTAACCGCAGGCTAATTTCAGGTTTAGGATTCTTCATGCAAATTTTCAGATTTTTCTAAGCTAAAACGAAATTACAGAAAATCTAACATTAATTCCACATGCTATCCGCAATTCGATTTAACATGGAGTTGAATACCAATCACAATTTTAACAACTCACCATCTGAACCCTAGCATGCATAGAGCCACATAATTTATTCCTGAATTTATTGGGCAATTCACAATTTACGGAAGATTTATCGTGACCTACGCATGATTTCTATTTCCCCAAAATAGAAAATTTGATAAATCATACAAGCATGGAAAATTCCAGAAACTCAGAGCACAGACGGGGTTGTACATACATGGTCTAACAAAATTAGGGCAACATGATTTTACCACGGATTATCAGGATAATGGTGAGAACATACACATGAACATTCTTCCACATGCTTTTAAATATGTAAATAAGCTCTACCATCCACAAAATAAGTGTACATTCACATTCCCATCCATCACATTAGCTAGTATACATAGCATATAAGAGATTACATTATATACTCATCGTGAAACATATCGAAATTAATCATATAGAAGGGCAGAACAATTTATTGTTCTGCTCAGATGAACTTAGCGGCAAGCTATGGCCTCTAATTACTGTTAACGGCACAATCGCTGGACGCTAAGCAAGATCTTAACGACAACAGATGTTGCCGTTAAGTTCAGGTCTGTGCAAAACACAAACCCGAGCTCCAAAGATAGGGTGAATTGGGGGGGGGGGATCTAGGACACGAGGGAAAATGCACAAAAATAATAAAACTAACCTAGACACATACAGGGATGTTATGGGTAGGGTACTTGCCTTTTAGATATACTCCAAAAGAATCAAAAGGCTTGGTGAAGCTCTCCTTGGGCTGTCCCAAGAAGTTCCCAACCAGCCTCCAAGATGGCCTTCCTCCGGGTTCTTGAGCAAGCTCCAAAGCAATCCGAGGTCGGGGATGCCTTCCTCGATGATCCAGCAAGCTCCGTGAAGCAGCAGGTGGCCGGATCAAGCTTCAGAACTTTAGATTTTGGGTTGCCAAGATGAGGGTTTCTCACAGTCCGAAAATAGGGTTTCACTCCTTTCTCTTCTTCCTCTCTTGCAAAGGGGCAAAGAGAAGGCTTAGGGTTGTAAAAATGGCTTTGTATATAGCCAAAGACCTCTCACCCACGCAGGAAATGATGTGATACCCCTTTCAGACCGTTGGGGACAGCTCCCCAATGGTTGGGGTGGCTTGCTTCCGGAATTTCCGGCTCTGAAACGCATGCAGGTCAGAGAAGTTAGCGTCCACATCGCTGGACGCTGGGATTAGTGTTGGCGTCCATATGGTTGACGCCTACACAACACAAGCATCCATTGATATTGACGTCAATCTGGCCTTCGGCCAGAACTCCAAAACATGCAGAAACCATGCACATCTTATACCTATATATGTGCCATATGTATACGTTATCATGTACACACTACCATCATACCATTCATACATTATTTACAACTAATTATACACATGCATACATAAGTATACCAACTAGTACTTACGTAGATATTTACATACGTACATACACAACATGAATTATTTACATGCAATACAATAATGCAACAAAATTCGAGGGCCTTACATTTTAGAACAATGAGGAACTTGACTACACAGTGCTGGCCACCTATTGGGTTAACTACACCATCCCTTGCCGCCAACACATGAGCTTGGCGGCACAGGATGTTGCCGCCAACCTCCAGACAGCAGGCTGCACAGACAGCACTCACATGCACGGGGAAATTGGAGGGTCCAGGACACGAGGAAAAATCCAAAAAAATGCTGAGACCTAAGGGGACATGTATAGGATTTATATACATAGGTTACTTGCCTCTAAATAAATCCTAGAAGATCAAACTTCACCAATGAAGCCCTCCTCGGCCCTGCCAAGAAGGTGCTCAGAAACTCCTTAAATCCGGTCCTTCAGTCGTTGTAGGTTGATCCTCGGGGTTGGGGATGCTTCCTTGATAGTTGAACTATCTTCCAGTCGTTGTAGATCTCCAGGAAATTCCTCCAGTCGCCGGATCGAAGTCTTCAAAGTTTAGCTTTTCTCCACAAGAACCCTAACTTTTCCCCTCACCCAAAAAGACTTGGCGCGGCTAGAATAGAGTGTTTTTATAAAGCTGGGTAGGTTGGGTACGCTTTAGGGTAGGTTCCCTACGATTTAGAACAGGTTTCCTAAACTGGAACTGGGCATAATGCAGGCGTTACCAAATCTGAAACCGTTACGCAGGAGGGAACTTGACGTCAACATCTGCTGTAGTCAACTTGTGGTTGGCGTCCAGATAGGGTGTCGTCAACCCTGTTCTTGGCATCCATCGATCTGGACGCCAATCACAGGCTTCGAGTCAGCGGCACAGTGTTGGCCGCCAACTGTCCCACTTGGCCAAAACACCGATATGCATCCAATTAGCGTACAATTATGCTCCAACAATGTAGTGTGTGCATAAATAAATATATATACATTCACTATATAAATTACATGCATTACATATTATTTATTTAAATAGAAATTATACCAATCTCAATTAAAGATAATATGCATGAAATAACATACATGTATATACATATACATCATAGTTGCATGCATTATGTACAAACATATAAATGCAATACACACACTATCATTTAGGTATCATGCATGTCATAAATAATTTAATGGTTATTAAAATAAGTAGATATCATACGTACAACATTAAACACATACATCTGTACGTGCACAAAGCATAATTACATACAACATGCATGGATTTACACAATTATAGCATGCTTATAATATTTTGATATATTATATGCACTGTATTATTTAAGTACTATATACACTATAAACAATTAACCTGCCTAGGTTAGACAAATATCATTTGCACAAGATAAACATATACATATTTACATTTATGCTTCATAGTTACGTAAGATATGCATGAAATATATAAATACTATATGCATCTCAACCATTAGATAATACATACACATTTAAATATAATACATGTACAGAAGTAGACTCACATATGCTTACAAGATGCATGGTAGTACTTCATACTATATGCGCAGCATTGCTTAAATACAACATGTACAGTATTTAAATAAGTACATCATATACAAAATTAGCTAATTACTTATGTTCACGAAAAATAATTTATATACACGCATAAGCTCATGAACAATTCAATAATTATAGTATGCAAAAATTTTAATACATGCACTATATCTATGACATGTGAATATCGCATGCACAGTATAAAATGACAGAAAATTCGGGGTCTCACAACCTCACTGCCTAACCACCACAAGCTGACCACAAAAGCTAAAACGCGATGGACACAGGCGTCGCCTTTCAAATCGTGACGGCCTATCCAGACGCCATTCAAAACCTTAACGCAATAGGGCCTAGTGTTGCGATAGAATTGCGACGGCTCGATACGTCGCCTTTAAGCCAAATCTGACAGTCGAAGTTCAAGTCGCGACGATGCGATGCGTCGCGATAACACAAGTCGGTTAACACACTCATAAACGCGACGTGACAAAGCGACGTGTTCATAACCACCGCTAACTATTAAACAATACCAATATAAACGCGACGACCCTAATGGTCGCGTTTACATCAATCGGAACAACACACCAATCGGAAACAGAAACGCGACGTCTCACTGCATCGCGTTCATACCATGAACACGATGGTGAAGTCCGTCACGTTTCAAATGCGACAGTGGAGTCAGGTGCACGGCTGAACCCCACCTTCTCCATAGGAGAACCAACACACAAATGATACAAATAGCAAGGTAAAGCATTAAGCAGATTATTCTCAATAGGGCAAACCACCCACACATGCCTCCACCCCTTTAAACCATTCAAAACAAAGTAAACAAGAAGGAAGTCTCCCTACCACTGAATGAGTTCGTAGAACGCCAGAAACTCCACGTCACTGGCACATCCACGCTCTGGACGCCATCCTCGCGTGGAACTCGTGCCGCACGAGCCGCTAGAAGGCCGAAACACCAGAGAAAGCCCCTCAGCAGCTCCCCCTTTGTCTGGACAGAGCTCCTCTGCTCTGTCTAGGCGAAACAGAGCATTTAAGCCACATTCAAAATCATGACGGAGGCAGACGTCGCATTTAACATATCTAAAACATGACAGACCTGGCCGTCGCCAATCAAAACCCGAAGCGCCGCTAAACACAAAGCCAGTTCTGTGAATCGCAATGGGAGAGACCATCGCGTTTAAATCGCGACGACTTGCCCCGTTGCGTTCACAACTAGTGAACCAACAGGCTATTTGGGCTAGAACCTCCGGCCCACAATGCCCACACAACGCACGGAAACCTCGACTAAGGTTTAATGACCACCTCTTGGTCAAGAGCACCACTCCAAAACCATTAACACACGGATCCAAAAGGATCGTGTCATCACAAATAGAATGTCCAACTTATTCTTCCCACACATGTGTAGGCAAATGGGAAAATGAAAATGTTAGTACCATCCACCACCATGTGTGGAAGTTATTAGGGGGTTCGGGAAAAAGGATAGGGACTTATCTATTGAGCAATTTAGGTTAAGTATTCCTTGGTATTCGAAGAAGAGTGAGAGTTGAGTGAAACCCATAGAAGGTGAAGAAGAGAGGGGTTAGAGTGGTGGCGGGAGATTTTGAGAATCTTTTTAAATTGGTTTAGTTCAACTCAGAGATAGACATACGATGAATTGACTTCATATTATTTGATTTTTTACCTAAAGTCTTATGTTTCCAGCATGTATTTATTGCTTAGATGATTTAAGGCTATGCCTAATTAGGATTTAGGTATATTTATGTTAGTTTTGCAATCTTTAATTTATTCTTATGACATCTTTTATGTTTATATAGATATTGAAAGCATGGAGAAAATGTTATATTTGATAAACCGTATTTGTACATATATATAAATTTCATAATTCATTTAAAAACATTTTATATCATCTGTAAATTATGGGTTATGTGATAACTATGATAATATTATATACTTAAACTTGAAATTGAAAGTTAAATGAACTATTGGAAATCTGATTATTCAAAAGATACAAGATGCATAAACAGTAACATAAAGATAGTCGAGTTTAGTTGTTATGCAATATGTAAAATAAGTTAGACATCACTATAATCTTAGTTAAATGCATTAAAAGAGATGTTTGCAATATAAGAAATGTCAAAAATTAAATTTTTTTATATTCTTAAAATCTTCTATAATTGGTTATGGTAACCATATATATGTTATCCATTGCATATCATGCCACCGTAATTATTAGTGAGCATGTTTGGAATAATTTATTCTATAGTAGATTTATGTATCATATGATTAAAATGCAAAAACAAGAGGAAAATATATCTCATTTATTGAAAGATAAACAATGTTAAGTAAGACTTAACTCAATCATGGCTTTACTTTATATAAGCTGAAATGAAACAAGTATATAGACAATGTCATCGGGGGTGGACTAACAAAAATCAGACTTCAATTCGGTGAAAGTATTTGTCTTCGTGCTTACGCAATCAAGAAAGACTCGAGTGCTATTCATCTAGGTACCTATGTGTATGTGTTTCGACCACTAATGTTGTATTTTGGATACATGTCTGACACATATTTAAATAAATTACTTTGTTATGATTAATAAGGTATTTGGCTTGAATATGTGAATTTGCACATAAATATGTTATGATTTGACTTAGGATATGATTTAATATGTTAGGTGTGAATGTGTTCAGTATTTACATCTATTTTAGTTATATTTTCTTGCATCTATTATATGTTTGAAACAGACGTAGGTCTATGTTAAGTTTGCAAGTTATCATTTGATTCAACAAATTATTGTATGTTAAGCATGTGATTGGTTCTTATCTTGTCTACTGGGTCTTAGAACTCACACATACTTTCAACATTTTCTAGGAGTTAGCAGTTAAGCTTTGAGTCAGTTGGAATTTGGAGGATGAACATCACTTAAAAAACGGCATGGAGCATTTGTAGATCTTGGAAGATTACTCTACTATTGTAATTGTTCTGTCATTCTACCTCATTCGTTTGGAATAATTTCATTCAATTTATTGATGATCAGTTTATCCCCATGTAATTTAAATAAATTACATATCTATTTTGGTGATTAATAAAACTATGATAAAGGTTATTAACATACTTTCTATGAAGTCTAAACACAGGAAATAAACCAAGGGAAAACAAGCCAATCAAGTATTCATCACACTACAACAGTGAGAGTTCAAAGCATCAATATTTGTCTAAGTCCACATCGACTTTCTTAATGCATAATGATTTATATGTGCTTTTATCGTTAAGTGATCGCAATGATTTGTCCTCACAACGATTCGTTAAGTGATCGCCGATTTGTCCTCGCAACGATTCGTTAAGTGATCGCAACGATTTGTCCTCACAACGATTCGTTAAGTGATCGCAATGATTTGTCCTCACAACGATTCGTTAAGTGATCGCAATGATTTGTCCTCACAACGATTCGTTAAGTGATCGCAACAATTTGCCCTCACAACGATTCGTTAAGTGATCGCAACGATTTGCCCTCACATCGAATTGTTAAGTATTCATAACAATTTCTTTAGTGATCGTAACGATTTGCTATCATAACGATTTCTTTAGTGATGGTAACGATTTGCTATCATAACGATTTCTTTAGTGGATATAACGATTTACTCTTATAACGATTCGATACAGCAAATAACGATTCGTTCACATTGTCTTTAACGATTTGATTATAACGACTTGTGCATAACGATTTGCTTATAAGTACACAACGATTTACATGAATATCAACTCATTTGCATAACGATTTCATAAGTCATACATGTAACGATTTCATGGAAAATAACAGTTTCATTTTCGAGCTAATTTTTTAATAACGTTGAAAAGTCAAAGTCTTCACACATATCTTTCTGTCAGCCGTGCATTTATGGAGACTGAACGTATCACTGCATGCTTGCAGACGATATCTTCTATTCTCCTGTTTATTCTGTAAACATCTTTTAGAAGAACAGAATGGAACTTCTACTTCTGTATAAAATCAGTCTAGCATTGACTGACAACAAGAGACAGCCTAGTTGTCTATTGTTTAAGCTTGTAATACGTGCAAGTCTCTGACAGCACTCGTCATACAACGTTGGACAAAATAGAAGCCAAAGGATATTACAGAAGATCTTATCTCTGTGCGTGCACGAAGACCGTTGAACAGGAAAGTCTACAGGACCATGCAGTCTAACGTAAACAAAAGCTTAGAGACAACGGGCACTTCAACATTCAAATTTTCAAATAGAAGATATATATAGAAGACTGAAGCTCCAGAACAAAATCATCTAGAGTTTAAAAACGAAAATCTTTCACAAGCTTTCTACGAGCATTCTGAAGAGCAAAGCCTCACTCCCTTCTGTTCAAGCTCTTAGCTCTCTGTATTCAGTGTGTTAGTCTTGAGAGCTTCTGTAAATTGAGAGTGTCCCTCACTGTAGATCTTCCTCTCAGTTAGCTTCAGATCTAGCATTGTATAAGCTTGATCTAGGGGCTTGATCTAATTTCATTTTTCCTGTATTATTCCCTTCGGTTGTGAAGGAAGACCTTGTGTGGTATCCAGGGTGTTGTTCCCTTCGATTGTGAAGGAAGACCTGGTGGGGTATCCAGAGTGTTGTTCCCTTCGGTTGTGAAGGAAGACCTGGTGGAGTATCCAGGTTGTTGTTCCCTTCGGTTGTGAAGGAATACCTGGTGGGGTATCCAGGTTGTTGTTCCCTTCGGAAGAAGGAAGACCAGCTGGGGTGCTGGGTGCTGTAGTGTCCTAAGGGGGACTGTACCCTTGTTAGTGAAACCCTGAGATATTGCTCAGGGATGAGACGTAGGACTCCTAAGGAGAGGAGATCCGAACCAGGATAATTCTCTATGTCGTGTGATTGCCTTTGTGTGTTTGATTTTTCCTTCACCAACACTAATAATCTGCGAAGTGTGTTTTGTGTGACTGTTTTGTGAACAGGTTTTAGGTACTCATTAATTTTAAGAATCCCATTCACCCCCCCTCTGGGCTTGCTAGCTGGGCAACAAGTGGTATCAGAGCTAGTCTCTTCGACAAAAAAGAAGATCCAACGATTTGAAGAGAAAAGATAAAATGGCAGCCAAGGTCACTCTGAAAACCAGTCAGTCAACAGGCCACCTCTATTCGATGGAGAAGATTACATATATTGGAAAACAAGAATGGAATACTTCCTACAAGGCTTCGACTTTCAAATCTGGTCAATTGTAGAAGAAGGAGACCTTCTAGTCACCAATGAAAAGGACAAATGGACAGAAGATGATAAAAAGAAGATTTCTCTCAACTGCAAAGCTAAGAGCATATTATGCTGTACACTTAGCAAGAAAGAATTTAACCGAGTTTCAGCCTGCAAATCAGCAATGGGGATGTGGGAGAAGTTAAGAATCACTTATGAAGGCACGGATAAAGTGAAGGAAACCAGAATAGACATTCTGGTAACGCAATACGAGAGATTCCAGATGCAGTCAGGAGAAACTATTACATAGATGTTCAGCAGATTTACAAACATCACCAACGGGTTAGTAGGATTAGGAAAAAGGTATGAGATGGGAGACATGGTAAGGAAAATTCTTAGATCTCTACCATCTTCTTGGACTTCCGAGGTAACAGACATAGAAGAAGTCAATGACTTGAAAAGGTTGTCATTGGAAAAGCTCATTGGGTCCCTCATGGCCCATGAGATAAACATGGAGAGGTTAGGAGAATCAACTAATAGGAAGAAGCACACAAATGTCCTTAAAGCAGCAGAAGGCAGCTCTGAGGAAAAATCTGAAGATGAAGCCAGCAGTGAAGACACTGAAGATGAAGAAGCTATGCTATCTAGGAAGCTTCAACGAATCTTAGCCAATAAGAAAAGATATCAGTCCGGCAGAAGATACTTCAAGAAAAATAAGGATTTTAAGAAGATAGAAGGAAAGGACTCAAAGAAAGGTGAGCCCATATGCTACGAGTGTAAGAAGCTCGGACACATCAAGACAGAGTGTCCGAAGCTCAAGAAATCAGAATACAGAAAGAAAGAAAGTTCAAGAAAACCAAGAAGATTCAAGAAGAAAGCTATGGCAACGGCTTGGGATAACAGTAGCGACTCGGACAGCGAGTCAAGCTCGAGTAGCGAGGAAAAAGAAGAAGCTAACTTGGCTTTCATGGCCAACACAGAAGAAAAGAGAAACCTTCGAGCATCCAAATGGTATTTGGATAGTGGATGCTCAAGACATATGTCAGGTAATAGAAAGCTATTCTCTCACCTCGAAGCTGAAGAAGGCACAGTGACATATGGAGATAATGGAAAAGGAACTGTGATAGGCAGCGGATCAGTGAGCAGCAAAGGCAAATCAGTTATTGAAGATGTCTTATGTGTTAGAGGACTAAAGCACAACCTCATCAGCATCAGCCAGCTATGCGACAAGGGACATTAGATCAGATTTCAAGAATCCAAGTGTAGTATCATGAAGGATGGAACAGTCATCTTTGAAGCCAACAGAGAAAAGAACCTATATGTGCTTTACCTTGAAGAACTGAAAGATCAAGATATCTGTTTAGCAGCAAGCAAAGAACAGTCAATCGAGCTGTGGCACAGAAGATTGGGGCACTGCAGTTTGGATGGCATGAGAAAGCTGATCAAGAGAAGCCTGGTGGAAGGTCTACCGAAAGTAAGCACAAAAATAAATGGTGTCTGCAGACCATGTGCAAAAGGAAAGCATACCAAGAGTTCCTTCAAGTCAAAGACTAGGGTAACCACCTCTAAACCCTTAGAACTCCTTCACATGGACTTATTTGGACCAATGAGGACCACCAGTCTAGGAGGAAAGCAATATGGTTTTGTTATAGTAGATGATTACTCCAGATTCACATGGGTATCATTCTTGGAGCATAAAGATGACACTTTTGATAACTTTGTAAGCTTCAGTAAAAAGATATAGAAAGACAAGAAGTTTAGCATTGTTGGAATCCGATCAGACCATGGAGGAGAATTCCAAAATGAAAGATTTACAGATTTCTGTGATGATCAAGGCATAGAGCATAATTCTCAACACCAAGGATACCACAGCAAAATGGAGTTGTTGAGAGGAAGAACAGAACCATGTTGGACATGGCAAGAACAATACTGCCAGAATATGATCTGCCAAGATATTTTGGGCTGAAGCAGTTAACACAGCAAGTTACATTATTAACAGAGTAATGATCAGGCCCATACTAAAGAAGACAACCTTGAATTGTATAAGGGAAAGAAGACGAAGGTCAGTCACTTCAGGACATTCGGATGTCCATGCTTCATCCACAACAACGGCAAAAGAGACATTGGTAAGTTAGATGCCAAATCAGATGAAGGCATCTTCATGGGGTATGCTTCTAAACCTAAAGGATATAGAGTGTTTAATAAGTGCACTTTATTAATTGAGCAGTCAGTACATGTTATCTTTGATGAAACTAACCCTTCCTTGAGAAAGGAAGAAGATAGTGACAATGATGATGCAGATGAATTGTCCAAGAAACTAAAGAATACTTCAATTGAGGACAAGGAAGATCCCCCTCTGGAAGACTTGCAACAAAGAGATATCTCTTATCAAAATCTTCCAAAAGAGTGGAGACATAAGAAAGATCACCCACCTGAAAACATTATTGGTGATCCATCTGTAGGGGTAAGAACAAGAGGTAACATGATTCCATGTGATTATTTGGCTTTCGTTTCTCAAATAGAACCTAGGACAGTCAATGAAGCTCTTACTAATGAATCTTGGATTTTAGCCATGCAAGATGAACTGAATCAGTTCAAGAGAAACCAAGTATGGTCACTTGTTCCTAAACCATCAGATCATCCAGTGATAGGCACCAAATGGGTGTTCAGAAATAAATTGGATGAAGTTGGTGTGATCTTAAGAAACAAGGTCAGATTGGTAGCTCAAGGCTATTCCCAAGAGGAAGGCATAGATTTCGATGAAACCTATGCACCTGTAGCTAGACTTGAGACTATTAAGATTCTACTTGCATATGCATCTGCATTAGATTTAAAAATATTTCAAATGGATGTGAAATCTGCTTTTCTAAACTGTTTTATTAAGGAGGAAGTTTATGTAGAACAACCTCCAGGTTTTGATGACATTGATTTTCCCAACCATGTTTTTAAGTTGCACAAAGCTTTATATGGTTTAAAACAAGCACCTAGGGCCTGGTATGAAAGGCTTAGCTCATTTCTACTAGACCATGGTTTTACTAGAGGTCCAGTAGATAGTACACTATTTGTCAAATCTAAGGTCAAACATATTCTGCTTGTTCAAATATATGTTGATGATATAATATTTGGTTCTACTGACGAATCTCTTTGCAAGTACTTTGAGAAGATTATGCAGGGAGAATTTGAGCTTAACTACTTCCTTGGATTGCAAATTAAGCAAGAAAAAGAAGGCACCCACATATATCAAGCCAAATATACCAAGGAACTCTTAAAGAAGTTTGGATTCGAAAATGCCAAGCCATTATCAACACCCATGAGCACATCAACAAGAATGTACAGTGACAAAGATGGTAAGAATGTAGATCAAAAAATCTCCAGAGGTATGATAGGATCTTTACTGTACTTAACTACTAGTAGACCTGATATATTGTTTAGTGTATGTATGTGTACTAGGTATCAGGCAGATCCTAAAGAATCCCATTTAATTAATGTCAAAAGAATATTTAGATACTTAGTTAGAACCTATGACTTAGGTTTATGGTATCCAAAATCATGTCAAATTAATTTGGTAGGATACTCTAATGCTGATTACGCTGGATGCAAAATAGACAGAAAAAGCACCAGTGGCTGTTGTCAATTCCTTGCAGGTTGTTTGATATCATGGTCTTCAAAGAAACAAAATTTAGTAGCTCTGTCAACAGCTGAAGCTGAGTATGTAGCTGCTGGAAGTTGCTGCACACAACTCCTATGGATCAAGCAACAACTTGAGGATTATGAGTTACATATCAAGACAATTCCATTGTTATGCGACAACACCAGTGCTATAAATCTAACCAAGAATCCAGTTCAGCACACAAGGACTAAACACATGGAAGTTAGATATCATTTCATTCGTGATCATGTAGCAAATGGCAACATTGATATTTCATTTATTGATTCAACCAATCAGTTAGCAGATATCTTCACAAAGGTCTTACCTGAAGAGAGATTTACTTCTCTTAGAAGGGAATTAGACATGTGTAAATTGTAAAAGAATCATCTGTTTAAAACTGAAATATTAATTTTTAGAATTTAAAATTATTTTTCCTCCCAAAAATTGAGCAAAATTCCAATTATTGTCTATCCTTTTAAGTTTGCCATTATTTTATAAGAATTTATTCCATTGAACTAGTTAGTTTGTCATTTTCTGCCATCATGGCGCCTCCAAACTCCAAAGGTCATTCCTTTTAATTTTTTCTTTATATCCCAAATCTGTGCGGCAACGATTCGTATCCCTTCATCATCTTCCTCCTTCTGCCTGAGGCGATACCCTATCGACTCTGGCATCAACTCTCTGAGATTTCAAGCTTCCACCTTTTTCCCGCGAGAAATTTCTTGAGGGGTTCTACTCCTTTCTCCATTTCAATCATCCAGAAACTCTTCCCATCCAAAACCATGGCCTCTTCTGGTGTCTCCGGCAGTGTCGGGGGCTATGGAGCTGCATTTCTTACCGCCGAGCAGTAGGAAAGATATGCTTCAGTAAAGACCAAGCTTTGCGGCCACAAAGCAGTAGATGTGGCTGACTTGCAGAAGAACGGAATGGGCAGTATCGTCGCAGCTATGGGCAGATTGAAGTGGACGAAGATAGTTACCCTATCATAAGTAAGTTATCCAGACCTTGTGAAAGCTTTCTATGTATGTCTAAAGACAGAGGAAGACAGAACCCTGACTTCCATGGTCAAGGGAACTCAGATTAGGGTCACACGAGACCTATTGGCATCTCTCTTTGGTGTGACTACCTCAGGACACAGTGGAGTTCACACAGTGGATATCCAGGCGAAAGGTGTAAGGATTGTTGGTCCCGAATTCAGATTGAAGGGTGGAAAACTAGACATCAACCAATTGAATGCGTTTAATCGCTTATTGCATTTCATTGTGTGTCAAATAGTAGTCCCAAGGAGTGTCACCTTCTCCACTTGCACAAAGGCGGACTCCGACCTGATGTTCTGGGCTGTCCAGAACCAAGAAATCAACACTACAGAGATTATGATTGAAAGGATGAAGTTTGCAAGCGCACAGGTATGGGACACAAAGAGCAAGCTGAACGTTTCTCTACCTTATGCTCATCTGCTCACCAAGATATTTCAACATTATGGCATTAGTGTGGTGGGAGATGTGTCTGAAAAGATGGGCCAAGATATCTGGTCAAAAAATTTGAGAAAAAGTGGTTTTGCATTGTCAATGGGGTCTGGACAAAGACTTCTGTGGCTGAGGGTGAAGCCATCATTGGCGAAGCCCAAGAAGGTCAGGAAGCAGCTGGCGCAGTTCCTGCGATTCCATAGGTAGAAGCAGTTCAGGCAGCAGCAGAACCAGAAGTAGCAACAGCACCATCTGTGGAAGCAGAAGCAGTAGTAGCAGCAGAATCTAGCAGCAGAATTGAGGATATACCTCCAGAGGATATTGAGCCCGTTGGGCATAGTTCAGAGGATCCTCTTCCCTCTTTCCGAGTAGGCTCAGTACTCAGAGATGTACTGGAATCCATCCAAAGCTCTCTAAGGGATCTAGTAGTTAATGAAGTTCAAATTGCAGAAGCTATGGCGTCAGGCCACATTGATGAGATTGTTATGGAAGATGCTCCCAGTGAAGGGGGGCAAGTAGTTGCTCATGAAGACTCAGTTGTAGAAGATGCTCCCATTGAGGGGGAGCAACATGTTGATGAGCAAGCAGCAATTCAGGGGGAGCAAGAAATTATTGTTGAAGAAGATCATCTGGAAGATGCTCCTGCTCAGGGGGAGAAATCATTTGAGAAAGAGGGAGCACCTCATACACTGAAAATACTTCTATGAATGATCAATTCTCTGAGGAACATGCTGATTTTGTGGAGCCCATTGCAAGGGGAGGCCAAAAGGGGAAACAAGCAGCTCATCGAAGGTCAAAGAAGAAACAACTGAAGGTCAATTTCAAGCCTGTTATCAGAAGGTTGAATGATCAAGGCAAAGCCATCACATCTATGCAATAGGATATTCAGTCCATCTCTATCAGTTAGACTTCTGCAGCTAATGAAATTGGAACCTTGTCCATTGAAGTACACAGCTTAAGAGATGATTTTAAAATGTTCAAACAATTATGCCGATGGATGAAAGGTGAGTACGACAGTGTCAAGAAGCTCATCTCCTCACGGGAGCAATCGTCATCTGCCCCTCCTATTCCCCCTCCTGTTGATCCAGTTAGCAGTTCTGGGCCTTCTCAGGCCAGGCAGCAAGAAGAAGAGGCCGGGCCATCAGGGCCATCTGGTATAGCAGAAGATCGGCCATCACGGATAACTGTGGTAGAACCTGTAGGGCCATCCGGGCCACATGCAGTTCAAAAGGAACCAACAGGGCCATCAGGGCCAGGCAAGGTTGTTTTAGGGCCAACAGGGCCAGTGGTCTCCAAGGATGTGCAGTCAAGTGTAGAAGAGCTAGCGGTTGCTCCTGAAGCCCCTGAGCCTTCATCTCTTGCAACACCAGCCCCTTCTTCACCACCATCTTCTTCCACAGCACCTCCAGCTCCACCTACCTTCAAACAACTTGTACCAAGAACCATCTCATCTCCAACACCTTTTCCCTCTGAACCTCATTCGTCTCCTATCATGCCTACTACCCTTTCCATATCCATTTCTCCTTCTCCTCCTGTCATTGATCCTCCAGTTTCTTCATCATCTGGAGCCTCTTCCTCCTCTGGTCCCTCATCCGCCGGGGCATCCACTATTCTTTCTCCTAGATCATTCCTTCATCCTCCTACTCCACCTACTTCTGTTACAATTTCTCCTACTATTCCACAACATGCCAGTGTTTTCCAAAATAAATTTGAGGATGAGTTGGAACGCACCACACTCATCTCAATTCTGGCAGTTGCTTCACATGTTCACAGGACTGATTCTTCTAGTCTTGTTTCTAAAAAGAGGGAAAATTCCAAAACTCTTGCTCTTTCCTCTGAACCCATGTTTCCTCCTCTTTGGTACTCCCTCTCAGTTGAAAATCGAAGGAGATCAATTTACTGCGAATATCTCCAAAAATGTATTCTCGTCAACCTTTTTAGCATTCCCTTTCTCAATCTTTCTGATCACCTTAACATTGTACTTCCCTTCTTCCACCTTTCCAAAGTCGACCAACTCAAAATCTTCCAATCGGCTGAATGTAAGATTGAAGATCAGTGGCCCAAAGGGCATAAGTCTCTCTACAGCAAGTATCTTATTGCCAGATCAGACAGCACCTCTCGACAGGATCATCGTCTCACACTTTCTGAATGGTTTGTATTTCATCATCAAGCACTTTAGGGCCCTTTCATTCTCAAAGAAATCAGAATCACCAAGTGCTTCCAGCTTTTCAATGATTTTTGTTATTTACGCAAGCAACCCGAAGTTTAGTTTGACCAATTCCATGGGGCTCTTGCTACTCTTCGAACTGAAGGTCCCATTAATTACCCCTTCACAGTAGACTTCACCACTCTGAAGATGCCTGAAGTAGTATTTCTTCCGAAATTACATTTCTTGGTTTTGGATTCCTCCGTTGGCTCTCATGCCTTTGAAAGATTTGCACAAGTCATGGGGAGAATCTCAGCTCAGTAGGGCCGCCTTCCCTCCTTTCAGAGGTTTATCTTTCTCGAATATCATCTGGGCCACATTTCTTCTGCAGTGCTTGCTCCTTTGATATCTGAATGTGAAAGGCTCTCTCCCACATATTGGGAGAAGCACTATAATCAATCTGCTCTCCAGTTTGAATCCTTGAACAACTCCATGGTCTGAGCAAGCAAGCCGCCTCTCTCTGCTGAAGCTTTCTTGGACTTGAATTCCATCAGTCCAGTTCAAGAACTGTTTGTGCAATGGGCTGCGCGCTACTCAGCTTTTATTTCCTTGCTAAAAGACCTGAAGGATCATCAGCTCTTCTATCCTGTTAACATTGCTCACTTTCTTCAGTGTGCCAGTTTTGGGAAGTCCAGCCATTTCAGGTTCACCCTTGATAAGGATCAGTATGTGCGTTTCTTAGAAGATCAACAGCAGCTTTACATTGAGCACATGCGTCCTGAGATGGGTGTATCCTTCACTATAGATTCTGGCATCTTCCAACAATTTTTTGAAGAACAAGAGATTAAGGCTTGGGAACTTATTTCCCGGCATGCCTCTCTTCTTTCTCCCACTTTCTATCTCTATGTACCCCTTCAAGAGTAATACAATCATTTATCTTTTCTCTTCATCTTTGTCTCAAGCGTTTGATCTTTTGGTTAAATGACAAAATGGGGAGAAAATATTGCATTTCTGAATACATTATTTATGTTATTTCCACAATTATGCTTAGACTTATTTCAGATCATCTTTGCTAATTGTTAAGTTTTGTCATCACCAAAAAGGGAGAGATTGATGATCAGTTTATCCCCATATAATTTAAATAAATTACATATCTATTTTGGTGATTAACAAAACTATGATAAAGGTTACTAACATACTTTCTATGAAGTCTAAACACAGGAAATAAACCAAGGGAAAACAAGCCAATCAAGTAAGTATTCATCACACTACAACAGTGAGAGTTCAAAGCATCAATATTTGTCTAAGTCCACATCGATTTTCTTAATGCATAACGATTTATATGTGCTTTTATCGTTAAGTGATCACAACGATTTGTCCTCACAATGATTCGTTAAGTGATCGCAACGATTTGCCCTCACAACGATTTGTTAAGTGATCGCAACGATTTGTCCTCACAACGATTCGTTAAGTGATCGCAACAATTTGTCCTCACAACGATTCGTTAAGTGATCGCAACGATTTGCCCTCACAACGATTCGTTAAGTGATCGCAACGATTTGCCCTCACAACGATTCGTTAAGTGATCGCAACGATTTGTCCTCACAACGATTCGTTAAGTGATCGCAACGATTTGCCCTCACAACGATTCAATAAGTGATCGCAACGATTTTCCCTCACATCGATTTGTTAAGTATTCATAACAATTTCTTTAGTGATCGTAACGATTTGCTATCATCACAATTTTTTTAGTGGACATAACGATTTACTCATAACGATTCGATACAGCAAATAATGATTCGTTCACATTGTCTTTAACGATTTGATTATAACGACTTGTGCATAACGATTTGCTTATAAGTGCACAATGATTTACATGAATATCAACTCATTTGCATAATGATTTCATAAGTCATACATAAAACGATTTCATGGAAAAAAATGGTTTTGTTTTCGAGCTAATTTTTTAATAACGTTGAAAAGTCAAAGTCTTCACACATATCTTTCTGTTAGTCGTGCATTTATGGAGACTGAACATATCATTGCATGCTTGCAGACAATATCTTCTATTCTCCTGTTTATTCTGTAAACATCTTTTAGAAGAACAGAATGGAACTTGTATTTCTGTATAAAATCAGTCTAACATTGACTGACAGCAAGAGACAACCTAGCTGTCTATTGTTTAAGCTTGTAATGCATGCAGGTCTCTGACAGCACTCGTCATACAATGTTGGACAAAATAGAAGCCAAAAGATATTACATAAGATCTTCTCTCTGTGCGTGCATGAAGACCGTTGAACAGGAAACTCTACAGGACCATGCAGTCTAACGTAAACAAAAGCTTAGAGACAACGGACACTTCAACGTTCAAATTTTCAAATAGAAGATATATATAGAAGACTGAAGGTCCAGAACAAAATCATCTAGAGTTTAAAAACGAAAATCTTTCACAAGCTTTATATGAGCATTCTGAAGAGCAAAGCCTCACTTCCTTCTGTTCAAGCTCTTAGCTCTCTGCATTCAGTGTGTTAGTCTTGAGAGCTTCTATAAACTGAGAGTGTCCCTCACTGTAGATCTTCCTCTCAGTTAGCTTCAGATCTAGCATTGTATAAGCTTGATCTAGGGGCTTGATCTAATTTCATTTTTTCTGTATTGTTCCCTTCGGTTGTGAAGGAAGACCTGGTGTGGTATCCAGGGTGCTGTTCCCTTCGGTTGTGAAGGAAGACCTGGTGGGGTATCCAGGGTGTTGTTTCCTTCGGTTGTGAAGGAAGATCTGGTGGGGTATCCAGGTTGTTGTTCCCTTCGGTTGTGAAGGAAGACCTGGTGGGGTATCCAGGCTGTTGTTCCCTTCGGAAGAAGGAAGATCAGCTGGGGTGCTGGGTGCTGTAGTGTCCTTAAGGGGGACTGTACCCTTGTTAGTGAAATCCTGAGATATTGCTCAGGGACTAGACATAGGACTCCTAATTAAGGAGAGGAGATCCGAACCAGGATAATTCTCTGTGTCGTGTGATTGCCTTTGTGTGTTTGATTTTTCCTTTACCAACACTAACAATCTGCGAAGTGTGTTTTGTGTGACTATTTTGTGAACATGTTTTAGGTACTCATTAATTTTAAGAATCTCATTCACCCCCCCTCTGGGCTTGCTAGTTGGGCAACATTTATCTCCGTATTAATTTAGACATTTTTTAAGTTAGGCCGAGGGTGGAAATGTGACAGCCTCTCCCTCCAGTTGTGTGCAGTGTTTCGTACTTCTTGAGGTATGCCCCTAAGAAAGTGTACTTTACTTTTAAGCTTTCGTTATATATTGGGGCAAAATAATCATGTAAACATGTATAAATAAGTGGGCTTTTAAATATACATAAACAGTTTATGTGTTACTTATTTCTTTATATTCCTTATGTACTGTCGGTGTACCCTTCTAAGACTTTGGACTCCTGCTGACAGAGTTAGAATCGGATCTTTATGGAGTTCAGATTAACGAAGATCGCCACATTTTCGTCTCTGATTTATTTCATATCCTTCGCTGGTTGAGAAAATAGGTCAGATAAAAAGAAGAGTATACATGTAAATATAAATATAGGATGAATTTTTATGCACTTAATCTTCTAACAAAGGTATATATGCAAAAATTCCAATAACATATTTTTTATTCACTAATCTTTTTATATAAAAGTTTTGAGGATTTAGAAGTAGAAAAATAAAGACAAACCCATTCTCGACTAATATTGTCTAAAGTCATCTAAAAACATATGTTTTAATAACTTCATAAATCCTGATAACTCTTAAGTATTGTTAGACCTATTAACTCAAAAGATGATTTGGTATGGGAGTCAAGTTATCGAGACTTTATCTCTCTTTTTTTAATAAACTATCCAAAAGGTCAGCGACCAGGAGAGTGCACCTCAACCCAACGGGACGAGATGTTCTCACTCCACTAGGTGATCAACCAATGGAGACAATTTTATTTCCAAAAATTGGGACTATGGTATGACACCCGACGCCAGCACAAAACAACCTCCCGAGAAAAGCAAAATACACCCGAACTCCAAACACTAAGCAACAAAACCCAAGCAACTCATGGCCTGAAATTGGGGAGCCCAGCTTTGTCCAAAGTCAAAGCCCCCTAGCCAGAATAGGCAGATCCGGAAGAGATAGAAAAACAGAGTTGCTCATATTTGCACAAGCATGTGAGGCAAGTAAGCCCGCCACCTGATTACCCTCCCGAAAAGTTTGAACGAGCTAAGGCTTTAGAATTTGCAGCATAGAGCGTATCCCACGCCACCAAGGAAAATAGCCCAGTGAGGTAGCCGCCCCATAGACATCGCCCTAACCAATGTAGCTGAATCCGAGTACACAATGCAGACATTTAGCTTCCGTTCCAAAGCCAACCTGAGATCATCATGAAAGACCCTTGTCTCAGCCAACAGACTGCTCCATGAGCCATAGAAGAAAGCAAAACCGCACACAAAATCACCCATAGTATTCCTGAAGCAACCACCACCACCACAAATCCCCAGATTGTCTTTATATGCCCCATCAACATTGATACAGTAGTTGCTAAAAGGAGGATTCCATCAGACAATTTTTGGAGGCCTGACAATAATTTCTGCACTAACATTAAAGCCTTTGAGAATGAGCGCCTGGTTGAATGGAACAGGGCGATTAAAGCAACTCAAGACTTTATCTCTAATAAGTACATAAGTTTTGATAAACAAGCTCATCATTTCAAGTCTAATAAAGTTCCGAAATTTTGATAATTTTATTTGTCAAATAAAAAATATTAGGCATGTTTGATAAGTGATAAGTCCTAATAAAATAGATTTATCAAGACTAATTGATATACGTTTGATAATCGATTAAGATGAGTTTTCCCCCATTTAGTTAAAGGCAGATAATTTTGTACCACCTTTGGGCCCATGGGGTGGGATAAAGTTATCCATAGTTATCTATCCCCTCTACCGAATAAAAAAAAGGATAAAAAGCGAGCTATCTTTGCGTACTTTATCCAAGAGATAGCGGGTTTAACTTATCCGTGAAAAGTTTATTCACGAAGAAGGGATAATCAGAGGTTTCCTATTCATTATTGGGAATAAGCTATCAAGTTATCTAAGAAGCCTAGAGTTATTGGGATTGCTATAAGCTTCTTGTTATATTTGTTCCATAACAATACTGAGTACATTTTTCAAACAAAAAATCACATGCAAGAAAATATCTGTAACATTTAAACATGCATAAAATCCGTTAATGTTTCACCCATTAAAATCTCATATTTAATTTAAGTGAATCCATAATCAAATTTAGAAAAATAAAATATCCTCAATCTCTCATAACTTATTCCCTCTCTTTCTCTCTCTCTCTATATTTTTCTCTCTCATTCGCACAATGTGCTAGCGAATATGTATTGCCTTAATAAATTTTTTTTGTATAAAAATTTAATCATATGGTTGAATAGCATGGTTCGTTGTACTGTACGGATCAATCGTGTCGCATTCTCTGTGACACAGTGCGGTATCGTATTGTATCATACCGTTAAGATACGGTGTGAAAGATACATGTTTGATTTTTTTTTTTGTGACTTGATCAATATGTAAAATGAGCAAACTTAAAAAAAAAAAAAAGCAAAACATAAGAACGTTATATAGAGAGGTTGAAAAATATAAAAAAATTATTTAGTCATTTAAATCAACTGCCCAACATAATTATCTAATATCGTGATCTATGTCATCCTGGATATATGAAGTGGATGTCAATTAAAGTTCCTATTATCTAGTTATACGGAATTTACATCCCTCCCTCACCAAGGCGATTTTGTGAAGGAGGGGTTTTCTTCATGTCAGACGTTCATAATAAATTTTTTAATAGAGATCCTGTAATTAAGTTGGAGAGTCAATACATCATCCAAAGGTTTCAATTTTCATTAGGGGGAGTCCACCACCCTACAAGAAAAATCAGAATTATTGATGAAAATTTTCGACGGATCAATATCCATATCAAGAAATCTATTTGGGATTCGATGAATAGATTTGTAATTTAGTACTATTATATGAACTGGATGGTACTTTATCATACTACAGCTGTTTAAGCCGGTCAACGTCACCTCCACTACCAACAACACCATCAACTCTATTGTGATCATTATATAATATTATAATATGACTAATGTATTCCATTAAGTCCGCATCAAGAATCTAAAAACAGAAACAAAATAGTAACGTCCTAAAATTTATAATAAAATACTAATATGACACTAAGAAATTGAAAGAGATAGTAAATTATACGTAAGATATAACTACTTACATAAAATATAATTATATTTCATTTAAGAATATTTTTATGCTATTAATATAATGTTGGTACTATCTTTGATTGTGTGTACTTCGACGGGACGCCATCCGATTCTGAAAATCAAGTCAAAATATGAAGTCATTATAATTATAAAATATATATATTAATGTTAAAAATATAAATATAAAAAAATATTGATGCATAGATATTGAGATTAAGTCGATCTAATAATTTTTGAGATAATTTTTACTTGACAAAAATTAATTTTATAAATTAAACTAAAATTACTATAATTTGTATCATATTTTAATTAACTTTTGTTTAAAATTTTATTTTCAATTAGACACCGTTTAGAGCCCCTTAGATGCATTGGATCTGAATGGGAAAGGAAAGAAAAATGATTCCTAACGATCTACCACGGATTGGACAGTGCCGATCTTTGACGTGCCTCTATGGCATACTCGAGTCACCCCCAATAAGGTGACCCGACTGTGCCATGGCCGTACCGCCGCATATTAGGGCTACAAACGGGTCGGGTTCGGAACCGGAAACACAGATTCCGATTCCAATTCCGATAACCGAAATATGATTCCGATTCCGATAAGAATGGTTAGTTCCGATTCCGTTTCGATTCCGATAACATTACCGGAACCGAAATTTCGATAAGGTAAGGTGTTTACCATAATTTTACCTTGAGTTTATGATAATTTATCGGAATAACCGATACCGATACCGATTCCGATTATTTTTTCAATTCCGATTCCGATAATTTATCGGAATATCCGATTCCGATAAGCTATCGGTATCATATTCCGATTCCGAAATCGATAATTTTTATCGGAATCGGGTCGAAATATCAGAATATCGGATTCCGTTTACACCCCTACCGCATATAAAACAAATATTCTGATCATCTCAAACATTTGCCAACTAAAAGACATTTTAGGCATGTTCGTTAATATAATAAGGTTATAACAAAAAAAGAGTAATCTCACAAATAAATATGAAAAAAAGAGTAATTTTGAAAAAAAAAAAAACCCCCCACGATATATATATATATATATATATATATGTGGGCCGGTCCTTTTGCTGGGGCCTACCATCACAAAAAAGAATACCGGAAGCAGCCGCCCGCGGTTGGAGAAGCGGCCGAGCCCACCCGTACGCCTCTCTGCCTCCTGTTTCCCCTGCTGCAACTGCTCAGAAAGTGTCGATGCGAAGTCGCCACCTTGGATCCATGGCCGCTGCCCTCTCCTCCTCCACCACCACCACCTCTTTGCTCCGCCAGAAACCCATACACCCATGCGCCGCCGCGTCCTCCTTGTTCTTCTACCGCGCGCCGCACCGCAACGGTGGCCTCCTCTCCAGGGAGATGAGGCGCGCTGCGCACTGCAACTACGCCACGCTCCGTTGCTTCGCTGCGGTGGCCTCCGCTGGCAGGGCCGCCTCCGCCGTCGACCGCATCACTGTGCAGAACCCCATCGTCGAGATGGACGGTGACTCCCGCTCACGCCGATAGGCGGCTCCCCGTATCTCCCCTCTGGTCTCTCTCCGGTAACCGGGGTTTTTGATTAACCGAGTGCGTGCCTTTTCAGGTGACGAGATGACGAGGATCATTTGGAAGATGATAAAGGACAAGGTATTCTTATTATCTTGGACGGCAAGATGGTCCTGGGTTTGTCGTCTGGAGTCTCGTTGTTAATGTGCTTCCCGTTGTTGTTATCGATTTTAACAGCTTATCTTTCCTTATCTGGATTTGGACATCAAATACTTTGATTTGGGCTTGCCGAACCGTGATGCCACCGACGATAAAGTTACTGTGGAAAGTGCAGTAGCCACACTCAAGTAAGTGACCTCTATCTCTGCGGACAAATGTGCTTCTGTTATCAGCTTTTCGTTTTTTTCAGCTCTTCTTCTGTTGTTGAGTTATGACACACATTACCCGTATCTTAACGTGAAGTCCGCAAATATATTGGATTTTCATGGTTATGGTATTTTGGTAAGCATAAAAAGATTGTCATATTGTGTGTTCAAATTCCACGGTGTTACATAATCACGAATTTGCATCTGTTTTGCGGACGCTGCATTTCTCTTTGTAGGAAAGCCATGATGACTCTATTTTCTCATCCTTTTCTTAATTATTTCTGGATGCTTTCCATTTGTTTCAAGGGCTTCAATTACCATATTTATTTTGTGCAGGTATAATGTTGCTGTGAAGTGTGCGACAATAACCCCTGGTTAGTAAAAACTCTTCTGTGTTCTTTCATTTGTTCATGTTTTGGTTTCCACTTCTATATTACGCTCTTAGGACTTGAACCATACCCGTTTTAAAAGTTTGAGTTATGTGCATATACTGCTATATGTCTTCTGTATGTGCACCTTAAAAATATGACCAACTATATGTGTTCACTGAGCTATGTCAAATCAACGCCACCCCACATTTACAAAATAAAATGCAGCTGTAGAAATACTCATTTGTACCTGATAAAGAGAGATCACGATGGTTGTATTCAGTGTTTAAAAAGTCGGCCAACTAGTTGGCCTGACTAGTCCAGTTGGGTGGTCTAGCCGACTAGTTGGCCACCGATTTGTTCTATTTTTTCTGTTTTCCTTTTTGGTACTTTTCTTTATGGAAAAGTCTTAAATATCCCTGTGTTAGTTGCCTCGTATCGGGTTGTGGGTCTTATTTTGGATGTCAAGGATTATGACTCACATTAGTCAAATGATATTTTTCAACTTACTGTTAACAGATGACTTCTGAAATAGCTCATATAAGTAATCAGATTTTTTTTGTTCTTCATGGATCTGCAACTCTACCATTTGAGTTATAGGTATGTCTTTTAAATTAGTCTTTTTAATTCAATCATTTTTTTTGTATGATGCTTATGTACAGGCGTATACCCTCAACACTAACAATCAGCAAGAGCCCTGCATAAAAATGAAAAAAAAATCCTAAAAAAAATAACCAACTTGGACTTGAGGCCTCCGACTTGCTGACTAATCAGTCCAACTAGTCAATGGGGGGGTTATCTGACTCCGACCAATTAATCTTTTTTAAAACATTGGTTGTATTTGTATATGGTCATTATCATTTGCTAGAGTACGAAGAGTAATGCCATCCTGCCTAGGGTCAAGCATGCATTACTAATAGCCTGATCCATGAGGAGAGCAAACCTCTATCAAGAAGGTTATACAATTTAGAAGATTATAGACACACCTTTTATTCCACATTTACCTAAAAAATAGCCACACCTTACCTAATGTATACATAGGCCATTTGCTGATCCATTTTTGCACTAATTTCTTTGGTGAATCCTCTTTTGAAATTGGTAAACATTTTGACAGTTACTTGTTGAGCATATAACCTTTAATTCAGATGACATGATCCATATAGGTCCTTATTCACTCCTTTGCGATCAGAAGTGGTAGTGAACTAAGGTAAGCCGAAGTTTGGCCAGTTTAATCTTGGTTTGAGTAGACTAACTTGAGCTTGAATTTAAGCCAGGTTTGAGCACAATGTAAAGCTTGAGCGGTTGACCTCAACTCGCATAGAAAATCAAGTTGGAGCTCAAGCCCAGCTCATTGAGGACTGAAAGTATGTATATTAAAGAATGAGGGAGCTTGGAAACTGGCGTGTCTTTCACAGTCCCATCTACCTTAAATCCTTTTAACAGGTGCTCTGTAATTCAGCCCCACATCATCTGTTGAGAAATCATATAGGAGCGGACTATAAAGGCCCTGGGCTTCCAGCTGGCACCCTCACATTTGACAATCAGAAATGAGCCCCGTTAAAGAAATGTCTAATAAATTTTAGACGTGCAAGGAGAGATAAATAAGTAAAATGTTTAACAAACTGAACCACAAGCTAAATTAGTTGAGCTCTATTAAGCTTGACTTGGTTTGTTTAACAAAATAAGTCTCATTTGAAGCTTGAGGATGGCTTATTTGGTTGTATGAACAGATGTGAGTTGAAGTTCTGAACCCATTGAGTTAAGCTTGATCATCATATTGATGCCTCATTTTGGCCCTATTAACTCCTGTTCAAGTTGGCCATTTGGCTTTTATAGATACCACACCCTACATTGCCTTGGAGTATGGATATGTCTTCTAATTAATTACTAGCTTTATCACTTAATGTAGGAACGTTAATGGGCCTACAGAAAGCACGGCCTGGTATCTATCTAATAAAGCAAAAGCCCATCTGTTACTAATTTAGCTGAACCAAATCTACTCAGAAATCATGATTACATGTCTGGAGATGTGTGGAATGGGCGGCAATATTGTTCAAGAATGGCTGAACTAGGTCTGTCTTAGAGGTTTTACATTGAACTCTATAAGGAGTTGGCCGGGTTGTAAGATTTCAGAAAATATAAGGGGCATGTAAAAAATTGTTGTGTGTGGAGAGGATTTGCAATGATCACTGTTCTAAATCATCAGGCCTTTCTGGTAGAGCCAAATATGGCAGGGAAGTAAAACATTTATGCATATAAGTTGATCATATCCCTCCTCATTTCAGCTGTTCATGACTTTTTTTTTCTATATCTGTATGTTCTTTGCTATCACACTATGCTGAGTACTTATGCACGTCTTCAGATTTTTTGCCTGCATCATTCCAAGTGGCTGGACTTTGTTTCAATGGATTTTATGTTGGGTTTCATAAGTACTTGACCTGGTTGTAAGTTTTTGAAAAACATAAGGGGCATGCTATCATGGTGCAGTGGAACACTGAAATCATCTTATATGGATGTGATTTGGGGCTGTTGAAAGGATCGATGATCATCTAGTCATAAATAGTCAGAACTGTCCACAGTTTCTTGAGGGTGTCAAAGTTGGCAAGAAGCCTTAAAGTAAGATGACATGAGCTTATGACTCGATCTTACCCCTCCTTTCAGCCCTTTATGAGTCTGTTACTTTTTCCTAAACTATGCAAACTATGTTGCTCAAATATCTGGCTTAGTTGTGCATACATCTACATTCTTGCCTATCAACTTTTATCAATCGTGTTCATGCACACATTTTTCTTCCTACCCACCTGATGTGATAAGGATTGTAATTGATAGATTAATCAAATGTTACACCCTTACCTTGAGTTATGTTTAAGAACCTAATTTAAGTTGTATCATTTATGCAGAAGATTGAGCTATTCTGGATTTTAAGGTCTGATTGTATCTAATTTGAACATTGCAGATGAAGCTAGGGTAAAGGAATTTGGTCTAAAGACCATGTGGAAAAGCCCCAATGGCACAATAAGAAACATCTTGAATGGTTTGCTTCTTTCTTTTGTTCGTCTTTCTCTTTTACGAATCTTTGACATGTCCTGATTTGGATTCTTTTTCTACATATCTACTCTTCAAATTGTTTTGGTTGCTTTGCTTGCTATATGGGAAGCATGTATGTTGTCCTGCTGTTTCCTTGATGAAAGTTGTACCAGCTAGTTAAAATCATGTTTTTTTTTTCATTGCTCTAGCATATTTGGCGCTTCTATGGATGCCACCCAGGTGATGAATGTGCATAGTTGTAGTTGTTACGGTGCTAAGGCGCCCTACGGTGTTCTTGGTGTCCTTGAGTGCCTAGGTGCTTAGGCACTCACCTAGGTGCCCAAGTTGTTGCCAGTGTGGTATCTCCAATCCATATGGAATTATGCATCCATATGTATATAATGAATCAATGATCATAAAAATGAAAAATGTTAAAGTGAAATTATAATTAAAACTATGACATAATGCACACTAAAAAAAATTGGAAGCCCAAATTTAGATTGTTCTTGAACAATCAGGAACTCTTTTACATTTAGAGACTATGGATTCTTCAGAGTCATTATGTTATATTAGGGGGGGGTATCGTCGTGGGGCAGAGCCCCCAGAGAGGAACTTACTTTTTAGTGGTCTGGGTTGGAGAAATCCTAGATGTGAGCTATGGACTGGTGGCTTTGGAGAACATCTGAACAGGGAGAAACATGATCAGGACTCGGGGTTAGGTTAGGGAGCTTTTCTTTACATTTTTTAATTTGGATCTTTTAATGTGACGGTTATTGGTCAAGGTGCCTGCCTAGGCCGCCTTTTTGGGTTCCCTAAAGGTGGACGAGCACCCAGCCCTTAGTTGGGTGCCTTTCTGCCTTGGCTCCTGCTTTGACAACTATGTGAAATATCATATTTCACATGAATCTAGAGCACTTAGATTTGCTACTAATTTTAACATGTAGCATGGTCATACTTTTTTAGGGTTTACTTGCACGTTAAAGCTTATTTGATTAAGTTTAAAGTTTATTTGATTAAGTTTCCTTTTATATAACTAGATTCCACCAACTTCTGTGTGGTACTTGTACATGCAAGTATGCAACTATGCTAGATATATTGGTATAACTGCAAGAGATGTTTGTACAAATATGTATACCTACCCAAATAGCTTTCTGTTCATTATGACCTTCCCTTGGCATGTGCCTGCAATTCCTGACACTTTTTCACCATGCAGGGATTACAATTTCGATAAGTGAGAATTGAATCAATGACAGTATGAAAGAGTACATGTTTTGTTGTTCCAAACTTACAAGTCTGGACATGCTAAACATGATTCAAGTCTCTTCCCCCATCTCACTCCTACAAAAAGCAATATCTATATCTTCCACTCATTTGCTGTAGCATGTTATTTAAGGCCTTCCTTTATCTGACTCTTTAGATTTAGTCAAATTGTTGGTCGATCATAAGGTATACTTGGTCAAAGCTAAGGTGCAACTTTGCTCAACTTCTGCTGATCAAATTGTAGATGACTATGTTATGTTGTAATTGAGCTAAAAGTTGGGATGCTGCAAGTTTGTGTTGAAAGAAGTCAAACTAGAAGTCAAGCTTAATTGATCTTCAACCAAGCATAAAGTTGTTGTTGATTCTGCCATCTCATGGAGGCCATAAGATGATGATCAATGGATTCTTAGTTTTCCTAGGTCAAGGTGATCCTAAGAAGTTCATTTATTAACTCATAATGCTGCAATGTTAATGGAGAGCTGGCAATTCTAATAGCCTTTGAGATCCTGCTAAAAGATCTTCACAGAACATTGACAATTTTTATTCTAAAGATTACTTTATTCATTGGGATCACCATTATGTTCTTTTCCACTTTTATGTCATTTTATTTTCGTATTTTAACAGCAGTCTTCCTCTCTGATTATTGGTCCTATACCTGCATTTCAATGCTGTGACTTCTGTTCATTATATATTTATCAGAACAGGAATCATGAGGCTTGTGCTTTTATTTCAAGTATCTTCATTTCAATCAGATGACATTTCTTTCTTATTTCAGGGACTGTTTTCCGCGAGCCTATCTTGTGTCAGAACATCCCACGAATTGTTCCTGGTAATTACATATTTTACTCTATTTTAGAATGTGTGTGGTTTTTTAATTTGCATGTGAATGACTTTATTCAGGTTGGAAAAAGCCCATCTGCATTGGTAGGCATGCCTTTGGAGACCAATATCGTGCAACTGACATGGTTATTAAAGGACCTGGAAAACTTAAGATGGTCTATGGTGAATCATTATACTACCCAGCTTTGATCTCTGAACAAATTATTTCTTTCATATGCCTTTACTCATTATCTTGTATCTACTTTTCTTTGGTGGGTGTAGTCCCTGCAGACAGTGAGACACCTGTGGAACTTGATGTCTATGATTTTAAGGGCCCTGGTGTTGCATTGGCCATGTACAATGTTGATGAGGTTTGTCATCAACTTGTTTTTTATGATTGTTGTGTGAGATCATTTTCTGATTCTGAATGGATTCCATTTGTTTCAGTCAATTCGAGCTTTTGCATCGTCATCTATGTCTATGGCATTTTCAAAGAGATGGCCTCTTTACTTGAGCACCAAAAACACAATCCTGAAGAAATATGATGGCAGGTACTAAACCATAAGTCTATGTGGTTATGGCAGTATTTATCAACTGTCAGCAGCCCATGTTTTTTGCGTTCCTATGCAGCTCTGGTCAGAGTCAGATAACTATATGTTTATATCATGCTCTTTCTCTGAAAGCCAACATTTCTATTATGGTCTATATACTGAATTTTTTAGTCCATGGTACATCTATTGATGGAGTTGCATTCTTTGATGTTTGTGTGTAATTTACTCAGTTTCTTATGATTGGAATTTGTTTCATTTTGTTTTTCGTTAAATTTTCTGTTTCTGTCTACAAGAATATTTAGATGTCTGAATAGTAGCCTCCGTAATCCTTATCTCTTGCAACTTAGTACTGTACATCTACATACCATCTGATACTTGTGACTTTCTAAAGTAGTGTTTTTTTTTTTTTGAGAAGTGGGTAGTTACTTTGTAAAGTAATGTTATTGGACCAATTTTTGGAAATTGTTCTCATGGGTTTGAATCAGGTTCAAGGATATATTTCAGGAAGTATATGAGGCAGAATGGAAAGAAAAATTTGAAGAACAGTCAATATGGTCAGTACGCATTCCCAGTCAATCTGCAGCTGATCTCTTGTTTATTCCTAAAAGAAGTATTTTCTGACTTCAGGTATGAGCACCGGCTTATTGATGACATGGTGGCTTATGCACTAAAAAGTGACGGTGAATATGTCTGGGCTTGCAAAAATTATGATGGGGATGTGCAAAGTGATTTTCTTGCGCAAGGTGTGATATATGCCTGAGATCCCTCACTACCCTCCTATTCCCTCCTTGTTGTCTTTGCATTCTCTCAGTTAAGTACTTTAGAGTTGTCTTTCTGATACAGGTTTTGGATCTCTGGGCTTAATGGCTTCTGTATTGGTAATAATCAAATTGTTGCTACTATTTATAACTTATGTTCCCTTAATATATTATTGTTGAGACGTGGCATACATTTCTGTACAGCTATCATCTGATGGAAAGACTTTGGAAGCTGAAGCTGCCCATGGAACTGTAACTCGTCATTTCCGTTTGCATCAGAGGGGACAAGAAACTAGCACAAACAGCATTGCTTCCATTTTTGCATGGACTCGTGGACTTGCTCACAGGTTGGGGATTGTATACCAGATAAATTTTATCATCTTACTGGCCTGATGCTATACTTTTGGTCCCAATCAACATATAAATGAATTGGTTATAGGATCTCAAAGAGAAGAAAATAATTTGAAGAAACAACCCTACTTTCATTTTAACTTTTAGTGGATTAGTGAACTGTTGTACATATTGTAGAGTTCTTGGTGCATTTTCCTTTTCCCTTTTTTCTTTTCCACATTGTCATTTTGTTGATTATGTGCAGAGCAAAGCTTGATAAAAATGATAGGCTGCTGGATTTTTCGAAGAACATAGAGTCTGCATGTGTTGAGACAGTGGAGTCGGGAAAAATGACAAAGGATCTTGCTCTGCTAATTCATGGTCCAAAGTATGACACCCCTCTCTTAGCTTTTGGTTAATTTCTCTATACACCAAGGAGAGGAATTTCTTCTACTTAATGCTGCCACCTTTCGCTCTGTTATCTTCATGTGGGTTCTTATCTACATTTATCATGGATTTTGTTTATTTATCACGTTCTATACATTCTTTCATTGTCGGTTAGATGCCCATAATTAGCTCTACAAGGAAAAATACTTTATATGCATGCTTCCCATTTTTTCCTTGTTAATAGTCCGGAATTATTTTCTACTTCTCCATCCAATAAACAAGATATTTATACTTTCCAAAAGAAAAGATGTTTATACTTATGAAACATTAATACTTTCTTATCTAAAGACTAGTAACTTAGCAATGGTATGTAATAGGATTCTCTGTTCATATCCCCTGAAGTTTTATATTTGAGTTGTACATAAAACGTTCATATTATCTGATGTGCCTGAATCAACTTTAGGTATACCTTAACATTCTTAACATAGATTGCAAAAATTACAAATTTATGCTTTTTGGATGCTCAAAAAGAATCTCTCTCTCTCTCTCTCCCTCCTCCTCTATCTCCCTCTCCCTCTCTCTCTCCCCCCCCCCTTCTCTATCTCCCTCTCCCCTTTCCCAACTCATATATAGAGTAATACCATGGTACGGCCCAGCCAATTGGTGTGTCATGACTGTACCATAACAACAACCATCTGATAAGATCTAATTTGAGAAGTTAAAAAAGAAAAGAAAAGAAAAATCCCTCCCATGGCAAGCCCCTGCTATGCTCACGGATCACAGTAGGGTAGGGTGTGAATCAGCCATTGGATCATCATGCAGTAGCTGGGTTCACACCCGCACCTTCACATGGGTGTTCCCGAGTGTGAGGCAGAAAACCTACCCGCAAAAGTGCCAGGCAGGTTTTCTGCCTTGTGCAGGGCAACAACCTGCAGAAACAGTTACCTTTCAATTTTTTTTAAAAAACTATTTGGAACCCTTGGATTGAGATCCAAGAGTCCCAGCTAGAATATGGCCAACCCATACCAATGGTCTTCGCTGTATTCTAGCCTCTAGCAAACTCTCGTTCTCTCTCTCTCTCTCTCTATGTATATATGTATATATCTATATATATATCTATATACATTTATATGTACATGTATATATAAACTATCATTCACGGTTGAATTAAACACTAAATTGTTGTTAAGATTTAAGAAGACTGACATTGATGGTAAGGGCATATTCTCAAAAATGCTATCCATTTTATGGATACAGTGGAAAATGCAGTGATGTTGGAGCATGTCATCAAATAGTATAGATGTCAGGGCATACATGTATAAACTTGAAAACCCTATTCAATATACATCATTAATAATAGATCAAGAACTGGGTCAGTCTTCCAGTTTGCTTGGAGTTTGGATTTGTGTCTTAAGCTCAGCTCCATCTTGTAGGAACATGTTTTGTGCATCACACAGGTGGTTTGCGTGTATTTCGTTTGGAACCTACAACCTAGACATTCATTCATAAACTTCACCTGTCCCCGGCTGGTTGGTGTGCAGTGGGTGCTTTGGTTTGTGCACCCGAGTGTGTTGGACCTGGAGTGGCCCTCCTCGTGGTAGGGTAGCTTGGGTTTCGTTGAAGGTGGGAACTGGAAAGGGAGTTTGGAGCGCCGCCCATCCACCCGATTATTGTTGACAGCTTTTCCGTTTTTTTTTTTTTTTTATGTGATGATCTCATCTTATGCCTCGAATTCTACCAGTGTTTTCTTTAGAGAAGGGAAAACAATTAGCAGTAGTCAGTTCTAATGCTCCTGTTACGGTCTAAAAGTTTTCGATACTGTTAATAGTTTAAGCTCTTCCCTTTTTCTCTCTTTTACAGAGTATCACGAGAGAATTACTTGAACACCGAAGAATTCATCGATGCCGTTGCTCAAAACCTGCACAAAAAGCTTCTTGCGGCAGTTTGATATACTTTGATGTTTTATTGATAGCCTTTCTTAGAATGGGAACTTGTTCTGTCCTTGTGCACTCTGATCATTCTACACGCAATAAAGTGTTTACTTTCTGCTGATAAATATACGGGGAACATCAGAGAGCAAATATCAGGTATCCTGGGCCCCATTATGGCTCACCTTGGTCAGAACGAGAATTAGATGCAGAAAGGTGGCTTGCTGCCGTTTTCCCTTCAGATGAAATGCCTCTTTCGATATATCATTGCGTTTCCAATATATAGGAGCATCTTTTGAGTTGATGTACATCATTATTGAGGTAGCAGAAACTAATTCTTAAAGAAAACTGTATGTAGGTCGCAGACTGCTTAACTAGTGCAAAGCAATTTACTTGGCGCCGGAATGCCTTAAAAGGCACTTTTTGAGGTTTTTGAGTGAGTCCGAACTTGGATGCCATCACCATGCCTTCTCAAGGGGAAATGGGATCCTCTCGGCCCCCCGCATCAAGGGTGTCAAACAGACCACTTTGTATGGTTTTGACGTTTGACTTTGATCTTGGGTTGATTGCCCATAGACCCCATGAAACCTCTATTATTAGCTGCTATATCACTTTCTTTATCCAATCTATCTCAATATTCCCGAAGTGTATCCTTTGAAACATTTCCAAAAGTCTATTTGCCGGAGTGTTGTCACACATAAAGCTTAGATTTTAGAGATACATAGGAATTATTCTTAAAAGGTGTGTGAGGTTTAAGGTGTGCATATGATTTATTCTTTGAAGATTTCAGGGCTATAAAAAAGATTAGATAAATGTAAGGGTATGGATTATTTATGAAAACTTCCAGGGGTCTGCGGTAAGTTTTCATGCAATTTTTATAAGCGGATTATTGAATCAAAGATCACAACGGATGACGTTCCTGGCAAGTAGCTGGCAAGCCCCAGGAGAACCTATTGAGCTACACCACCAAAGAAGGGTAAAATAAAAGAAAGATTATCTATATACCCCTACAAATTTTATGAATTACCAGACCACCCCCCCCTAGGGGTAATGGCAGAGAGAAGCCATGGTGAAGGTTCCATTTGGGAAGATAGAAAAAGATAAACGTAGGCTCACAACACAAGAACAACGCTAAAATTAGGTCCCCCGACATCTGGATTCCCGCCCAAGCTCTCCTCCACCAGTGGTGAGTTCGGGCCGTTGAATAGGTGCTCGTCCATGGACAGGCACCACTTTGCCACCCTTTGCCTGATAGCCATCTCTAGGTCTAACATCATCGCCACATCAACGGCCTTTCGCCACTGCTCTATTTGAATCTTTAGTCTCAGTTTGATAATAAGTTAGACTAAAGTTAACTTAGAGTTAACTCAAAACTAATTCAAAAAATAATTTGAAAAGGTTACAAAGTTAATTCAAATGGATTAGATTAAAGGTGAGTCAAATGTGAGTTAACTGACAATTTTTCAACCCACCTCTGGAGGTGGGTTGGAGTTAATCCATTGAGTTAACTATCTTTTTGCTCTCACGGTATACCACATTAATTACTACTTTTTCTTTTCCCAACATAGGTTAACTCATTTTTTCTTACCAAAGTACATTTGAAAAAAATAAGTTAACTCACTATAGTCAAATGAGTTAACTCAGATGAAAACAAAGTAAAAATTAGTTAAAAGTGGGTTAACTTTGGCTCTGGGTTAAAGTTAATTTTAACCCAACCCATTACCAAATTGAGGTTAGCTTCTTCATCTCCGCTTCTGGCCTCCTCTATTGCCTCAACTTTCTCCCCGAGTTGGGCCACCCTAGCCTTGCGCTGCAACAGCTCCTCCATTGCATGACTCAACTTTGAGGCCACTTTCTCTTCCCTTGCTCGCGCAACACCTACCTCTGCCTTAGCTTCGGCCAATGCCTTAGGGTGGAGTTCTTTGCCCAACAGCACTCGAGCTCCTCTTCTTTCTCCGCCAGTCAAACTTTTGTTGACATGTTTATCTCCATGACTATGTATTTTGGTGATAACAAAAATATCAAAATTACATACCTTTAATCATGACTATACCTTATATACATATCCTCATATCTAATGTACTCATTTGTTCAATCGCATCTTCATTCTCACTAGTGGTGTCAACACATGATATCTATGGTGTCGACCTGTATAGCACAAATGTCGACATATGATGCATAGGTGTTGACACACGATAACCTTGTGTTAACTTGTAAAGCACATGTATCGACCTGGGAACATCATGTGTCGACACATACTTATCCTTTTATTCTTGTTGATTTATGTTTTTCTTATTCTTGATGATCTTGATGACATTTTGCTTTAATATCTATTTTTCATTAAGTCTGTCAATAGAATAAATAAGTCTTTTTATGACTCCAAGGATCATTACTATAAGTACTCTAAAGAGGCTCAAGTAAATTCCATATTATTTACTTCATGGAAAAATGTCTAATTCCATATTATTTACTTCATGGGAAATTTTTAAGTCCACATCGACTGGAATATTTGTATCTTGAGCAGTCGAAGTGAGATATCGATTGATGAATAAATCTCATCAATCGAAGTCCAAGTCCGACTCTTGGGCAGTCGAAGTGTGATATCGATTGGAGAAGATAGCACCTATCGATTGGTGACCAATTTTCATACTGATTATTGTTTTCTTCTGATTGGTGACCAACTAACTTTAACTCATAACGATTGATGTTGTTTCACATCGATTGGTGAACAAGTGACCTGTATCATATCGATTGATGTTATTTTCCCTTTCGATTGATGTTAAAATCTTTCGATTGGTGTTATATATATGTTATATCTTATCAATTGATGGACAAATAAACTATATCCTATCGATTGGTGTTATAAATACAATAAGTTGAAATTCCACTTCGATTGACAGCATTATATTCTTGATCAGCCGAAGTTCCATATCGATTGTTGAACATTTAACTTAAAGTTTTTCTATTGATGTTATATTGTTCCGATTGGTGAACAACATATCAATTGCTATTAAGTTTTACATCGATTGATGGACAATTTCCTTTGGCACCCAAATCTACTTCATAAAAAATTTGGCTCTCATATTTTTACATAAGATCTTCACATATCTCTAACATTAAATGCGTAGTCAACCTTTTTCAGACCTAGACTGTATGTTCACACCTTGAACATGCCACTGATAGCCTTTCTTTCTTATCAGGCAAAAAGGGAACTACCTGGAATAGAAATCTATCAGCAGAATTTGTGGACATCTATAGCAGAGATATGAGCGTTTGACTGATAGAATCAGACATAAATCTCACCTAACATCTTCCTCTTTGTGCGTTAATTGCGTGCAAGTGCTCAATGCATAAGCAAACCCAACTTTGAACCCACTAACATTGGAAGCATGCAAGTCAAAGGACTCAAAGTTAGCCAATGAATGGAAAGCCTACAAGAACATCTATTGAAGATCCAATGACTACTGAAGATGCGTCTAACGACTGGATTACACAGAGGCAACAGGAAGATCTGATGTCTAAAGTAAAGAAGAGTAGAAGAGAAGAGGAAGAAGCTGAAGCTGAAGCTGAAGACTCAACTACTATCTTCTACCAAGAGTCTATAAAAGAAGAGAAGGATGCAATTACCCAGATAGATCTTTCCCTCTCAAGAAAAACATCTGAAGTTTTCAAGGAGCACATAAACGCCCGCATCCTGTCTGAACCAAAAGAGAAAGTAAGAGTTCTTGAAGCCTTTTGTTTTAGCTTTCCTCTTCTCTCTCTCTCTCTCTCTCTCTCTCTCTCTCTCTCTCTCTCTCTCTCTCTCTCTCTCTCTCTCTCTCTCTGTGTGGGTGGGTGGTGGGTGGGTTTAGGGTTTAGGGTTTTAGCATTCTGGTCATCATTCTGAAAGAGTGAGTGAGTTGCTTGCGCCTGAGAGAAGATCTCTTTGTTCATCTTCTACTCTCTTGGATGTTGTCTCAGATCAAGCCCGGTTATTGTAAGCTTGGTCTAGGGACCTTAGTAAACTCTTTAAGATATATGTTGTTCCTTTTTCTGGAAGAGAAGGCTTGCTGTGCAAGCAGCTGTTCCCCTTGTAGAAGGGAAGACCAGCAGGGAGATGGGTGTATTTACCCCTCAGTGGAAGGAAAGACTTGCTTGGAAGCAATTGTTGTATGCCGGTTGTTGAAGGAAAGACTAAGGTTTGCTTGGTGGTTTAGTGAAATCTCAAGTGTTCTTGGGGACTGGATATAGGGTTGGATGTATCTCAGTGCCAAACCATGATAAAATCTGTGTGTCTTCTGTGTGATTGCTTTTATCTATTTCCGCTGCACTCTAACGAACAGTACTAATTGTCTTGCTTAGTGTTTGTGCTTTTAGATTTCAGAAAAGTTCAAATCAACCCATTCACCCTCTCTCTCTCTCTCTCTCTCTCTCTCTCTCTCTCTCTCTCTCTCTCTCTCTCTCTCTCTCTCTCTCTCTCTCTCTCTGCCATCTGGGTCAATAAGTCGTATCAGAGTGGGGTCTCTTAAGAAATCAGAAGAACTAATGGTCTAAAGAGCAAAGATCAATGACAACACACGGATACTCTGAAGGACAATTTGTCAACAAACCACCTTTGTTCAATGGTGAAGACTATAACTACTAGAAGACAAGGATGAAGTTCTTTCTTCAAGGATATGACTATCAGTTGTGGATCATCATTGAAGAAAGGGATCTAATTGTCTTCTCCTCAAGGGAAAACTGGACAGACAATGATAGAAAATTATTAGCATAGAATAGTAAAGCCAAGAATCTCATTTGATGTGCCTTAACAAAAAGAGAATTCAACAAGATCTCAACTTGCAAATCAACTAAGGAAATATAAGACAAGTTAAAACTCACATACGAAGAGACTGACAAAGTAAAGGAAACTAGGATTGATATCCTAGTCACTCAACATGAGAAGTTCCAAATGCAACTAGCAGAAACCATCACTCAAATGTAAAGTAGATTTATTGACATCGCAAATGGTCTAGTTGGATTGGGAAAGGTATACAACATTGGGGACATGGTAAGAAAAATTCTCAGATTACTACCAAATCAGTGGACTCTAAAGGTCACCGATGTAGAAGAAGCAAATGACCTCTCCTCAATGTCATTGGAAAAACTCATTGGGTCTCTTATGCCTCATGAGATAAATATGGAAAGACTAAGAGAGAGCACCTCAAAGAAAAATATCAGTATTGCCTTGAAAATAGAAGAGCCAAACACAGATGAAGCCACGACCAGTGAGAGCGGTGGTGTAGACAGTGAAGAAGAAGCTTTTCTATCAAGACGTCTGTAAAGGATTTTGGCCAAGAAGAAATACCAGTCAGGGAGAAGGTATTTTAGAAAGGATAAAGTAGTCAAGAAAACAGAACCTATTTGTTATGAATGCAAGTAGCTCGGGCATCTAAAGACAAATTGTCTCATGCTAAAGAAAAAGGAACACAAAAATAAGGAGCCTTCAATACAGATCAATAAGTACAAGAAGAAGACTATGACACTTGCTTGGAATAATGAAGAAAGCTCATCAGAAGACTCAAATTCAGATGAACAACAAAAAGAAAAGGCTCATCTTGCCTTTATGACAAATTATGATGATAAACCTCAGAGCATCCAAGTGGTACTTGGACAGTGGATGCTTTAGGCACATGACAGGTGATAAGAGCCTATTCAAGACAATCAAATCAGAAGAAGGATCAGTTACCTATGGAGACAATGGTAAAGAGATTTTTATTGGATGTGGTACAGTTGGCAACAAGAACAAGAATCTAATTAAAAAAGTTCTTTATGTCAAAGACTTGAAGCACAATTTGATAAGTACCAGTCAACTCTGTGATATGGGACATCAGATAAAATTCATAGAATCAAAATGTCTGATCATCAAGGATGAATAAGTGACATTTGAAGAACATAGGGAGAAGAACATATATGTCATACACTTAGAAGATTTAAAGGATCAAGATGTATGTCTAGCAACCAGTAAAAGACTTGATGCAGAATTATGGCACAGAAAATTGGGTCATGCTAACTTAGATGTGATCAGAAAACTAATAAAGCATGAGCTAGTGGAAGGATTACCAAAGATCAACACACACTATGATAAGATTTGAGGACCTTGTACCAAAGGAAAACATGCCAAGACTTCCTTCAAATCAAAGACAATTGTCCTCTCCACCAAGCCTTTGGAGCTACTTTACATAGACTTACTTGGTCCAATATCTACAACAAACTTGGGAGGAAAGAATTAGATTTGTCATTGTTGATGATTTCTCAAAGTTTACATAGGTGTTATTTTTAGCAAATAAAGATGACACATTTGAAGCCTTTGTAAAGTTTAGCAAGCTGGTACAGAAAGATCAGAAATTCATCATAATTGGATTAAAGGCAGACCATGGAGAATAATTTCAGAACAAGGAGTTCATAAGTTTTGGTGAAGGCCAAGGAATTGAGCACAACGTTTTAGCATAAGGACACCTCAATAAAATGGAGTTTCTGAAAGAAAGAATATGACACTATTGGACATGGCAAGAACAATGCTATCTGAGTACAACTTGCCAAGATATTTTTGTGTAGATGCAATCAACACAACATGCTACATAATCAATAGAGTAATTATCAGACAAATTTTGAAAAAGACTGCATATGAACTATACAAGGACAATAAACTAAATGTTAGTTACCTCAAACCATTCAGATGCAAATACTATATTCTCAACAATGGTAAGTCAAATCTAGATAAATGATGCAAAATCCGATGAAGGTATATTTCTTGGTTATACCTCAAAACCTAAATATTATAAAGTATTTAATAGAAAAACATTATTGATTGAGAAAACCATTCATGTCATATTTGATGAGGCTAACCCATCTTTAAGAAAAGAAAATGATAATGATGATGAAGGAACATGAGAACTAGTAGAAAAATTAAAGGATATCACCATTAGAGAAGATAAGAAGGAGCCACCATTGGAAGATCTACTCCAAAATGAACCTTCTCATAAAGATCTTCCTTGGAAGTGGAAATTTCAAAAGGATCATCCCAAAGAAAACATTATAGGTGATCCAAGTCAAGGAGTAAGAACAAGAGGTAATATGATTCCTTGAGATTACCTAGTATTTATCTCCCAAATTGAACCTAGGACAGTTAATGAGGCACTGACTGATGACTCTTGGATTTTAGCCATGCAAGATGAACTTAATCAGTTTAGGAGAAACCATGTTTGAACTCTTGTACCTAGACCATCAGACCATCTAGTTATTGTTACCAAATGAATGTTTAGAAAAAAAAGTGGATGAGGCTAGTGTCATTACTAGGAACAAGACTAGATTGGTAGCTTAAGGCTATTCTAAAAAAGAAGACATAGATTTTGATGAAACATATGCACCAATAGATAGACTTGAGGCAATTATTTTATTGGCATATGCATCTGCATTAGATTTAAAACTTTTTCAAATGGATGTAAAATATACTTTGTTAAATGGGTTTATCAAAGAAGAAGTATATGTAGAATAACCACCTGATTTTGATGGCCCTGATTTCCCAAATCATTTTTTCAAATTGCATAAGGCACTATATGGTCTGAAACAAGCTCCAAGAGCTTAGTATGAAAGAATAAGTGTACTTCTTATAAACCATAGTTTTACTAGATATAAAGTAGATAACACATTGTTCATTAAATCATGTTCTCAAAGCATATTAATTGTACAAATTTATGTTAATGATATTATTTTCGGTGCTACTGATGAATCCCTTTGCAAGTACTTTGAAAAGTTGATGCATGGAGAATTCGAGATGAGCATGATGAGTGAATTAACTTACTTCCTCAGGCTACAAATCAAACAAGGCAAAGAAGGAGCCCACATCAACCAGACCAAGTACATCAAGGTTTTGCTAAAAAAGTTTAGATTTGAACATGCAAAGTCTCTACCTACTCTAATAAGCACCTCTACTAGATTAGAAAATGATCCTCAAGGTAAGAAAGTGGATCAGAAGTCTTCTAGAGGTATGATTGATTCTCTACTTTAATTAACAACTAGTAGGCCTGACATTTTATTTAGTCAAGCAGATCCCAATGAATCCCAATTGATTTCAGTCAAAATGATATTTAGATATTTAGCATATACATGTGAATTATGACTATGGTATCTTAGATCATGTAAAATGAATTTAATTGGATATTTTGATGTTGACTATATTGGATGCAAAGTAGATAGAAAAAGTACCAGCAAATGTTGTCAATTTCTTGTAGGGTGCTTGATCTCTTGGTCATCTAGAAAACAGAACACAGTGGCCTTGTTAATAAATGAAGCTGATTATGTTGCTACTGGGAGTTGCCGCACTCAACTACTATGGATTAAGTAGCAAATTGAGGATTATGGAATCAACATCAAATCAGTACCCTTGCTATGTGACAACATCAGTACAATAAATCTCACAAAAAATCTAGTACAACATTCAAGAACCAAGCATATTGAGGTCTGATACCATTTTATTAGAGATAATGTAGCATAAGGTTATATAGACAATTCATTTATAAACACTGCAAATCAGTTTGCAGACGTATTCACAAAAGCTCTACCTGAAGAGAGATTTACCTCTCTCAGAAGGAACTGGGCATGTGCAATTTGTAGAAAATTTATTTCTGCAATAACTAAACAATATTTACTTGGAATGATGCATGACTTCTACTCTATAATCATTGGATTTCCCTCAAAAATTGGTACTCACATGCTATCTTGGTTCTGCAACCATAACACAACCTTAAACACTTTTGTCATCTATGTGTTCCCAGCCTTTCTTATCAAAATCATTGTATATTTCCTAAGAAATTGGAAGAAACCATTTGTCTACTTCCCAATCAACATCATATACACTTTCCCTTGTTTTCTTTCAAAAATTGGAGCACAACCATGAATTACTCATCCTGACTAGTCTCCTACATTTGACTTTTTTATCCTTTAAGATTGACATGGACTTAGGGGGAGCCTTGAACTAAGGGGGACCTTCCATTAATATTATTCCCATCTCCTGATTTCTTAACTCCTCATATTTCTAATTGTTATTAGTCATGCTAAGTTCCTTACTTCTCATTTTAATTATGGATAAAAAGGGGGAGAAATACTCTGAAATAAATACCATTTATCATCACTTTAGTTCATACATGTTAGCATGCATAGTGCATATGTGCTTTTAGTTTTTTTTGTGATGTATATTTTAGTTAATTTTTTGAGTTTCGTCATCACTAAAAAAAGGGGAGATTGTTGACTCTTTTATCTCCATGACTATATATTTTGGTGATAACAAAAATCTCAAAATTGCATGCCTTTAATCATGACTATACCTTATATACATATTCTCATATCTAATGTACTCATTTGTTCAATCACTGTTGGGCAGCATGCTGCGAGGCAGATGCGCGTGCCAGCGTCTCACTTTTGACGACTTGAGAACGAGGGTGTGGCAGAGGCCGGGTTGGCCAAGTCATGTCTAGGTCCGAGTGTGAATTTGCCTACAAGTGTTGTTGAGTTGTCTAGTAGGCAGACTGTTCCCTGTGGTGGGTTATATAAGGAAGGATGGTATCCTTACACAACAACTCGAGTTTTGGCATAATGACAATGTCTGATCCTATATACCTAGTATCAGAGCAGTCGTGGGGGGGGGGGGGGGGGGGGAGATTATTGGGCGGCATGCTACAAGGCAGGTGCGTGCGCCAATGTCTCACTCTGGGGCAACCTGAGAACGAGGGTGTGGCGAAGGCCGGGTTGGCCAAGTCATGCCTAGGTCCAAGTGTGGACTTGCCTACGAGTGTTGTTGAGTTGTCCAACAGTGGGGCTATAGCCTGTGGTGGGTTATAAGGAAGGATGGTATCCTTACACAATAACTCGAGTTTTGACGTAACGACAATGCCTAAAATCCTATATACCTGCTCAAATTGATGAACAATTCATCCCTATAAATTTATTTTGGTGATAACAAAACCATGGAAAAAACATTTAACTAACATTTTTTTTCTAAAGTTTGTCAACAGGACACAATTGCAATGACTCTAGTAAGTTAAATAAACTCAATTAAGTTAAAAGTCATTTTCGTATGAATTTTCTAAGTCTACATCGATTGTTGTTTTAATATCACATTGATTGCTGAACAAACTCGCATCGATTATATAGTTAAGATCAATTGGCACACATCGATTATAGTTCACTTAAACATCGATTACTACTCAGTATCACATCGATTGCTTTCACATCGATTGTCTTTATTTATCGATTGTCTTTAAACATCGATTGTCTTTAAAATATCGATTATCTTTGAACATCAATTATCTTTAAACATCGATTGTCTTTAAAGATTGATTACCTTTAGAGATCGATTATCTTTAGACATCGATTATCTTTAAACATCGATTGTCCTTAAAGATCAATTACCTTTAAACATTGATTGTCCTTAAAGATCGATTACCTTTAGACATCGATTGTCTTCAGACATCGATTGCCTTTAGACATCGATTATCCTTAAACATCGATTACCTTTAAACATCGATTGTCCTTAAAGATCAATTACCTTTAAACATTGATTGTCCTTAAAGATCGATTACCTTTAGACATCGATTGCCTTCAGACATCGATTGCCTTTAGACATTGATTATCCTTAAACATCGATTGTCTTTAGTCATCGATTACCTTTGGACATCGATTGTCGTTATATTATCTATTGTTGTTTTAGATAAATTATCTTCAATACCTTGATCATCTTTATCTAAAAGATTATCTTTGAAGAAATTATATTGTTTGTGGTTGCAATTAAATTATGTTGTCCATCTTTATGAACATCTATATTATGAATGAATCTTGTTATCATAAATATGACACACAATATTATTCTAATTGTTTTAAAGATGTGTATTTCAAATCTCCCGCTATCTGTTGCATATCCTTCTCACGAAAGCATTCAAAGATATCTTCGTACATATAGACTGTTATCGGATACAGTTTCCATGCATATCATCCTTTACTGTTTACCATTTTCATGACATGTCTTCTAAACCTTTAAATGGTGACAAAATGAGTTTATCCTTTTTTTGGTGTATCCTCTTATAGCATAGTCTGCAACGTTGACTGACAATGAAGATATCCATATGATCTCTCTATCGCCCTCTATCCTAGCGTTTATTGCTTGCAGGTTTCCGGTAGTCACACACTCCTACAACATTAGACCTGCTATGTTGACTAACACTGAAGATATCCATATGATCTCTCTCTCTCTCTCTCTCTCTCTCTCTCTCTCTCTCTCTCTCTCTCTCTCTCTCTCTCTCTCTCTCCTAGCATTTATTGACTGTAGGTTGCCGGTAGTTACACACTCCTACTACGTTGGACCTGCTACGTCTGTCTGTAGACAAGTTTCAAGAAATGAGACACAACAGATACTTCAACGGCTACTTCACAAAAGAGAAGATAAATAGAGCATGATGGCACAGTGAAGACCACAAGAAAGAAGAATATAGAAAAATCGAGCATCACATAGAGAGAAAGCTCATCAACAACAAATGTTCAGAATAGAGTCTGCTCCTTCACTCAACTTCTTTGCTCTTAGCACTCCTCAAAGTTTCATTCTTCAATCCTTCCTTGAGAGAGAGCTTGTAATGATCTGAGAGTGTTACTTTATACTGTCTAGTTCTTCTACTCTCTCAGATCGCGCCTCAAATCAAGAAGTGTATTGTTCTATTAGCTTGATCTAGGGGCCACCACCTCTATACTCTTCATAGAGTGCTTCTCTTCTTAAGTGAAGAGAAGATCTGTTGTGTAAGTGGGTGGTTTATTCCCCTTTGTAGAAAGGAAGACCTATTGCAACAAGTGGTTTATTGCCTTTTCGTGAGTTGAAGAGAAGGCCAGTGGGAGCTGGATGTGTAAGTGTCCTTAAGGGGGATTGTATTCTTGGTTAGTGGAATCTCAAGTTGTTTCTTGGGGACTGAACGTAGGACTCCTGGTGATAAAAGGTCCGAACCAGGATATAATTTATGGTGCATGTGTCTGTGTGATTGCCTCTATCTTTATTTCCACTGCTCACTAACTCTAACCTCTACATTTATTGTTTCTAAAGTTATTTGTTACAGAAGATTTTAAAGATGATTTTTTAGCAATCCATTCACCCCCTCTGGTCTTGCAACTTGGTCAACAATTGCATCTTCATTCTCACTAGTGGTGTCGCCACATGATATCCATGGTGTCAACCTGTGTAGCACAAGTGTGGACAGATGATGCATAGGTGTCGACATAGGATAACCTTGTGTTAACTTATGAAGCACATGTGTCGACTTGGGAACATCATCTGTCGACACATACATATCCTTTCATTCTTGTTGATTTTTTTTTATTCTTAATGATCTTGATGACATTTTGCTTTAATATCTATTTTTCATTAAGTCTGTCAACATGATAAATAAGTCTTTTCATAACTCTAATGATCATTACTGTAAGAACTCTAAAGAGGCTCAAGTAAATTTCATATTATTTACTTCATGAAAATTTTTCTAATTTCATATTATTTACTTCATGGAAAATTTTATAATTCTCTATTATTTACTTCATGGAAAAAATTTTAAGTTCACATCAATTGGAATATTTGTATCTTGAGCAGTCGAAGTGAGATATCGATTGATGAGCAATTCTTATCAATCGAAGTCCAACTCTGCCTCCTCGTCGGGCAATCGAAGTGTGGTATCGATTAGAGAAGATAACGCCTATCGATTGGTGACCAATTTTCATACCGATTATGGTTTTCTTCCGATTGGTGGCCAAATAGCTTTAACTCACAATGATTGATGTTATTTCACATCGGTTGGTGAATAGGTGACCTATTTCATATTGATTGATGTTATTTTTCCTTCCAATTGATGTTAAAATCGTTTGATTGGTGTTATATATGTTATATCATATCGATTGATGTATAAATAACTTGTATCCTATCGATTGGTAATATAATGTTCCGATTGATGATTATTTATACTATATCCTATCGATTGGTGTTCCAATTGGTGTTATAAATACCATAAGCCGAAGTTCCATTTCGACTGACAACATTATATTCTTGATTAGTCAAAGTTCTATACCTATTGATGAACATTTAACTTAGAGTTTTTCGATTGGTGTTTTGTTGTTTTGATTGGTGAACAACATATCAATTGTTGTTAAGTTTCACATCGATTGATGACCAATTTTCTTTGGCGGCCAAATCTGCTTCATTTCAAATTTGGCTCTTATATTTTTACATAAGATCTCCACATATCTCTAACATTAAATGTGCAGTCAACCTTTTTTAGACCCAGGCTATATGTTCACACCTTGAACATGCCACTGATCACCTTTCTTTCTTATTAGGCAAAAAGGGAGCTACCTGGAATAGAAATCTGTCTGTAGAATTTATGGACATCTGTAACAGGGGTATGGGTGTCTGACTGATATATGAACTCTCACCTAACATTTTCCTCTCTGTGCATTAATTGCGTGCAGGTGCTCAATATGTATGTGTGGTGGCTATTTCTAACCTCCTAGGCCTACAGGGCCCATCATGGCCCATCACGGCCCATTATGACCCAGCAGGCTAGCGTGGACTCCAGATAGCGCGCCGCGTGTCCTCGGGTTTAGCCTGGCACTCCCGAACATGTTCCAGTCATCAAGGCGCCTTAGGGTCTCCGAGCACTTTGTGATCTGTTCGGCCAGTGCTGCAAAGCCTACCAAGCAGGGCCTGCACGGGCCTCAAAAGCAGCCCTATCAAACACAAGCATGCCTCCGGGCACCGAACAACATAACAGGACACCGAGCAGAAGCCCTGCTCGGTACTCATCAACAAGGAAGCCCCCAAAACAGCTGTCAGCCTCCCTGGCAGTTAATGAGGCGGCGCGACATGCGTCCCACAGTACGATACTAACTACAAAGGATCCCAACAGGCGTCTCAACGGACAACCTCTCGCTTGGGAACCTGAACCGTCACGTCCTCTTGCTCATCATGAGAGAGATCCTGTCTAGACTCTTCACCTCCCTCGCCTATAAAAGGCACAAGTGACCCCCATGCAAAGGTATGCAACTCTCATCACACACACGCCCTCGCGCGACACACACACGCCAGAGAACCTTCTTTCTAAAGCCTCTACAGCCTTATTTGACTTTGGCATCAGAGGGTTCCCCCCGATTCTTCAATCAACCCCCCCCCCCCTGATCCTCTTCTGGTTTTGCAGGTCATCGTCCATACCGGCGATCATCTTCCCTCTCTCTTCTTAGTGGAGGCTCGTTTGGCTCAGGTCCAAATAGGAAAACACCACCACAGTATACAAACCCAACTTTGAACCCACTAACGTTGGTAGTGTGCAAGTCAAAGGACTCAAAGTTAGCCAACGAATAGAAAGCCTACAAGAACATTTATTGAAGATCCAATAGCTACTGAAGATGTGTCTAATGGCTGGATTACACAGAGGCAACATAAAGATCTGATGTCTAATGGAAAGAAGAGTAGAAGAGAAGAGGAAGAAGTTGGAGCTAAAGACTCAACGACTATCTTTTGCTAAGAGACTATAAAAGAAAAGAAGGATGCAGTCACCCAGACAGATCTCTCCCTCTCAAGAAAACATATGAAGTTTTCAAGGAGCACACCAATGCCCATATCCTTCTTGAACCAAAAGAGAAAGCAAGAGTTCTCGAAGCCTTTTGTTTTAGCTTTCATCTACGTCTCTCTCTCTCTCTCTCTCTCTCTCTCTCTCTCTCTCTCTCTCTCTCTCTCTCTCTCTCTCTCTCTCTCTCTCTCTCTGTAGCATTCTGGTCATCATGCTGAAAGAGAGAGTGAGCTGCTTGCGTCTAAGAGAAGATCTCTTTGTTCATCTTCTACTCTCTTGGATGATGTCTCAGATCAAGCCCTGTTATTTTAAGTTTGATCTAGGGACCTTAGTAGTCTCTTTGAGATATAGGTTGTTCCTCTTCTTAGAAGAGAAGACTTGCGGTGCAAGCGACTGTTTCCCTTGTAGAAGGGAAGACCATCAGGGAGCTAGGTGTATTTGCCCCTTAGTGGAAGGGAAGATTTACTTGGGAGCAAGTGTTGTATGTCCTCAGTTGAAGAGAAGACTAATGTTCACTTGGTGGTTTAGTGAAATCTCAAGTATTCTTAGGTACTGGACATAGGGCTGAGGTGTATCTCAATGCATTGAGCTCAGACATAGTTCAAATCAGCCCATTCACCCCCCTTCCTTTGGGCTTGCCATATGGGTCAACAACTTTGAGCTCAGACATCTCCTTCTTCTCCTTATTAGACGTTGATTTCTCCTTTCCTTCTTCCACCTCCATCGCCAAGCCAATATCGCCCCTTCTCAGCTCCACATTGATGTCGTTGTCTACATTTTTCGAAGTGTAATCTGCACACACCGAAGCCAGCTCTAGGGCATTGATCTCTACAAGGTTGGTCATGATCTTGTTGTTGGAGTATGGAGCCTGATCTCAATCTTGATAGGTTGCCCTAGATTCCTTGTATTCATAGGCAACATCTCTTGCAATTGCTTATATGAGAAAAAAAAATACTCAATACGACCATGGATGTAGGAAAGCACATTGCCTCTTCGAATCACATAAGAAATCCTTGTGTTTGTGTGGTTTGGTTCCTTCTTCTCCCCTCTTTCTTCTTCCTCTATCTTTTGTCCATCGCTACAGGTTCTCCAGTTCCTAATAGATCATCCCCTCCTCCGTAGAGGAAGCATCAATGGGCGAGTCTTCCTCTCTTCTGGGTAGCTACAGAGCCACAGTGCTCTTCCTCGGCCTTATGTTTTCCAATGGTGGCCACGATGATAGGGACTAGCTTCTTCACTGTTTCGATCGGTGGTTCACCTCCATACCCGCGCCCACCTAGCCCAACTGCTTCTACGTGCACTCGGCCACCTCCCACGATGCCTCCAACAATGTCCATCATGATCTGATCCACAATTTCCCTTAGCACATCATCTTCAATTCTCTCGATGACCACGGCCTCCGGTATCTACTAAGATTTAAGGCACATTTTTGGGGGGTAGATTAGTCTATTCCACCCTCTGGACTCCAATTTGACAGACCATTATGGTAGGAGTAAAATTGAGAGTTGTTCGAGTTTTTGGAGATATTATATAAAGGTAGAGATATATTGGTAATTCGTGGGTTTTATATGGGTATACAGGTAATTTTTCCAATAAAAGTAGTAAAACTTGCAAATGTCTAAGCATCCTATAGATCTCTACATGGTTTGTGGGTTACAAATCTTAGAAGACAATTTCTATTCGAAATTTGAGATATATTCTTGCAACATTCATGGGCTTATTTATCCCTTTAATTTTGTCACTTGGTCTGTATAGAGACTTACAAGCCGGCTAGACTTTTGTTATCAAATTTTATTCGAGATAAAATATGCATATTGTAGTAAACAATTTTGAGCATTATATGTGCTACAATGGAAAATTTGTTTTGGAGCCTTGATGCATGGAATTGTTCTTATTGACTGTTACTTGTTTCACTGTGGGATGTGTAAATCACCCTTAACTCATTGCATGTACCATCTCTGCAGTAAATATTACTCAAATTGAAAGGGTTCAAGCCCTGATCTGCTCCACACACGCTAGTAGGGAGCTTATACCTTCTTCGACCCTCTCCTCTCACACGTGTACAGTGGCCACCGTTGATGGCTGGTGCGAGGCTTCCCCTCCACACAGCCCCCTTTCTGGATGGAGAGCGGCTTCGCTTGGGCTTCCTGCCATTGGCGGGTAGTTTGAAGCCTGCACCCTCTCATATCATGTCATCACGATTGGCGTGGGGGGGAAGAGGTAATAATCTTTTCTCTTCTGGATAGGGATAATCCTCCAGCTCACCCAGGTATACACCCAGGTTTCACAACGAAGAAATACTCTTTGGTGATCAACAACGAAGAAATATCTACCAGATAGGATCGACGTAGATAACAGGGGATCAGAAAGGGCCCATTTCCCTGCTGTCTTTACGTAGTCTAGTTCTCTATTATTAAGGCCAAGGCGGCCGGGGCTGCTTCTCCCCAGATAAGGTAGCCAGCTGCTCTTGCATGTGGAGAAGGCAAAAGGATGGCTTCTCCCAATGCCTTGCTGGTGCTGGGCCTCTTCTTGCCTGCTCTTCTCTACGGTTCCTCCGCGGGCGAGGCTCTCGCTGGAGAGCAAGCGACGGTGAAGAAAGCCCGCCGGCCGCAGCACAGTACAGGTGAGTTGGGCCTTGTAATTAAATTAGAGATACATATGACATGCATGGTATAGATTTGGGGTGCATGCATAGATATGTGCATTCTTGATGACGCACGTATAGTTACAGTTGCAGTTGGAGGAAATGCTGTGAAGTACTACGCCAACAATAATAAGGGAGCCACTGCGGCTGCGGAGGTCACGACGACGACGACTGAAGGGGAGGGGAACAAAGACGACATTGATACCGACCAGAGAAGGTTCTGCAACTGCTGCTCGTACTTCCGCCGGTGCTGCGCCCGTCTCTGCTGTGCCGACGGCCGGCAGATACCTCTAATTTGATGCGGTAGTGGAAGCTCCAGCGGAGGGTGCTTGTTGCATGCATGCATGCATGCATGCGTGTGGGTGACGAATATAACCACGACTCCTAATGCTTGTTAGTATTATTATCATCAGTGAGCAATGGTGATATATGTAGACGGCTATAAATTAACTAATTTATAAAAATTGATATTTGTATACAGCTATTTATGACTTTCTATATATGTTAAATATGTAGACGACTTTTTATAATTGTCTATATATTTAACATATGTAGATGGTTATAATAAATCATCTATGTCATTTATTTAGACGACTTATTATAATCGTCTACATAGACGGCTACATATCTCCCATTTCCTGTAATGTGTATACGTAAGAATAAACATGGGCTTCCTGTGCTGTGACTGACGTCCGCGCGCTGAGTAGAATAATAAGATGTTTATATATATATACACACGAGATGAGATTTGATCTACTAACCATTGAAGCTAATGTCCCCTGTTAAGCGGTGGAAATTAACCGGCTTGCAAGAAAAGAAAAAAAAAACTTTTCATAGTGTGATCCCTGGACTTAGGTGGCGTTGAGATATTATTTCAAATACTTTATCACGTAATTTGAAATTTAAAAAATTAAATATTTCAAATTTTAGATATTCATTAAATGTTATCAAACAGTTAAAATGGTCTTTTTAGCTACTTAAACATAGGTACGTTGTTAGCAGCCTACGTACCGAAGTCTTTGAAGTGCAGGAGCACCTGTGCTCGTGTAGAGAGACAGAGATTGAGAGAGAGAACATTTTAAGATTTTTATTATTATTATTAAGCAAAAGCATAATTTTGTCATAATATGATATTTTTGTCATAACATGATCTATAAGGAAACTATCTAGTTAATTATCTCATTTCTCTTGATGGAACTGATCAATGTGCGTGACATTTTTTTAACATTTCGACGTGATGATGTGTGAAAATACCTACTTTTATAACGAAAGTATATCAAGCAAACAAAGATACGTGACAAATGCCGATTCTTCCTGTCAATTTGTGTGTAATTAGTAGGTACCAAGTCTTCAGAGGGGAAAAGAAAACATTCCATTCGAAGGTGTAAGGATCATGCCATTCTGATGAGTCTTTTAGTCCTTACATCTTGTGTAGCAACTCAGATAATTAAATAATTAAAGTAAATTAAACGTAAAAGAATAAATATGTTAAATTAAAATTTTAATAAATAAAAAAAGATAATGAGCTTAATTAATGATCCATAATAAAGTTATTGGGTCAAAATAGAACATAAAATAATAATAAAATAAAAATTTTAATAAAATTCGAAATGCCCATAATCAACTATTTAAAATAGGCAAGATAAGCTTAAAAATAGATCATATTCATCTAAATTTGTCCTATCACTATCCTAAATTGGGTAACACATTTTTCCATGTCTATCCAACTCCAATTAGGAATTAGAAGGCTTAGAGATAGAGATAAACATGTAAAACTCAAAATTAAATAAAGTTAGAGTTATATTAGGAAAGCTAATCTCTATAAATAAACCCCCAAATCTCTCTTGGCTGACCCTTACCACTATTGGGTTGTGCTTGGAGGAGGGAATCCCTGCTAGAGAAGGAGGATATTTGTGGAAGAAAGGAGCTTTAGGTGTTCTTCATCTCATTCTTGCTTGTTCTAGCTCTAGATTCATAAATTCACTTAAAGGTAGGTGTTCTCTCAGGATTAATCTAATCAAACACCCTTGTAGGTTGATTTTGATGTTAGAAATATGATCTCCATCTTTTCCCCAATTTCCATTATGCATATAGTGAGTATTTTGCCTCTAAAGGTCATGCATATCCACATATCCGACCTCTTGTTTTTGCTCTCAATGTTAATTCTTATGTGTGTGCCAAATTCATGATTTTTATACATTAAGAAACATGTTAGATTCGACTTAAAACTACTTTGACAATTTTTCATGTTTTCTACATTGAGATTTATGCATTTTAATGCACCTGTATCACCCCGGGTTCACTGTATTGTGAACGCGGTGATATTATAGACCACCTCTGAATGTGGTCGTCCACATTTAGGAAGCGACCAACAGAGGCCCCACATTCATTTAACATGAATGCGGTGGTATATTGGACCACCTTCTAACGCGAGCGGTAAGTAGACTGCATTCTTATAGTCGACCAAAAACCCTAATTGACCTATAAGTAGTGCTTTAACTCATGATAGCCTTACTGTTAATGATTGTTAAAAGCATTTAACACACTAATATAAGCCTACATGTTTATTAAAGGTGGTTTAGAACTCCTTTAATTAATTGCAATGATATTTTCGGGTACCCCTTGATTATCTCTTATATTTTATACACCATGCAAACCCTAAACATCTGGTCATCATTATGTTGATAACTATGAAATTATGTAATCATTTAAAAGACATAAAAAACTATCAAATATAAGGATTTAACTTGAATAATACACTTGTTCTCATCTTACACCATTGTTTTAGAACATCGTTACTGTCACTATGTTGTTCTAGAAGTTCACTAGAATGTTGAGTAACTATTTTCACCCCTTCTTGACGTTGTGAGAACCCTCCACTAAGTATTCCTCCTGCTAAATTGGAACTCCCTTGCCAAAGCCTCCGTAAGTCTCCATGAGCCCGAAATTCCTCTAAGACGTCGAGTTGGTTGTACCATAAATATCTATACACACCATTGGACATTGTTGAACCTATACGACTCCAACCAGCCTTGAGTCTCTATCTGGAAATGCACCCTACTTGTTGGCTACGTTCTAAACACGGTGGCATTCTGCGACCTCTCTATTCATCGCGCTCTACCTCCTGACCGTGTTCTGGTCATGGACAAGGGGTATAGACCACATTCATCCTATGTTGTCAATACCCAAGAGTACTATTTTGTTGTGGTTATTTGCGTGTTTTCTCGTACTGTTTCTCTTACATAACCTCTGTATGTTTCTAGATAGCATATAAACTCTCATCTTATCTCTTTCTCTCTCATCTATTCTCTTTCTCTTATGATAAACTCATCTATTTGTCTATACTTATCATCTAGTTCTTGGAACTCTATATGGCCATTGACTAATTGTTTAAGATAAGGAAACATGACTAATTTCTGACAATTATATGGCTCAGTCTGGTCCTGAGAGGAGCATCCAAAGATGCATGTGCCCATAAGAGTTTAATGACTAAGATGTGTCTGACATTACACCCGAGTACTTGACTGGCTTGGTTTATCTAAGACAATCAATTCATGATAGTGTTTGACTTGTTAATCCTTGACTTGACATGTATATGTTTACTCGTGATATGACCATTACTCTCTCTCTCATATTACATATGTTACTGCTTGTACTTTTACCACATGACATCTTCACGCTATTATTTTCTTGACATGACATAATATTCCATCTCTAGTTATTATGCTTAATAATACGCTAATCACTTAAAACTTGCTTTGTCAAGAGATATAAATTCTACTAGGTATTTTCGCTCATCAAGTGCTACCATGTCTATTTCAGGTGAGTTTGACGAAGAAGAAGATGCACACACTGAAGGGGAGGGTCAATAGTGAATGAGCATCCTTGCACTACAAGAGAACCGACATTTATCAACAACTATATGTCCGCGGCTGAAAATTCAAGGACAAAACAAATATAAAGCAGCGAGTATAATAGACCGCTGCCATAAAAATATTTTGTCCGCGGTTAATGTAACTTGCTGACAAAAGTTTAGCATACATCAGCAGATGAAATGTAACTGCGGACAAATGTGAAGTTAAGGCCTCAGCTACGTACGACCACGGACATACAGGGGCTCTAGGAACCGCTGACATATAGATGTTATGTCCACAGTTCTAAGAACCACTGATATACATTAAATGTCTGCGGCTAAAGAAAGCCGCTGACAGTATTAGTCAGTAGTGATATAACTGCAACAAGGCGCTGACAAATATAAGAATTTAATTTTATTCATTTATTAAAATAAAAACTACAAATAAGAAATATATAGAACATATAAATTTTTAATAATAACTTATTTAGTTTAGTGATTAATATATACATATGTTTTTTATATTTGTAATATATATGTATATTTATGCTAGATATATATACTTGTAATCTCAAATATAAATATATATGTGTCACTAACTTATAAATATAAATATACACAAATTTAGTGAACATATATACATATGTGTTTATATATATTTCTATGTTCTAGATTAGTGAGTTAATTTATATAAATATTTAATTTAATAAATATATATAATAAATTATTTTATAGTAAATATTTATTAAAATTTACTTATTTGTTATTGAACAATGATCAAATTGATCTTACAACATGAGTACATATATATGGATCGCGTAGGTCATAATGATAATTCAACTGTCAATTGATCTTTATCAAACTTAAATCTAACAATTAAAATTTGAGAACAGAGTAAATTTATATCTTTGAAAGAATATGCCCATGAAGCAAACTGATCAACTGATCTTACACACACACACACACACACACATATATATATGGATTTGTGAAATGGTTTGTGGAAATGGATTTGTGATCCATCACGAAAATCTTATTATTCTTTAGATTTTTATCAAGTTCTCATGTATATGGATGCATATTGCAAATTCAAATCTTTGCCTCCGAGAGTCGAAGGACTTTAAGTCTCTTTGCTCACCGTTTGACTTCGTCAAACAAAAATGAGTATCGAGCCTGGGTTTTCAAGTAGGTCGACCTGGGTCCTCAAGCAGGTCGACCTAGGTCTTCAAGTAGGTCGACTTGTCCTCAAGCAAGTCGACCTGGGTCTTCAAGTAGATCGACCTAGGTTTTCAAGTAGGTCGACCTATCCTCCAGTAGGTCGACCTATCTTCAAGTAGGTCGACTTGTCCTCAAGCAAGTCGACCTGGGTCTTCAAGTAGATCGACCTAGGTTTTCAAGTAGGTCGACCTATCCTCCAGTAGGTCGACATGTGTCCTCAAGCAGGTCGACCTGAGTCTTCAAGTAGGTCAACCTGGGTCTTCAAGTAGGTCGACCTGCTTGAGAGGTCGACCTGTCCTCAAGCAGGTCGACCTAGGTCTTCAAATAGGTTGACCTATCCTCAAGTAGGTCGACCTGTGTCCTCAAATAGGTCGACCTGTCCTCAAGCAAGTCGACCTGATCTTCAAGTAGGTCAACCTAAGTCTTCAAGTAGGCCGACCTGTCCTCTAGTAGGTCGACATGTGTCCTCAAGTAGGTCGACATGTCCTCAAACAGGTTGACCTAGGTCTTCAAGTAGGTCGACCTGTGTCCTCCAGTAGGTCGACCTGTCCATATCCAAAGATATTCTAACCTATGGTAGAAGTATTTATGATGAAGAAGTTTAAAACTAATTTTTTTTATCATTTGTTTATAGTGATCAACATAGTTGACTTAGACATTAGAAGCCAATATTAGTTTTGCTCGTCAATTGAAAGTTCAGATTTTCTTATACCCATGGTTTGGCGTGCCGGATCGGATCGAACCGATTCGGGCGAATCGGTGCGGATCAGGGGAAGTCCGATTCGCGATTCGGTCCGATTCGCCTGGTTCTGTTCAGGCAGGGTTCTTTGGACTCAGGATCCTCTTCGGGCAGGGGTTCAGGATCTGCTTATTTACCTGAATATCATTTAAGTAAATGTTATCATTTGTTGTTTCATTTACTTAAGATATTACATGTAAATAAGGAAGTACCCCCCATTTGAATCCAATAAAAATATCAAAAAAATCATATCTCTTACCAATAAAAAGTCAACTCTCCCATCGAAGAACAAAATCGCGATTTTAGCGAAATGCTAACTTTTTAATCTCTCATAATTTGGTCTATCTAAAAATTTGATAATTCAAATAAACCATATGGAACACTAAAAATTTAAAGTCCGGTAAAAAAAGTCAAACGTGCATGTGACTTCTCCAAGGGAGCCGCTCTCCTACTGACAGCACTTAGTCTGCTCGAGGCATCTCAAGATTTGGTCAAACTTAAGTTATCATCATTCAAACTCATAAGAATTGTCACTTTCTAGTTTCTTTTCAATTAGAAAGTGAAAATTCTCATGAGTTTAGGTGATGATAACTTAAGTTTGACCAAATCCTGAGATGCATCGAGCAGATTAAGTGTGTCAGTAGGAGAGCGGCTCCCTTGGAGAAGTCACATGCACATTGACTTTTTTTACCGGACTTTAGATTTTTAGTGTTCCATATGGTTTATTTGAATTATCAAATTTTTAGATAGACCAAATTATGAGAGATTAAAAAGTTAGCATTTCGCTAAAATCACCAAAATCGCGATTTTGTTCTTCGATGGGAGAGTTGACTTTTTATTGGTAAGAGATATGATTTTTTTGATATTTTATTGGATTCAAATGGGGGGTACTTCCTTATTTACATGTAATATCTTAAGTAAATGAAACAACAAATATAACATTTACTTAAATGATATTCAGGTAAATAAGCAGATCCTGACAACCTGCCTGAACAAGATCATGAGTCCAGTGAACCCTGCCTGAACAGGACAAGTTCTGGCCGAATCCAAGCGGATCGAACCGAATCGGTTCGATCCGCCCGAATGTTGTTCCTCTTCTTAGAAGAGAAGACTTGCGGTGCAAGCGACTGTTTCCTTGTAGAAGGGAAGACCATCAGGGAGCTAGGTGTATTTGCCCCTTAGTGAAGGGAAGATTTACTTGGGAGCAAGTGTTGTATGTCCTCAGTTGAAGAGAAGACTATGTTCACTTGGTGGTTTAGTGAAATCTCAAGTATTCTTAGGTCTTGGACATAGGGCTGAGGTGTATCTCAATGCATGAGCTCAGACATAGTTCAAATCAGCCCATTCACCCCCTTCCTTTGGGCTTGCCATAGGGGTCAACAACTTTGAGCTCAGACATCTCCTTCTTCTCCTTATTAGACGTTGATTTATCCTTTCCTTCTTCCACCTCCATCGCCAAGCCATATCGCCCCTTCTCAGCTCCACATTGATGTCGTTGTCTACATTTTCGAAGTGTAATCACACACCGAAGCCAGCTCTAGGGCATTGATCTCTACAAGGTTGGTCATGATCTTGTTGTTGAGTATGAAGCCTAATCTCAATCTTGATAGGTTGCCCTAGATTCCCTTGTATTCATAGGCAACATCTCTTGCAATTGCTTATATGAGAAAAAAAAAATACTCACTACGACATGGATGTAGGAAAGCACATTGCCTCTTCGAATCACCTAAGAAATCCTTGTGTTTGTGTGGTTTGGTTCCTTCTTCTCCCCTCTTTCTTCTTCCTCTATCTTTTGTCCATCGCTACATTCTCCAGTTCCTAATAGATCAGCCCCTCCTCCGTAGAGGAAGCATCAATGGGCGAGTCTTCCTCTCTTCGGGTAGCTACAGAGCCACAGTGCTCTTCCTCGGCCTTATGTTTTCCAATGGTGGCCACGATGATAGGGACTAGCTTCTTCACTGTTTCGATCGGTGGTTCCCTCCATACCGCGCCACCTAGCCCAACTGCTTCTAACGTGCACTCGGCCACCTCCCACGATGCCTCCAACAATGTCATCATGATCTGATCCACAATTTCCCTTAGCACATCATCTTCAATTCTCTCGATGACCACGGCCTCCGGTATCTACTAAGATTTAAGGCACATTTTGGGGGGTAGATTAGTCATTCCACCTCTGGACTCCAATTTGAAGACCATTATGGTAGGAGTAAAATTGAGAGTTGTTCGAGTTTTGGAGATATTATATAAAGGTAGAATATATTGGTAATTCGTGGTTTATATGGGTATACAGGTAATTTTTCCAATAAAAGTAGTAAAACTTGCAAATGTCTAAGCATCCTATAGATCTCTACATGGTTTGTGGGTTACAAATCTTAGAAGACCAATTTCTATTCGAAATTTGAGATATATTCTTGCAACATTCATGGGCTTTTTACCTTTAATTTTGTCACTTGGTCTGTATAGAGACTTACAAGCCGGCTAACTTTTGTTATCAAATTTTATTCGAGATAAAATATGCATATTGTAGTAAACAATTTTGAGCATTATATGTGCTACAATGGAAAATTGTTTTGGAGCCTTGATGCATGGAATTGTTCTTATTGACTGTTACTTGTTTCACTGTGGGATGTGTAAATCACCCTTAACTCATTGCATGTACCATCTCTGCAGTAATATTACTCAAATTGAAAGGGTTCAAGCCCTGATCTCTCCACACACGCTAGTAGGGAGCTTATACCTTCTTCGACCCTCTCCTCACACGTGTACATGGCCACCGTTGATGGCTGGTGCGAGGCTTCCCCTCCACACAGCCCCCTTTCTGGATGGAGAGCGGCTTCGCTTGGGCTTCCTGCCATTGGCGGTTAGTTTGAAGCCTGCACCCTCTCATATCATTTCACGATTGGCGTTGGGGGGGGGGGGGGGGGGGGGGAAGAGGTAATAATCTTTTCTCTTCTGGATAGGGATAATCTCCAGCTCACCCAGGTTTACACACACACACGTACTCTTTGGTGATCAACAACGAAGAAAATCTCCCACTACCAGATAGGATCGACGTAGATAACAGGGGATCAGAAAGAGCCCATTCCCTGCTGTCTTTACGTAGTCTAGTTCTCTATTATTAAGGCAAGGCGGCCGGGGGCTGCTTCTCCCCAGATAAGGTAGCAGCTGCTCTTGCATGTGGAGAAGGCAAAAGGATGGCTTCTCCCAATGCCTTGCTGGTGCTGGCCTCTTTTGCCTGCTCTTCTCTACGGTTCCTCCGCGGGCGAGGCTCTCGCTGGAGAGCAAGCGACGGTGAAGAAAGCCGCCGGCCGCAGCACAGTACAGGTGAGTTGGGCCTTGTAATTAAATTAGAGATACATATGACATGCATGGTATAGATTTTGGGTGCATGCATAGATATGTGCATTCTTGATGACGCACGTATAGTTACAGTTGCAGTTGGAGGAAATGCTGTGAAGTACTACGCCAACAATAATAAGGGAGCCACTGCGGCTGCGGAGGTCACGACGACGACGACTGAAGGGGAGGGGTACAAAGACGACATTGATACCGACCAGAGAAGGTTCTGCAACTGCTGCTCGTACTTCCGCCGGTGCTGCGCCCGTCTCTGCTGTGCCGACGGCCGGCAGATACCTCTAATTTGATGCGGTAGTGGAAGCTCCAGCGGAGGGTGCATGTTGCTTGCTGCATGCATGCGTGCGTGTGGGTGACGAATATAACCACGACTCCTAATGCTTGTTAGTATTATTATCATCAGTGAGCAATGGTGATATGTAGACGGTTATAAATTGCACTCGTTATAAAAATTGATATTGTATACACTATTTATGACTTTTTATATATGTTAAATATGTAGACGACTTTTTATAATTGTCTATATATTTAACATATGTAGATGGTTATAATAAATCATCTATGTCATTTATTTAGACGACTTATTATAATCGTCTACATAGACGGCTACATATCTCCCATTTCCTGTAGTGTATAGTAAGAATAAACAAGGGCTTCCTGTGCTGTGGCTGACGTCCGCGCGCTGAGTAGAATAATAAGATGTTTTATATATATTACACACGAGATGAGATTTGATCTACCAACCATTGAAGCTAATGTCCCCTGTTGTAAGCGGTGGAAGGGAAATTAACCGGCTTGCAAGAAAAGAAAAAAAAAACTTCATAGTGTGATCCCTGGACTTAGGTGGCGTTGAGATATTATCAGATACTTTATCACGTAATTTGAAATTTAAAAAATTAAATATTTCAAATTTTAGATATTCATTAAATGTTATCAAACAGTTAAAATGGTCTTTTTAGCTACTTAAACATAGGTACGTTGTTAGCAGCCTACGTACCGAAGTCATTGAAGTGCAGGAGCACCTGTGCTCGTGTAGAGAGACAGAGATTGAGAGAGAGAACATTTTAAGATTTTATTATTATTATTAAGCAAAAGCATAATTTTGTCATAATATGATATTTTTGTCATAACATGATCTATAAGGAAACTATCTAGTTAATTATCTCATTTCTCTTGATGGAACTGATCAATGTGCGTGACATTTTTTTAACATTTCGACGTGATGATGTGTGAAAATACCTACTTTTATAACGAAAGTATATCAAGCAAAAAGATACGTGACAAATGCCGATTCTTCCTGTCAATTTGTGTGTAATTAGTAGGTACCAAGTCTTCAGAGGGGAAAGAAAACATTCCATTCGAAGGTGTAAGGATCATGCCATTCTGATGAGTCTTTTAGTCCTTACATCTTGTGTAGCAACTCAGATAATTAAATAATTAAAGTAAATTAAACGTAAAAGAATAAATATGTTAAATTAAAATTTTAATAAATAAAAAAGATAATGAGCTTATTAATGATCCATATAAAGTTATTGGGTCAAAATAGAACATAAAATAATAATAAAATAAAAATTTTAATAAAATTCGAAATGCCCATAATCAACTATTTAAAATAGGCAAGATAAGCTTAAAAATAGATCATATTCATCTAAATTTGTCCTATCACTATCCTAAATTGGGTAACACATTTCCATGTCTATCCAACTCCAATTAGGAATTAGAAGGCTTAGAGATAGAGATAAACATGTAAAACTCAAAATTAATAAAGTTAGAGTTATATTAGGAAAGCTAATCTCTATAAATAAACCCCCAAATCTCTTTTGCTGACCCTTACCACTTGTGGTGGCTGTTTTCCGCCACCTAGGCCCATCGCGTCAAGGCCCATCAGCGCCTTCCCCTTCTGACGTGGCCTCCTCATACGATCCCACGCCCTTAGTACGGATCAGAAGAGAGAAGATCCTCGTGCCGGCTATCCGTGGCGGAACATTGCCGAGCTCGTCAGCAGGCGGCTTCCGAACAAAGGACCTCAACCCTGCTGCGCGGAACTGCCCTGGACATCACCTGCTCGGAAGGTCCATCCAAAGGGCACCGAGCAGGATTCCTGGCCCACAGAGCGGTTGTAACCGTCTCAGGCCACGTTCTCCACCATCAAGGGGCGTGAACTGCCTGGCAGCCTAACGGGCATCGGAGTCATAACTCCTCCCGTTATGCGCGTGCGTCAAGGCGCCTCTTCAGGCACGATCTGCCCAACGTTACGCACGTTGGCCTCTACACCAACGCCTATAAAGGCACAGGTACAGTACCATGCAACGGTACGTTCTTTCCTGACGCGAACACATTCTCGCATTCCGAAACCCCCTGCCTCACAAGCTCTCCACTGACTTAGGCATCGGAGGGTTTCCCGGTCTTCACCGGGCCTCCTGATCCTATTCTGGTTTTGCAGGTCTTCGTCCTCACCAGCAATCGTCTTCCCTCTCTTATTCCAGTGGAGGCCCGTTTGGCTCAGGTCCAAACAGGATCACACCACCACATTTGGCGCCGTCTGTGGGAACGACACTGCCATGGCTCGAGGGAGATCCATACCAGAATATAGGAAGCAGGGCGACGAGGTCTCGCCAATCACGAGGGGCCTCTCGTCGCCAATCTCCTCCTGGGGACGTCGCCGGCACTGCTACCGGCGCAAATCACGACGTCCCAGTACCAACGGCTGCCGCACCGGCAACGGCCCTCAAAGTGGCAGAGCTTCGGGGGCAAATGCATCAGTTGACGGGTGTCTGCCTCGCCCTACAGGCCCAGTTGGCGGGGGTTGCGGCCCCGCGGTCTCCCTGCCACGCGACCGGCAGGCGGAATCGTCACATCGACGCTCCGCGTCCCCCCAGCGCCGCAGGAGCAGCAGGCGGACTCACCACGCCGGTCCCTCCGGGCTCCATCGGAAGAGCGGGCACCAGAGCGCCGCGGGCGCTCGCCCCGGCGTTCTATCGTCTCACCCCGTCCGCCACGATCGGTCGTGGGAGGCAACTCCCACGCCTCTGGACGTGGGGGCCCCGCCAACTCCGAGCAGGAGCTCGCCAGGCGCCTCCGGCGTGTGGTCGACCTCGAACGCCGCATGGACGCGATGGTTCAGCGTGCGGAGGGCAAGGCTCCAGCGGAGGACGACTTGGACTTCCGCTCTCCTTTCAGTAGGGAGATTCTGGAGGCCCTGGTCTCCTCCAAGCTCCCTCTTCCCACCATCGCGCCCTACGACGGCACGACTGATCCGGCCGACCACATCCACGGCTTCGAATCGCATATGGTGTTCCACGGAGCATCAGATGCGGCCAAGTGCAGGGCTTTCCCTGCAACCCTTAAGGAGACCGCCAGGGCTTGGTTTGAAACCCTCCCTGCGGGCTCTATCACTTCCTTCCGCCAATTGAAGAAGTCCTTTCGGGACAACTTCCTTGGTGGAAGGTCCCAGCCGCGGACGGCGGCTTCTCTCCTGACCGTGCGCCAGAAGAAAGGCGAGGCACTCTGGGACTTCGTCAAGAGGTTCCGAACAGAGGCGCTTCGCATCTCGCGCCTGGACGTCCCCCTAGCCACCAGCGCTCTCATCCAGGGCACTCGTGACGGCTTTCTACAAAGGACTCTCGGCGTCCAGCAACCCGCCACCCTCGCCGAACTACTCTCCATCGCGCAGCGCCACGCGGCCTGCGAGGAGAGCCTGGCGGCGAGCAGGGCCGAACAGGGGGAGCAGTCGGAAAAAAAGCGACCTTCCGACAACGGTTCCGACCGTGATCGGAAGAAGGGACGACGCAATGGCGATTCTCCGCGTCGTCCGCGCCCCTTCACCAACTACACCCCCCTCACTGTGGCTCCCGAACAAATCCTGGCAGAGATCAGGGATGAAGCTTTTGTTCGGTGGCCCCAGAGAATGCGCTCCGACCCCCGGAAGCGCGATCAAAATAGGTACTGTCGCTTTCATCGCGACCACGGCCACGACACCTCCGAGTGCCGCCAGCTTAAGGACGAAATCGAAGACCTTATCAAGCGCGGCTACCTTGGACGGTTCGTGCGCCGGAACGAAGAGCGCCCCCGACGTCGAGACCGCACTCCCGAGCAGCCGATCAACAACGAACCCAATGGGCAAGAGATCAATGTGATCGCGGGAGGTTTCGGTGCGGGCGGTGAAAGCACTCGAAGCCGACGCGATTACGCAAGGCGAGTGCATGTCGTAGACAGGCCCCCGGCTGTTCGGCTGGCCCCATATCCTACCAGTCCCGCACGCGCACAGTCCGAAGATGTTATAACCTTCTCGAATGAAGATTTGTAGGGGTTACGATCCCGCACACTGATGCGCTGGTCGTTTCGGCCACCATCAACCATTGTAATGTGCGCCGGATTCTGGTAGATAATGGAAGTGCCCCCGACGTCTTGGCTTACGACTGTTCGTTCTCATGGGCCTGCGCGCCAATCAACTTACTCCTGTAAATTCGCCATTGTTCGGCTTTTCGGGAGTTTCGGTCCAGCCCATGGGAAGGATTCGCCTTCCGATCACCTTGGGAACAGCTCCAAAGGCTGTGACCAAGATTGTTGACTTTCTGGTCGTCAACAATATGCCTGGATACAACGCTATCCTAGGCAGAGGTCTGATCGGCCGCATTAAAGCAATACCTTCGTCGCTCCATCAGAAGATGAAGTTTCCCACTCCGAGCGGTGTGGGCGAAGTGCTCGGATGTCAGCGCGAGTCTCGCCGTTGCTACGTCCTCTCCCTAAGAGACAAGCAACCACTCGCTGTTCCGGCTCCTCCGGCTTCCGATCAGCCTTCAACTAGCCGAGGAGCGCTGCTGAAGATCTAATCCCCATTCAGGTGGGTAACGACCCCGAACACGTCCTGTACGTTGGTGCCCTGTTGACAGAGGCCGAACAGCAGCGCTACACAGCTTTTCTGCTGGCCAATTTGGACGTGTTCGCGTGGTCCGATGACGACCTTCCAGGCATTCCTCCGGAAGTCATGGTGCACCGCCTTCGGCTGGATCCACGGATCCCACCGGTACAGCAAAGGAGGCGACCTGTGAACCAAGAACGGCAGACCGTGATTCAGGATCACGTGACCAAAAGCCGAACTGTTGGGCTCCTCCGAGAAGCCCAATATCCAAGATGGATCTCCAATGTGGTCCTCGTACGCAAGGCCAATGGCAAATGGCGTGTGTGCGTAGATTACAAAGATCTTAATAAGGCAACGCCCAAGGATAACTTCCCATTGCCACGCATCGATCAGCTGGTGGACGCTACTTCCGGGCACGAGCTCCTCAGCTTTTTGGATGCCTACTCTGGTTACCACCAGATCAGCATGCATCCCCCGGATCAAGACGCCACTACGTTCGTCACAGACCTAGGCTTATACTGCTTCACCAGGATGCCTTTTGGTCTGAAGAACGCAGGCGCGACTTACCAGCGGCTGGTCAACAAGATGTTCGAGCAGCAGATCGGGCGAAACATGGAGGTTTACGTCGACGACATGTTGGTCAAGACTCTTCCGAGCACTGATCACATTTCTGACCTCCAGGAAACTTTCGCAACTCTGCGAAGGTATAATATGAAGCTCAATCCGGCCAAATGCGCGTTTGGTGTTCGGTCGGGTAAGTTCCTCGGGTTCCTCGTATCAAACAGGGGAATAGAGGCGAACCCGGAAAAAATCCAAGCCGTACTTGAGATGTCCAGTCCGAAGACAGTGCGCGACGTCCAGCGTCTAACAGGACGTCTTGCCGCGCTGAACAGGTTCATGTCCCGAGCAGCAGAAAGAAGTTTTAACTTCTTCAAGTTGCTCCGAGGCCCTAAAAGCTCCTCGAAGCAAGGGGGGCAAGTACTGTGGACTGACGAATGCGAGTCCGCCTTCACCGAGCTGAAGGCATATTTGGCGGCCCCTCCGATTCTCTCAAAGCCTGTGCACGGAGAACCTCTGTTCATGTACCTTTCGGTCACCGAACACTCCATCAGCGCGGTTTTGATCAGAGAAGTAGGAGCGGCACAGCATCCTGTTACTACATCAGCAGGGTCCTCCAAGAAGCTGAAAGGAGGTACCCCAGGGCAGAAAAACTCGCCCTTGCTCTCGTCACAGCTGCTCGGAAGCTTAGGCCCTATTTCAGGCCCATTCCGTTACAATCCTGACCGATCAACCGTTGAAATCCATCCTTCAGCGGCCGGAGGCTTCCGGCAGGTTGGTCAAGTGGGCGATAGAGCTTGGTGAGTTTGACATCAGCTTCCGGCCGAGGACGGCGATTAAAGCACAGGCGCTTGCGGACTTCGTGGCGGAATGTACCCTCCCGGCCGAGCAGGATCCGCCGTTGGCAGACGAGCCCCCATGGGAGCTCTATGTTGACGGATCCTCTTGTGTGACCGGAAGCGGGGCAGGTTTGGTCCTCACCTCCCCAGAGGGGTTAGAGTTCCAATACGCCCTCCGTTTCCGCTTTCCAGCCTCCAACAACGTCGCCGAGTACGAAGCTTTGCTGTCCGGTATCCGCATGGCTAGGCACCTCGGGGCCGTTCGGCTCAGAGTCTTTAGCGACTCCCAGCTGGTTGCCAGCCAGGTGAGCGGACAGTTCGGAGCAAGGGAACCCCGCATGGCTCAATACCTCCAACAGGTCAAGAGCCAGACAGAGGGCCTCGTATACTTCGAGGTTATACATGTTCCGCGGGAGCAGAACGCGCGAGCTGATGCACTGGCCAAATTGGCATCTTCAGGTGACATCACCCCTTCTCGCTCTGTTTTCATTGAAGAGCTCGCCTTGCCGAGCACAGAGATTGACGTAGCCGCCATAGAAACGGGCCCACCAACCCCAAGTTGGGTGGACCCTCTCTTGGCGTACCTTCTCCGAGGCGAGCTTCCTTCCGAACAGGATGAAGCTCGGAAAGTCAGGATGCGCTCGCAGCATTTCACCCTCGTAGAAGGCAAGCTGTACCGACGGTCCCTTGCAAGACCTCTTCTACGTTGCCTCAACCCTGAGGAGGCCCTCGCAGCCACAGAGGAAGTCCACGAGGGGTTGTGCGGAAGCCATCTGGGGGGCAGAACGCTAGCACGCAGCCTCATCCGAGCAGGGTTCTGGTGGCCTTCTCTTCAGAAGGATTGCATGTCCTTCGTCAGGAAATGCCCAGAATGCCAGAAGTTCGGAGTACTCATCAAGCAGCCAGCCGAACAGCTTCACAGTCTGTTCGAGCCGCGCCCCTTCGCCAGATGGGGCATTGACATCTTGGGCCCCTTTCCAGAGGCCCAAGGGCGCAAGAAGTTCTGTTTGTCGCCATCGACTACTTTACCAAGTGGATCGAGGCCGAACCCGTCACCACAATCACCGAACAGGCCGCATGGAAGTTCGTATGGAAGAACCTTCTATGCAGGTTTGGCGTCCCCAGGGTGATTACTTCTGACAACGGAAACAGTTCGACAGCACCTTCTTCAAGCAAAAGTGCGCCGAGCTCGGGATCTACAACCACTTCACCTCCGTGGCTCATCCCCAGGCTAACGGTTTGGTCGAAAACGCCAACCGAACATTGCTGCACGGGATCCGAACCAGAGTGGAGGCTGCAGGTGGATCATGGATCGATGAGCTCCCAAATGTCCTTTGGTGTCACCGAACAACTGCTCGGGTAGCTACAGGGGAAACACCTTTCCACCTAGCCTACGGCTCAGAAGCAGTTGTACCTTTGGAAGTAGCCCTTCCAACCATCCGAACAACCCACTTCGACGAAGCCGCCAATAACCGTGCTCTCCGAGAGAACTTGGACATGCTGGGCGAACGACAAAGCGACGCCAGCATTCGCCTCGTTTCTTATCAACAACGGCTTGCGCAATATTATAATACGCGAGTCAAGGAGAGGCGGTTCAACGTGGGAGATTTGGTCTTGCGCCGCTGTTCGGCTTCGGACCCCCGAAGAGCAGTCGGCAAACTTGCCATCAAATGGGAAGGACCTTATCAGGTCACCCACGTCCTTGGGAAAGGCTCATATAAGCTAACTACTCCTAGTGGCGAGGCCATTCCCAGGACTTGGCATGTCTCTAATCTTAAGGCTTATCATCTATAAAAGCCTTCTTCCAGCTTCCTACCTCTCTTCTCCCAACTCCTGACGCCATACGAGCATTTAGCATACATACCTGATCGGAACCCCTTCGCGGTTCCCCACAAACTACGTTATACATGCAATGCTTACGGCGCCTAACGGATTTCGATCCGAACAGGAGTAATCATGAAGGAAGAAGATAGAGAAAGTGAAGCTACCAGAATAATCCCATGAACAGAAGACTTCATTCACAAAAAGTTTTCTTTTTTATAAGCAGACCTCTTCTTCTGGCCACGGTTACAAAAAGGAGGATACAAGGAGGATCAGGGAGCCTGCTGAGAAGGACCAGCACCGTCACCTGAAGGGGGCATCCGCCCAGACTGGAATTGTGCGAACCGCACACCATCTAGGCGGGCGTCCTGAGTTCGGCGTCGGCACTCCCGAACAGCGGCCTCAAAGGCTTCTTGAGCGCGTTCGACCCAGGAAGACTGCTCTCCGAAGTCCTTCCCAGCCTTGAGACCCACTCGGTAGCACCGGGCCCCATACTGCTCCAAGTCTTCCTTGTACTCCGGTCCGGCCTTATAGCTAGCAACGGCGCGGACCCCGCGTCCACAATCACCTTGGTCAAGGCCTCCTTCTCGGCCCGTACCAGAGTGGCCTCGAGCTCCGAAGCCTGGAGGGCGGCTTTGAGGTTCTTCACCTCCTCCTCCAGCGCTGCCTCGCGAGCTTTGTGCCTCGCTGAAAGCTCCTCTAAGAAAGTTGCACTCGCCTCAAGGAGATACTTCTGCTTCTGACCCCGAGCAGCTAGAGCCTTCAGGGTGCCCAGTGATTTGGTCAGGTCATCCATGAGCGCCTCCAGGTCAACATCGCTTGTTCCCTCGTCCTCTACCCCTTCCGGGTGGTAGCCTTCAACGGACCTTTCCGGAGTAAGCTCGGGGGGAAGGTCCAAGCACCTGGCCAGCTGTTCGAGCGACGAAGCAGTAGGGCTTGCGGGTAGCTTCCTTGGTGATTCTTCGACACGGCGAAGTGATGCCTCCAGCGCCTCCACCGAGGGCACTTCGGGGATGCCCCGGCGCAGCACCTCAGTCAGAGGCCTGGTGTCGTCTCCAGAACTCTCGTCTCCCGCCGTAGCAGCGGCAGACGAGATCGGAATGTCACCGATCACAAGGCCTTCCGGACGGCCCAACTCGGAAGTTGTGGCAGCAACGTCCCCGGAAGCCGAAGTACGACTCACTCCGGCGGCCTCCTGCCTGGTCGTCGGCTGCTCCTCCCCACCATCCTCGGCAACGGAGGCTGCAAAGGCTGTTTCACGGCCCTCCTCAGCGTCCCCAAGTCCTTGAGTGCTCTCCTCCCCGAGGACGGCTGCACTCTCGCCGACTATGGAATCCCCAGCGATTACCTCGGCTGCACTCTCGCCGACTATACGGCCTTCGGTGATCACTGAGGTGGGGAGCATGGGGGCAGGGTGTCTCCACTTTCTTGTGGAACGTCCCCCCTCGGAAGAACTGCCTCGTCAGCACCACGAACGACCGCCGGCGCAGGAGTGGAGTCTGTGGTCGCCCTCTCCTCGGCACCAGGCTGTACGCTCCCGCCTGGCGCGCCATCCTGCTCGGCGCTCCCTTCACCAGATAGGACCACCTGGTCCTCAAGACCCGGCGACTTCGTCCGCCCTCCGGAGCGGTCCGATTCATCGCTGACCATTATCAGGCCCAGCTCGGCGGACATCTTCATGACCACCTCTTGACGGCCCACGGCTGGAGCTGCGGGCGCCCTCTCCTCGGACGCCCCCACACGCTGGCGAGATCTTCGAACCAACAAAGGTTCAAGATCCTCCTCTGATCCTTCCTCCACCGCCGCGGCGTCTTCTGCAGCACGCAACATCAACCTCTTCAGCTTCCTCTTTTTGGGAACTCGGGGCTCGTCGGATACCCCTCCTTCGGGAGAACGACTCTTGGCTTGCGGCTCCACCACTGCCGCCTTGCGCTTCTCTTTCCTCTTCGGTTGAAAGAGAGAGGTCGTCCCCGCGGTCGTATCCTCTCAACCGCCTTCTTCGCGGCACCTCCTCTCGCTGCGGCCTTCACTTGCCGCGCAGGCCCCTTCGCAGAACCTCCCTCGTCCAACCTTATGGAGCAAAGGTTGACAGGGATCATCTCGGCGTAATTCGCCATCTCCTTCTGATCCCGACCAGCCGCTATTTCTTCATCATCTGAAATAAGCAGGAAAAAGGATCAGAACCCATGTATGCAAAAAAACGAAACAAGCAGAACAGCAAGAAGACGTACCCCAGGCGCGGCTAAGCTTGTACTTCACAAGCTTGTACTCGGTCAGGTACCCCTCTGCATGGTTCACCGTGACCGTATTCAGCAACTGGGAGGCTGCGGCTGCCTCCCGAATCAAGAAAGGGGCCATATCCACCCTTCTCAGGGGCTCCACCACCCTCGTGGGAAAGTCCCATTCAGGGATGTTTGCTCCCTTCCTTCTCCCCACGGAGAAAAGTCGCCCTGTCCACCCTTTGTTGTTGGACAGTCGAGGCGAGAAATTGATCTGCATCCGGTTGGTACGATGTTTCACGTACACGATCCCCATCCCGGATTGCGGAGAGCACGCCAGGCTAAAATGGCTCCGGAAGATCTCCGCAGTCGCTTCAATCTTCTTCTTCCTGCATATGGCGCAGAAGACGAAGACAGTCCTCCACGAGTGGGCGTCAGCTGAATCGGCGCCACTTTCCAACTCCGGAGTAGCTCCTTTGCTATCTCCGGCATCGGTAGCCGGAGACCAGCTTCTAGCAGGTCCAGTGACAGCACGAAGCACCCCGGCTTCAGGGTGAGATGCGTCTCGTCCTCGCGCATCAGGACGATCTCGTACTCCTCGCCTATTCGAAAGCGCTCTCGAAGACCTTCGAAGCTCCGATACTTCGCCGTCTTCGCTTCCACCGGCGGCATCCCGCTGGCTTTGACGATCTCCTTTCCCTTCTGAGCCATCGCCAGAAAGCAGGGAGCACAATGCAAGGAGGAAAGCTCAAAGGCGAAGGACGTGAACGACTTCGGAAGCAAGACTCTGGAAAACTTTTCGGAGACGAAGACCCCGCTCTCGCCCTCTCCCCTTCCTTATAAGGAAAGTGAGGCGCGAAATTCGAAGCGTTCCTGAAAGTGTCGCTTCCCTCCACTCCAAGTCTCCTCTCAAATGACCTACGGGTGACCGTTCGGACTTGACGTGACTCACGTGGTCATCATGAAAGCCCCACGTTCGAGGCAGACGCCTCTGCGACGGCGTCGCCGCAAGTCTGTTCGGATCTCCGAGGACGATACCGCATTTATTACGGAGCTGACGTCCGGGCAGATCAACCGCCCTCAAGTATTCCGACTTCCGAACCACTTGAGAGCGTGGGGGGGCAAGTGTGGTGGCTGTTTTCCGCCACCTAGGCCCATCGCGTCAAGGCCCATCAGCGCCTTCCCTTCTGACGTGGCCTCCTCATACGATCCCACGCCCTTAGTACGGATCAGAAGAGAGAAGATCCTCGTGCCGGCTATCCGTGGCGGAACATTGCCGAGCTCGTCAGCAGGCGGCTTCCGAACAAAGGACCTCAACCCTGCTGCGCGGAACTGCCCTGGACATCACCTGCTCGGAAGGTCCATCCAAAGGGCACCGAGCAGGATTCCTGGCCCACAGAGCGGTTGTAACGTCTCAGGCCACGTTCTCCACATCAAGGGGCGTGAACTGCCTGGCAGCCTAACGGGCATCGGAGTCATAACTCCTCCCGTTATGCGCGTGCGTCAAGGCGCCTCTTCAGGCACGATCTGCCCAACGTTACGCACGTTGGCCTCTACACCAACGCCTATAAAGGCACAGGTACAGTACCATGCAACGGTACGTTCTCTTCCTGACGCGAACACATTCTCGCATTCCGAAACCCCCTGCCTCACAAGCTCTCCACTGACTTAGGCATCGGAGGGTTTCCCCGGTCTTCACCGGGCCTCCTGATCCTATTCTGGTTTTGCAGGTCTTCGTCCTCACCAGCAATCGTCTTCCCTCTTATTCCAGTGGAGGCCCGTTTGGCTCAGGTCCAAACAGGATCACACCACCACACACTATTGGGTTGTGCTTGGAGGAGGGAATCCCTGCTAGAGAAGGAGGATATTTGTGGAAGAAAGGAAGCTTTAGGTGTTCTTCATCTCATTCTTGCTTGTTCTAGCTCTAGATTCATAAATCACTTAAAGGTAGATGTTCTCTCAGGATTAATCTAATCAAACACCCTTGTAGGTTGATTTTGATGTTAGAAATATGATCTCCATCTTTTCCCCAATTTCCATTATGCATATAGTGAGTATTTTGCCTCTAAAGGTCATGCATATCCACATATCCGACCTCTGTGTTTTTGCTCTCAATGTTAATTCTTATGTGTGTGCCAAATTCATGATTTTATACATTAAGAAACATGTTAGATTCGACTTAAACTACTTTGACAATTTTCATGTTTTCTACATTGAGATTTATGCATTTTAATGCACCTGTATCACCCCGGGTTCACTGTATTGTGAACGCGGTGATATTATAGACCACCTCTGAATGTGGTCGTCCACATTTAGGAAGCGACCAACAGAGGCCCCACATTCATTTAACATGAATGCGGTGGTATATTGGACCACCTTCTAACGCGAGCGGTAAGTAGACTGCATTCTTATAGTCGACCAAAACCCTAATTGACCTATAAGTAGTGCTTTAACTCATGATAGCCTTACTGTTAATGATTGTTAAAAGCATTTAAACACTAATATAAGCCTACATGTTATTAAAGGTGGTTTAGAACTCCTTTAATTAATTGCAATGATATTTTCGGGTACCCCTTGATTATCTCTTATATTTTATACACCATGCAAACCCTAAACATCTGGTCATCATTATGTTGATAACTATGAAATTATGTAATCATTTAAAAGACATAAAAACTATCAAATATAAGGATTTAACTTGAATAATACACTTGTTCTCATCTTACACCATTGTTTTAGAACATCGTTACTGTCACTATGTTGTTCTAGAAGTTCACTAGAATGTTGAGTAACTATTTTCACCCCTTCTTGACGTTGTGAGAACCCTCCACTAAGTATTCCTCCTGCTAAATTGGAAACTCCCTTGCCAAAGCCTCCGTAAGTCTCCATGAGCCCGAAATTCCTCTAAGACGTCGAGTTGGTTGTACCATAAATATCTATACACACCATTGGACATTGTTGAACCTATACGACTCCAACCAGCCTTGAGTCTCTATCTGGAAATGCACCCTACTTGTTGGCTACGTTCTAAACACGGTGGCATTCTGCGACCTCTCTATTCATCGCGCTCTACCTCCTGACCGTGTTCTGGTCATGGACAAGGGGTATAGACCACATTCATCCTATGTTGTCAATACCCAAGAGTACTATTTTGTTGTGGTTATTTGCGTGTTTTCTCGTACTGTTTCTCTTACATAACCTCTGTATGTTTCTAGATAGCATATAAACTCTCATCTTATCTCTTTCTCTCTCATCTATTCTCTTTCTCTTATGATAACTCATCTATTTGTCTATACTTATCATCTAGTTCTTGGAACTCTATATGGCCAGACTAATTGTTTAAGATAAGGAAACATGACTAATTTCTGACAATTATATGGCTCAGTCTGGTCCTGAGAGGAGCATCCAAAGATGCATGTGCCCATAAGAGTTTAATGACTAAGATGTGTCTGACATTACACCCCTGGCTTGGTTTATCTAAGACAATCAATTCATGATAGTGTTTGACTTGTTAATCCTTGACTTGACATGTATATGTTTACTCGTGATATGACCATTACTCTCTCCTCATATTACATATGTTACTGCTTGTACTTTTACCACATGACATCTTCACGCTATTATTTCTTGACATGACATAATATTCCATCTCTAGTTATTATGCTTAATAATACGCTAATCACTTAAAACTTGCTTTGTCAAGAGATATAAATTCTACTAGGTATTTTCGCTCATCAAGTGCTACCATGTCTATTTCAGGTGAGTTTGACGAAGAAGAAGATGCACACACTGAAGGGGAGGGTCAATAGTGAATGAGCATCCTTGCACTACAAGAGAACCGACATTTATCAACAACTATATGTCCGCGGCTGAAAATTCAAGGACAAAACAAATATAAAGCAGCGAGTATAATAGACCGCTGCCATAAAATATTTTGTCCGCGGTTAATGCAACTTGCTGACAAAAGTTTAGCATACATCAGCAGATGAAATGTAACTGCGGACAAATGTGAAGTTAAGGCCTCAGCTACGTACGACCACGGACATACAGGGGCTCTAGGAACCGCTGACATATAGATGTTATGTCCACAGTTCTAAGAACCACTGATATACATTAAATGTCTGCGGCTAAAGAAAGCCGCTGACAGTATTAGTCAGTAGTGATATAACTGCAACAAGGCGCTGACAAATATAAGAATTTAATTTTATTCATTTATTAAAATAAAAAACTACAAATAAGAAATATATAGAACATATAAATTTTTTAATAATAACTTATTTTAGTTTAGTGATTAATATATACATATGTTTTTTATATTGTAATATATATGTATATTTATGCTAGATATATATACTTGTAATCTCAAATATAAATATATATATGTGTCACTAACTTATAAATATAAATATACACAAATTTAGTGAACATATATACATATGTGTTTATATATATTTCTATGTTTCTAGATTAGTGAGTTAATTTATATAAATATTTAATTTAACAAATATATAATAAATTATTTTTATAGTAAATATTTATTAAAATTTTACTTATTTGTTATTGAACAATGATCAAATTGATCTTACAACATGAGTACATATATATGGATCGTGTAGGTCATAATGATAATTCAACTGTCAATTGATCTTTATCAAACTTAAATCTAACAATTAAAATTTGAGAACAGAGTAAATTTATATCTTTGAAAGAATATGCCCATGAAGCAAACTGATCAACTGATCTTACACACACACACACACACATATATATATATGGATTTGTGAAATGGTTTGTGGAAATGGATTTGTGATCCATCACGAAAATCTTATTATTCTTTAGATTTTTATCAAGTTCTCATGTATATGGATGCATATTGCAAATTCAAATCTTTGCCTCCGAGAGTCGAAGGACTTTAAGTCTCTTTGCTCACCGTTTGACTTCATCAAACAAAAATGAGTATCGAGCCTGGGTTTTCAAGTAGGTCGACCTGGGTCCTCAAGCAGGTCGACCTAGGTCTTCAAGTAGGTCGACTTGTCCTCAAGCAAGTCGACCTGGGTCTTCAAGTAGATCGACCTAGGTTTTCAAGTAGGTCGACCTATCCTCCAGTAGGTCGACCTATCTTCAAGTAGGTCGACTTGTCCTCAAGCAAGTCGACTTGGGTCTTCAAGTAGATCGACCTAGGTTTTCAAGTAGGTCGACCTATCCTCCAGTAGGTCGACATGTGTCCTCAAGCAGGTCGACCTGGGTCTTCAAGTAGGTCAACCTGGGTCTTCAAGTAGGTCGACCTGCTTGAGAGGTCGACCTGTCCTCAAGCAGGTCGACCTAGGTCTTCAAATAGGTTGACCTATCTCAAGTAGGTCGACCTGTGTCCTCAAATAGGTCGACTTGTCCTCAAGCAAGTCAACCTGATCTTCAAGTAGGTCAACCTAAGTCTTCAAGTAGGCCGACCTGTCCTCTAGTAGGTCGACATGTGTCCTCAAGTAGGTCGACATGTCCTCAAACAGGTTGACCTAGGTCTTCAAGTAGGTCGACCTGTGTCCTCCAGTAGGTCGACCTGTCCATATCCAAAGATATTCTAACCTATGGTAGAAGTATTTATGATGAAGAAGTTTAACTAATTTTTTTTATCATTTGTTTATAGTGATCAACATAGTTGACTTAGACATTAGAAGCCAATATTAGTTTTGCTCGTCAATTGAAAGTTCAGATTTTCTTATACCAACTGACCTAAGCATTAAAAGCCAATACCAGTTTTTTCTCATTACGATTAAATTTGATCATATTATTGTGCCTTAACTATTTATTCCCTGAAATTCTCGTCTGATCCTCTTTTAGTGCCGACACATGCTCTTTAGGTGTCAATACATAATTACTTGGTATCATCACAAGACAATACATTAATAGATATAGTAATATTTATAAGGGTAAATTAATTAGAAGTCCATGATTGTAATAGGAAGGACCTTACTGTAACAGAACTTAACGTATATTGTAACATGGGATAACACTTACTGTAATGAGTTACAACTCTGTCATGAACTAAAAAACAAGTAAAATATCTGATAGGGATTCTTAATTAATTTACCATATTTATAATTATAAAAAAATAAATATATTGATGCAAATAGTAAATATATTTATTTTTTCTGAAGTTTATGTGTTAAAATTAATACATATGGTAGCGGTTATTATCCGCCGCCATACAATTATATGGTAGCGGCTTGTCATAGTCGTTGCTAAAGAATAATATGGCAGCGACTTCATAGCCGTTGCCATATTTTCGCCATGTCCCCCCATAAAGCCTCTCTCTCTCTCTCTCTCTCCTCTCTCTCTCTCTCTCTCTCTCTCTCTCTCCCGACGGCCGGTGACTCCCCAACTTCTGACGGCGCCGACGACCGCCTCCGATGACACCCAGAGCTCCGGCGGTAGCCCCCATCCCCCCACGGTGAGTCTCTCTCTCTCTCTCTCTCTCTCTCTCTCTCTCTCTCTCTCTCTCTCTCTCTTCTCTCTCTCTCTCTCCCCACTTCGGCCCAAACCCTCCCTTCCCGGCCCCCTCCCCTCCGACGGCCCCCACCCCCCATCCCCTCCCTCCCTCTGGCACACACACACACAGAGGTTGCGAGGGAGGGGGCCGACCCCCCCCCCCCTCCGATGGCCCCCACCCCCCATCCCCTCCCTCCCCTCCGGCACACACACACAGAACATAAGAAGAAAGGGGATCAGGCTGAAAAAATGAAAGAAAAAAAAAATCGCAGGATTGGTCGGAATCAGTCTGATCAGTTGGATGATCCAGGGGGCTACCCCCTCGCCTGGAATCACATTGACCGAGGGTGATCCAGCCAGGAATTAGCTGATTCCACAAACTATGGATGTGGGAGGGCAGCCTAATGGAGTTTTGAAGACTGCAGATGGAAAATAGGACCCTGCATAATTTGTGGCCATAGAAACTTAAACATATGAGATTGAATAGGCAGTTCATAATGTTTGGATAGTGCCAAAATGGTAGTTTTCATCAGCTAGGATGTCAAATGGCTTTTAGAAAGCCCCTCAATCCTAGGTCGAAATTACATACTTATTTATGATAGACTTATCGATGTTTTAATTTAAGATGTTATTTGACAGAAGAAGGCTGTGATTGGGAGCTACTACGAAGTTGCAGGAGGACAAAAGTAGATCCTGAAGACAACATATAAAGTACTGGAGGAGTGGCCCAGTGGATAAGGCCTTCCATGTACACCAAAATCAAGAGGTCTCAGGTTCAAAACTCAGCAGGGTTAGGTTTAATGAAATTTAAAGGAAGGTTGAAGTATTTTTCCAACAAAAGAAAATATGATGAAATGGCAATTCTAGATATTCAGACATGTTATGTGTGGGGCAGGGAGAGAGTTGGTCTCACAAAGTAAATGTGAAAGTTAAATGCCGTTCTCTGGTTATTAAAGATGGGCAAGGCGGATTCCATACATAACCTGATTGTAGGAAACATGGAACTGAGCAAATCTCTCTCTCCAGGTATAGTTATCGTGTATCTGGCTGAGGTCTTTTGTGGGTTCATGAGAATGCTAAAGCACGAGGAGCAAGAAATGATAACAATAACAATAATACACCTCAAGGTACAGTCAAGCATGTTTAAACGACAATGCAACAGTTTTGCCAAAATATTCAACTGTCTTAAACCCTATATCGGATGTCGTAGCACTTGAATCACCAATATAACAATAGTTACATCCTTCTTATTGCTAATCTCCCCACCAATTGCACAAATGGTGCATTCAAGTCCATCAGTCATCAGAAGCAAAGAATACATGATTGAGCCTTGTTAAGGGGTGAATAAGGACAGGGCATGTATTCGGCCACTGACCCAGAAAACACCCAGGTTTCCTGCCCCTCCACCATAAGAAGTTTTTGTTGCTAATTCATATGTCAACCAGTATCCATATGATGACCAGTTACGAATATGCTATTTTATGGAGTTCGTGTGCCAAAATCCATGGGATTGTTATAAAAATAAAGTTTATATGAGTGTAACCTAAGGCAAAGATTTTTTGTAGCCAAAGTTAAATTGAGAAAAAGGTATGAAACATATGCTTACTCATTACACTCATTTAACGCTGTCAGAAGCTTTGAAAGTGTATGACCATGGTGATCTCAAAGATAGGTCGATTACTATTTTCTTGGATTTCAGCAAGTGCTGCCACTGCATTTGCCACCACCATAGGGTTGTTGTCAGACATTAGGTCCTTAAGGGTCTCCAAGAATCCTCTATCTTCAACTAGCTCAGCATTTATATCGTAAAGTTTAGCTCAACATTTATATCGTAAAGTTTAGTGTACATTCATCATAACATGTTCTTTGCACTTTTTCTCCTAGCCTACTAGACCATGACTTTTCTGTTTTTTTTTTTTTTAAGTTGCACTGGCACTCATATTACTTTTGAGAAAGTTGCACAAGCACTCATATTACTTTTCTTGTTCAATGCAGGTATTCATTTATACAAATTGTTCAGGTTTTGGTGTTCTTTTCTGCTCAAGTAATCATTCCATCCCCTCTACATATATTTGTTGAACCAACGAGCCTGGGTGGTGGCTCATATTTATTTAAACCAGCGAGCCTGAGTGGTGGCTCATATTTTTTGCAGAATGTGATTGTATGTGTGAATGTAAATGTACACTAACTGCTTTACTGGATGTATGAATGAGAAGACGGAAAAAGCATGAATGTCAATGAGTGAAATGAGTGGACCTTCTTTTAATTTTTGCCCGTTCAAGACTTGTGTTAGGATATATGTTTTACTGTCTTTTGATAGTAATGTCATATATCGAGCATAAAGTCTTGAATTGTCCAAGTTGGACAGTCTATGAATATTTGATTCATCTGTTCTTCTTAATCTATTATATGTGTATTAGAATTGTCTTAAAATTTTGGTAGCGTCTCTTCACTCTTCTCCGATATACTAACCAATTTTAACTGCTCTTCTTGTCAGTTGTATTTCACACAAGTGACTTTCTTAGCATAGTTAAAATTAGTAAATATTTGGGGTATATTGGAGAAGTGTGGGGAGATGCTGCCGAAATTTTAAGACAATCTCAATACACATATAATAAATTAAGAAGAACAGATGAATCAAATATTCATAGATGGGTATGATTTTTTGTAGGCACCCCCTTTTTTGCAGGAATCTATGTAGACATGTATGTGTGTGGAATGTATATGTGAAAATGCTCCAGGTATAGGGGAGGTGCTGTCGAAATTTTGTTTGAATTGTCGATTAATTCATATTTATTGGATATAACTTAGAGATCGTTTGGATACAACTTCGACTGATGGGTTATTGTCAATGCAGAACTATTGCATCCTAAAATGACGAGACTTGATAAGAGTTGGATACAACTTAGAGATCGTTTGGATCCTAGATATGAGAAAGGAGTAGATGAGTTTTTGAAGTTTGCTTTTGATGAACAAAGACAATCTTTTAGGCATGGACAAAATCATGAGTTCATACAATATCCGTGTCATAGCTGTGTTAACGGATTGAAGTTGTCCCGGATGGATGTTGAAATTCATCTTAAAGTAGATAGATTTTGGACAAGGTATACCAATTGGGTATGTCATGGAGAGGCACCATTAGTTGATGTCCAGCAACTTAGCTCGTCTGCTAATGAAGCACAAATAGAAGATCAGATTGATACGACAATTGAAATGTTGTATGAGTTACAAGAGGTTGAAAAAGAGAGGACGAAAGAGTAACATGAACCAAATGAGAAAGCAAGAGATTTTTATCAATTATTAGAAGATGTTGAAACACCATTATATCTTGGTTGTACCAAATTTTCAAAATTGACATTTCTGTTGAAACTATTGCATATTAAGACCATGAACAAAGTGACAGCTTCTTGTATGAGAATGTTTTTTGAGTTGCTTAAAGAAGTATTACCAGAAGGAGCTAATTTACCTCAAACATGGTATGAAGTGAAGAAGACTGAAAGATTTGGGGTTAGGTCATGAGAAGATAGATGCTTGTCAGAATGACTGTGTCTTGTTTCGAAATGAACATAAACATAGGGATCGATGTCCAGCATGTAATGCACACAGGTATAAAGAAAATATGCAACAAGGTAGCCTGAAGAAGAGACGTCGCAAACAGATGCCATACAAAATATTGCGTTATTTTTCAGTGAAAGATAGATTGCAAAGAATGTTCATATCTTCTAAGATAGCCAAGTGGATGACATGGCACAAAGATGGCCGAAGTCTCTCGAAAAATGGAACTATGCGACATCCTGCTGACTCTGAAGCATGGAGACATTTCGATGATCAATATCCAGATTTTGTTGCAGAGGTACGCGACGTGAGACTCGCCTTAAAGACTGATGGGTTCAATCCATTTGGGATGATGAGTAGCAGATACAGTGTATGGCCTGTGATGATAGTAGTTTATAATTTGCCGTCATGGATGTGCATGAAGCAGACGTTTATGACGATGTCATTACTTATTCCAGGTCCTAAAGTCCTGGAAATGATATCGATATCTATTTACAACCGTTGATAGAAGAATTGAAAGATTTGTGAGACAACAGTGTTGAAACATATGATGCTTCAAAGAAACAGAATTTTCAAATAAGAGTTGCCATTTTGTGGACGATCAATGATTTTTCTGCATATGCCAATTTATCAGGATGGAGTACCAAAGGAAAACATGCATGCCCATCCTATCATTATGATACAAATTCAAAATGGCTGCACAATTGTCAAAAATTCTGTTATTTAGGGCACCGACAATTTTGCCAATCAGTCATAGATGGAGGAGGCGTGAGTATCAACACAAATTTGATGGCATGGCTGAACGTTATAAGCGTCCAAAAGTGTTAACGGGTGCTGCAGTGTGGAATCAACAACTTCAACTTCCTCATATCAGATTTGGAAAGAACTGTAAGAAGGATATAAAGAATTTAGAAGGATGGAAGGAACAAAATATTTTTTTAGAGCTACCGTATTGGTCTAATCTACTCATTCGGCACAACCTGGATGTAATGCACATTGAGAAGAATGTATGTGACAATTTGTTGAGAATTTTGAATCTTCTTGGTGGGGAAAAGAGCAAAGACAGTCTGAATGCACGGTTAGATATAGAACAGTGGGGAATAAGATCAGAATTTCATCCACAGACAGACAGTCATAATAAGACCAGGTTACCAACGGCAAAATATACATTGAACAGATTGCAGACAACGGCTGTGTGCAACTTTCTGCATAATATAAAAGTTCTAGACGGATATTCCTCCAATTTGATGAAATGTGTAGATATTGCAAGTTGAAAATTGGTAGGGCTGAAAGTCATGATTGCCATATATACATGCAAGTATTATTGCCTTTGGCAATTCGTAGTATTCTCAATCAAGATGTGACAGACCCAATTATAGAGAAGTATATATTTTAGAGATGTCTGTTCCAAAGTTCTTCAATTTGATTGTTTGCTTACATTGGAAGGTGATATTGCAGTAACATTATGTAAGTTGGAACAAAATTTTCCACCATCTTTTTTTGATGTCATGGTTCATTTGATTGTACATCTTGCATATGAAGCGAGAATTGTCGAACCAGCTCAGTACTGATGGATGTATCCTATAGAGAGATTTTTGAAGAAATTGAAAGACTATGTTTTAAATAGGGCACATCTAGAAGGTTCAATTGTTGAAGGCTATCTTATGGAGGAAACAATATCATTTTGTTCAATATATATGAACAATATTGACACTCGCTTTAACCGAAGAGAAAGGAACTATGACGGCCCCTCTGAAGACAATAATGAAGGAGGTTGTTCGATATTCAAATCTTCAAGACGTTTCTGAGCAAGAAATGGTAATAGTCGTATATTGTCTGAAGAAGAAGTTGAGAATGCACATCTATACATTCTTAAACAGATTGAAGATATCGATGAATAATTTTTTGAACACAGGAGATGTGTTGAGAGTTCAAGCCATATAGAAATGAATTTCTTGAAGTGGTTCCAAAGTTATGTTAAAGATTTGAACGATGCAAATGATCCTCAGTATACTCCTGATATATACTGTTTGGCACGAACACCTTCAAGGTTTGCACGTTCACACTCGAGCTATATTGTCAATGGATTCAAGTTTCGTACATCATCTATTGATACAACAAAGGTCACTCAGTTGTCTGGAATTATTGTCAATGTAGAACTTGAATTCGGATGTGATGGATATTATGGACGTCTAAATGACGTATTGGAAATATGTTTCGATAATCAAAGACGTGTTGTTTTATTTGAGTGTGACTGGTGGGATGTTTATAGAAAAGATAGAGGATTCAAAATAGATAAATATAGAACTATCAGTCTGAACACTCAACACAAATGAACCATTTGCCTTGGCAAGTCAAGTGGAACAGGTGTTCTATGTAAATGATAATATGACACAAGGATGGATCATTCTTGTCAAAGCACGTCCGCGTGATTACTATGACTTGCAAGATAAGTCTCCTAAGAATGATATAGAACCAAGTGACGAAGCGTTTCAGGACAATCTGATTGATGTTCCGATTAGAGGAGAAATTCAAGATGTGGATCTATGTCAAGAAAGTAGGGTAAGAGTGGACGATTATATTGATATTTAGGTGATTTATTTACGTTAATATTTATATTTCATTTTTAACACAAATTTACATAGATGTTCAAGATTGAAATTTTTAACTTGTTATGTTTACATATTTACTAACAGATTTTTTTAACAGATGGTTTCTGGCAGTGAGCGCTCTTCTCGTGATGGCTCACGCCTACGGAGGCATCAGACTCAGTCGGTCCCTGTCCCTCCCACCTCTCAGTCGATCCCTGTCCCTCCCACCTCTCAATCGATCCCTCCCCCTCCCACATCTCAGGTGCTCCCTCCCGCTCCCACCTCTCAGGAGCTTCCTCTCCCTCCCACTTTTCAGCAGATAGCTCCCTCTTCTAGCCCTCAGGGCTCTTCGAAGGCATCTGCATCTTTTGTAGCAGGTTCATATTTTAATTTGATGTATTTTTTATATAATATTTTAATAGATATCCTCTGATGATGTACAATGTTTATATTTCAACAGGTCCATCTGCACCGTCTGCACCATCTTGGGGGAGGGGCACTGGCCGTCGAGGGCCGACTAGAGGAGTTACAGAGAGGAGGCTGCCTGATGGACAAGAATGGAATGTCTCCCTCGTCCGAGGATATGGCGTAGGCCCTACTGCATATAATTTTACGAGTCGTATGGGCGTTGTATCAAAATTGTATTGTAAGATTTGGCAAAAAGATTTTGCGAAGCTTCCTATTGCGACTAATGCGACTAAGGAGTTGATATTCAGAGATCTTCAGGTAATTATTGTTTAAATTAAATACTATATATGTGTATATTTCTTATAATTGAGTGACTATATTTTGCAGTTGACGTAGCAGTGGGAGCGAACAGACAAAACAGATAGGGAGATGCTTGCTCACATGAGCGCCATGCATCGCAGTTGGCGTAGCAAGCAAAAAAACAGAGTAAGCTAATATACTATTTCATTTTGATATGTACTTCATTTTTTTAACTTGTTTATATATTGACAAAAATTTTGTATTTCATGTCAGCACCAGGGAATCAAAACTCGGCCAACTCGGGATCGGATCGCCCGAGTTGGCTCGGTTTTGGCCCCTCCGATCCGAGCCGGGGTAACCTGTCCGGTCCCCTGCGCTCGGATCGTTCGGGCTCGGCTGGGCTCGGCGGGATCGCCGAGCCCGGGCCGGTCCGCCGCGGATCGACCCGGACCGGGGCGATCCGAGCCCCAACGGCTAGTTCAGAACTAGCCGTTTTCTAGCCATTGGGAACTGTTCCCCAACGGCCAGAAACGGCTCTTTGGAGCCTTTGGAGGCCTTGGGGGTCTATATAAACCCCCCAAAGGCCCCCAATATGTTCTAAACTCAAGTTTTGAGTTCTCCTCCCCTCCTCTCAATATTTTGGGCATTCTCTCTCTCTCTCGGGCGCTATTTTGCACTATTTGGGAGGCGATCTCATCTTTCACACTCTTGGGATTCTTGTTCGACTATTCGGGCTCTCTCACACACACTCTTGGCCCGAACTCTTGGCTGCGATTCATCTCCCTCTCTCTCATCCGCAAAAAAAAAATTATTTATTTTCTGTTTTTTTATTATTTAACTTCTTTTTTTGTGTTGTAAGTGATGGCCGCCGAAGGTGGTGCTGCTCCGGCTCCCCATTCTTCAAGCAACCCTCCTAGCACCGATCCCGCTTGGGCTCATGGTATCGTTGTGGACATGGCTCGAAGGAAGGTCCAATGCAAATATTGTAACCGGGTCTTATCGGGCGGCATATTTCGTTTGAAACAACATCTAGCGGGAATTAAAGGTGAGGTGGCACCATGCTTGAGAGTTTCTGCTGAAGTTCGAATGCAATTTTGCCAATATATGAAGGAGAAAGAGACATCCAAAGCAAACACTAGTAGAAGACGGCAACAAATCCGGGAAGATTTGTCTGCCCCTCCTCGAAGGTCCGTAGATTTACCAAGAGGGAGACAATTCTTTGATCTTGATCAAGATGAAGAAGGTTAGTAATTAGTTAACTTACTTTTGGAACATTTATTTTACTTTAAGGCTTTAATCACCCTCCGACCCTCATTCTATTTCTATCTCATATTATAGAACAATTTCGTCGGGCATCGGAAGCAAGTCGAAGGTCTAATGCGGAAGAGGACTATCTCCGACGTACCGGTCATCACGTTGGTCAAGGTAGTGGCCATGGGGGTAGCGGACAAGGGAGTTCAAGTGCTGGAATGAGTTCAAATATACCTGAGGTTCCAGTGGATATCCCTAGAGATGGAGATCCTAGAGTGGGACCAATAGACCCATTTCTCACCAGGCGAAGGGAGAAGCAACCAACCATTTCTGCAGCATTCAAGAATTTGAAAATATGCAAGGAGAAGATAGGGAGAGCGACGTCAAGATGGTTCTTCTTCAACAGCATACCGGCTAATGCAGCAAAAGGACCATATTATGAGTCCATGATGGAGACTATTGGTGAAGTGGGCAAAGGGGTGGAAGGCCCTACTTCATATAAATCTACAACAAATACTTGGATATGGAGGTTGAAGATATGAAGGCATATGTTTCCACATTTGAACGAATATGGGATGAATATGGTTGCACGTTAATGTGCGATGGATGGACAGGTATGTACAAGTGTTTGGCTAGTTAATTGTTATTCACTTATTCATTAATAAGACATAGGTTTTAATTTTTCATATGGAATTGTGCAGGCATTACACGAAGAAGTATGATAAACTTCTTAATCTACTGCAAAGCAGGGACTGTTTTTTGGAAGTCGGTAGACGCTTCTGGCAAGGTGAAGAATGCGGACTACCTATTTCAGTTGATGGATGACATGGTGCAGGAGATTGGAGAGAAAAGAATTGTCCAAGTGGTAACCGACAATGCAGCGGCTTTCAAGTTGGCGGGCCAAAAACTAATGGAGAAAAGGGAACACTTGTATTGGGTTCCTTGCTCCGCGCACTGCATTGACTTAATGCTAGAAGACATTTGTGAAGATCCAATGGTGGAAAATGTGGTCAACAATGCAAGGTTCGTAACCACTTTCATCTACAACCACAACAACATATTGGACATCATGAGGACGCATACACATGGACGGGAGTTGCTTCGGCCAGCACCTACAAGGTTTGCATCCCAATATATTGCATTGGATAGCATAAATGGGCAACGTAGCAACCTTATTAGGATGGTAGCATCGGAAGAGTGGGAGAACTATATGTCCCGACATGCTCCTACACGGGTGAGGGAGAAGGGAAAGAAGGTGACCGACATTATCCAATCAAAGCCATTTTGGAAGGGGGTCCAAAATGTGTTGAATGTAGTAGAACCGCTTGTTCGAGTGTTAAGGGCGGTAGATGGGGAGAGGAGATCCGAGATGGGTTACTTGTACGAGGCTATGGATCGAGCAAAGGAGCTTATCCAAATGAACAACAAAACAACGTATGCCAAGTGGTGGGAAATCGTAGATCGACGATGGGAGCACACATTGCATCATGATCTTCATGCTGCAGATAAGCATAACACTTCAACTCTTGTGAATTGTGATTACATATTATTTACAACTCATGTTTTAACATTTATCTTCTACATGTAGGGCATTTCTTCAACCCCCAGTACATGTATAGGACTGATGGGAGGAGGGAGAACTATGACAATTCCTCTGAAGTGTTGATTGGGGCCAAAAATGTAATCAAACGGATGCTAGACAATGAGGATAGGGCAATCATAGCATGCAAACAAATGCATGATTATAGACTTCAACTCTACCACTTTGGTACTAGCACGGCACAACGAGCTGCTCAGATTTTGAGTCCAGGTTAGAAGTTACTCATCATATTTATTTGCCTGTAGAATGAGTTGGTTCTATTAATTCTATTTTCTAAAACATTATACATGCTTCATTTACAGCGGATTGGTGGTTGGATCATGGAAGAACTTATGGATATGAAGACTTGGCCTATGTAGCTATTCAGGTTTTAAGCCAAACAACGTCTGCCACAGGGTGTGAGAGAAACTGGAGCACATTTGGCTTGATCCACACAAAACAAAGAAACCGCTTGAAGTCTGCACGTCTTGAGAAGTTGGTATTTTGCCACTACAACATGAGATTGAAGCTTAAAAACCTCCAATTAATCAAGCAAGTTCAAGATAGAGAGAAATATAGATCCTCGGGGCAACAACAAGCTGAAGCAACTCCATCGGAGACAATAGATATAGAAGAAGTTTTTGAGGAGGAACATCCACTACATGCATGGGTAAATGCAAGCACTTCGGTTCAACCAGAGTTCGACCCGCATGATCGTGCATGGGCTGAAGGTAAATACCTTTACAATGTACATGCATCATTTATAAATTATTTATTTCTCATGTTAACATGTTTATGTCTCATTTAGGTGAGCTTGATGATGTGCCTTTGCTTCCGGAGTTTGAAACTCCTCCAGCCCCTAAACGCCAAAAGAAGACAGTGGGTGCAAGAGGAAGGAGCACGAAACATGGCATTAGCATTGCAGACTTGGACACGATCGAGGAAGATATAGATGATGAAACACCGGAGCCAAGCGATAATGTTCAATACCAAACTTCTAATGACTCGACATCGAAGACAAGTACTCCTAGTGAGGGATCCGATCATGGAGGAGATGTCCTAGTTGTCAGCAGTGTACCGCCACCGGCACCGCCACCCGACCCTATTGTATTCACCGGAGAGGAAGACTTCACCCATGCTACTCAAGATCAACATCATGGGAGTAGGGAAGGGAGGGAAGCACAAACCTCAAGTCAACAATATGCACGAAAGGGGAAGAAAGTGGCATCTCAATTGCAAGGGCAAGGCCAAGGCCAAGGAGCATCCGAAGATTCGGGATACAATCCCAACTTCATTCCGCATAGACGGAATTGGTTAATGAAGAAGAAGAAGATGCAAGAGGAGTGGGAGCGTCAAGAAAAGCTACGGATGGAGTTTGAGACCATGGAGCAAGCGTCAGATACATCATCTTATGCTTCCACTGAAGGATATTACCAAGGGCAGGGAGGCTACTTGGATATCCTCAATACCCGGATGCATCATATTACACCGGAGGTGGAGCATATGCACAATCCACTGAGTCTGATTCACATTCACATGACTCATATGAGTCATATGGCTCATATCAAGTGCCTGAAATACCGGGCTACACACCAATCACTATCATATATGCGAACACGGATGCCTATAGTCAATATTTGACTCAATATGAGGCATATTACCAACATTATATGTCTTGGACAGATTATGTAAACCTTATGTCCACACAATATAATGTACGATTCCAATAAATACAATTTTTTCATGTATTTCAGTTCATAAATACAATGTTCATATATTTCCTATTTTTTCATATTTTTCTAATTTTTTTTCAATTTTTTTAAGGGGGGCGATCCACCCCCCTTTTGCTTGGCCCAACCCGGTCGGGCTCGGCCCGGCTCGGCCGAGCCGGGCTCGGGATCGCCGGGTCGGATCGGTTTTGGGCCGACCGATCCGATCCCGATCCCCGAGATTTTGAACCTTGGTCAGCATTTAATGGAAAGTCTTTGGATGATGCGATTGCCTCCGTCCCAGCAGGTGTTGACTCCTCTGATTGGCAACCAATGTGCGAGATGTGGACTAATGGAAATGAGCGAGTAATATTTACAATGCTTAGAATCTAATTGTTTATGATTATTTTGTTTATATAAATGGAACAATAATTGTCTATTCTTATCTTTTTAGAGGGTTGCTGAGTGGAATAAGCAGAACCGTTCCACTCAGTCTATGACATATAGACGGGGCAGGACTAGTTATTATCAATCGATGAATGATTTTGTGAGTTATGTTTTATGAATAATATTATCTCTTTCATTTAGTTACTTACATGTCTTTCTTATTTTGTCTCAATTTAAACAGTCTAATATACATGGACGTAATCCGTATCAACTTGAGCTTTTCAAGATGGGTCGATGCAAAGACTTAGCAGACGACAGTGAGAGCTGGGTAGATAAGGAGAGCAGGAGACGATATGTAAGTAACTTTATTTCCTTTTCTTTTATGTGACTATGTTTTCATTACAATGGTTGTATCATTAATATTTTTTTCTCTACCTTTTGCTATAGGAGACTATGACTCAGTTGATGGCTCCTTCCTCAGACGTCGATGCCGAGAGCCACATCCCAACAACTCCCGAGGAGGCCTTCATTTCGGTCATGGGAAAAGATCGATCTGGCCGTGTTCGCTGTGTGGGTAGTGGAGAGATGCTGAGCACATGGTATAAATCTACAGGAAAATCTGACAGTTCAGAGCGAGAAAGGATAATGCAAGAACAATTAAAAGCACAGGAAGAAAAGTTGAAAGCACAGGCAGAGGAGATGAGTCAAATGCGAGAAAAGATTACTCGATTGGAGAATATAGCTATGAAGGTGGACGAGATGAGCACACTCCTCTCCCAGATACAGGCGTCACAGACACGTACCCAACATGTACCTCCTGCAATTCAGAGCGAGAGCGAGACAGATGAAGAGGCGGATGATTATTCTGATCATGTCTCTTGATTTCCCTCTTATTTTATTACACTTTGAAATTTTCTACTTTTCTAGATATTTGTATAACAATATTTATGCATTACTTTCTATGTGTGTGATTGAATGATCCAGCAAGCCTGGATGGTGGCTCATATGTGTGTGATTGAATAATTCAGCAAGCCTGGGTGGTGGCTCACATGTGTGTGATTGAATGATCCAGCGAGCCTGGGAGATAATCGCATAATTAGATTTATCAATGACAACAAGCCCCTTACAAAGATGCGGTAAATTATGAATCCCCCAAAAAACATCATTATGCCTAGAGATAATCGCATAATTAGCAAGGGAATCAGCAACTTGGTTGGTTTCCCGGTAAACATGGGACAGTGACAAGGACTCTCGGCTAAGCAAATTTCTAGCTTCCCTCCACCATCTATAAGAGCGCCATGAAGCAGACTTATCCTCTCGGATGGAGTTCACAAGGACTTGAGAGTCCAAGTAAACAATGGATATCTGATAGCCTAGGGAGGATGCCAGGCGAAGGCCATCACAAAGGGCTCTGATTTCTGCAATCATGCTAGTCCCAACTCCATAAAAATGAGCAAAAGCCACATGAATATTGCCCTATGAGTCTTGGACACAACCACCACCACCACACTCCCCAAGATTCCCTTTGCAAGCTCCATCAACATTAAGACTGAAATCACTTATAGGAGGAATCCATCTGATAAGTTTCAACTTCTTGGGCGTAGGAGCAACCTTAAACTGAACTTTAGAGAGCGAGTAGGAGATCTTGGACGTGATATTGTTGATGATCACCCCAGCAGAGATAGACTTAGATTTAAATCTTTTCAAACATCTCCCCTTCCAGATTTCCCACATCATGAGGATTAGACAGTAGAGGGAAACGAATCCATAAGGGGAACAGATATTGAAATGCAGGATGAAGCTCCACACTCTAGCTGTGATCTGACTATGGATGTTGATCCTGGAGGAAATACGCAGCTGGAACCAGCGCCAAAGAATAACAGCATTATCACTCTGAATGAACAAGTGGTTCAGATCTTCCAGATGTGGGGACCTACAGCAAGAGCAGCGGGAAACCATAGGAATACCAGACTCTGAAATTCTGCCATCCACAGGGACAGCCCTGTTCAGAATTTTTCAAGAGAACAAGGACGCTCTACGGTAGAAAGAATTGTGCCAAATCTTTAAGAGAGTCGTTCACTGAACACCAACCGGTCTGACCAAGTTATAAGCAGATTAAGTAGAGAAAGAGTCACTGTAAGAGGCCGCCCAGACACACTTATCTTCATCATCGGATAACACCAAACCTTACAGTAAAGATCGGGGGATGATGGATCTAATTGGATGGAAATCATCAGAAATCACCTCATGCATGAAGGCACCAAATGGCTTACCCAGTTGATCATCAATTGTAAAGTTTCCTCCAGTTCCCAGAGAGAATCTCAGGAAGGATTTCTCTGTCTCTCTTTCCCTCCTTCAATTAGAGTCGTTGAGGTTGAGCCTCAACATTTGTTAATACCTTTGACTTGTGTTTAATAAGCTTTTTAAGTGTAGGATGTACCTCTTGTCTCTCTTCCGTACTAAGATGAACTATACATTTTTGCAATGTTCTCTTCAGATCACCCTACATAGCAGTTGGGTCAATCTTGCTTCATCATCGTAACCATCAAGTCTTTTGTATGGGAACATGTTTAGAACCCAAAACCATCGGTTGGTCTTTTCAATAGGAAGCTGTAAAACTCTGACAGTGTTGGAGGCACCCAACTCCTTCCAGCTAGTTTTTTGACCGCCTAGAAAAGAGGATAGAACCTAATATCTGTTGACAGATAGACCCATCTATCGATAGGACATGTACTTCTGTCCCGAAAAATTGATTCCAATCCTTTGTTAGTATGTTTTGAACACAATACTGCATATTGAAACTAGAAACCTCGATTCGTTTCCTACACGATAAGAGAAATCCACTTAGATTTTGTTGTGCTACTGGATGTGGTCAATCATTATACAAAGAACGATTGTTTGATCTACAGATTAAGGGCCAGATAAATTCTAAACCTTGAAACCAGGTTGATTTTTCTATTTATTGACTATTTAGGAAGCCAATTTTAGTACAAACCATATTTTTATGCTACCTGAGTAGAAAGAGAAGGGTGTTGGTATACTGACAGTAAGATTCTTACCCTTTCTTTATCTCTCTCGTCTCAAACACCACTTGATTATTGCTCTTGTAGTCCATAGAAAACCCTCTTTATTTCCCAAATATCAAGCCTTCAATGTTAGAGTATAATCGGAGCTTGAATTCCCTATGTGTAGCCTTAATCAGAACCTAGGAAAATAGTAGTTGTTGACAACCACCAGTCTCAGTTGACAAATAAGCCCATTTCTTCATCAGTCGAAGTTGATACACTTTTGAATTGTCCAATCTAGTTGCATTTTGTATTTTTCTGAATTCTAAACTACTAAGATGAAATATTTAACCGTCAACCAAATCCATGCTTGGATTATTCTTAGACATGCTAAATTATTTTGATTCTTATACCTTCTCGATATCTTTAAACATTAACTCATAGAATCCTGCTTCCTGTGATGTTGCTTTACTCCTGATGAGTGCCCAAATACCATGTATGTATGTTTATCAGAAATGAAAATGGGATGACATACTTTTGGGTCTTCAGACTCTTTTGGACTAATGCCTGTACAAATGGGGCAGATCTAGTCTAGGGAGGAGCACCTAAATTTGTTTAATCTACGTAGAGCGATATGGATCAATAAGATGTTTGACATGACACCACTATATTCTAAATTGGTCGACATTTCCATGAATTATGTTGTGACATAGATATTTATTTGCTTGTGAAGTGGGTAGGGCATCTCTATACATGTATTTTCTCTATTTTTCTTTTGAACTATTGTTTATACCACTAGTACAAAATAGGTTATTGGTGATGGTTGAGAATCGTCGCCAAAAGTCAATAAGCCGTCCCTAAAAGTTATTGCGGACGGCTTCCCAACCGTCACAAAGTCGTCCCCAATAAGCCCGTCGCCAATACAATGGCGACGGCTGAGGAAAAGTTGTCCCGAATAAAATTATTAAGGATGGCTGACGAATCAAATATTATTAGGGACAGCTGCTTTGCCATCTCCAATAAGTGTATTAGGGATGGTTGAACACTCATCCTCAATAAGTTTATTAGGGACGAACAGAAAGCTGTCCACAATAAGTTTATTAGGGATGGCTGAAGGCCTATAAGCCGTCTCCAATAAGCTTATTGGAGATGATGGAGCAGCTGAGGAGCAGTCGTCCCCAATAAACTTATTTGGGACGACAGAGCAACCGTCCCAAATAAATTTTCAGATTTAAAAAAAATAAAACTAAAACTGATAGAACACCCATGAAAAGAATAATATTTGGATGTCGTGGGCTTTTCATTATTGCAACCTAAAATAGAAATGACTAATAAGATTTACAGGTGAAAGATTATCACAAAAATAATCTCATTAGTAATATAGCAACAGTTCCATTTTTAAACAAATGGATCTCAGAGTTAACTGATAAATAAGGAGTCAAAGATTGTGCATAATTTATAATTAATGAATAGAATAGAAATGTGAAAGTCAAAAGACCAATGAGAAACTAAAAAATCACACTAACCTAACATCTCATGTCCCATCTAAAGCACAAAGACCAATATGAGAAACAACCGCCTTGCATTCCTGATCATATTATGCATAGAAAAATCACACTATACTTTAAATTTGACATGAAAATCTCTGTAGTATCATGAAACTAAGAGGAGAAAAAAAAAAAAGTGATAGAACCATACCATTCTTCTTATAAGTACTCGATTAGCTTGACTTAGAATGGAAATATCAAGAAACCTGCAGCAAAGATACAAGATTGTAAGCCACTGTTTGGCATAAGACACAAAGGAGAAGCCAACATATCAGAAGGTGGTTTGGTGGGGGCTCCCCATACAAACGTTAGCTAGCTTCCAGGTTGAGGTAAATCCCACCTAACTAAAGTAGTTACTAGAAAGCTTTGAGGGGAAAAAAATAAGATGATGATTTATCTTAGCATTAACTATTTATATAAATTTGATCATCTAAGACGACATATGCGAATCTAACATATATCCATACAACAAAAGGGAGCAACAAGGAAAAATGGAAACCCCCCTTCACAAAACCCATTTAACAGATTTTACACAAATAATGCCTAGTGAATCCCATAAATGCACTGCTACTACATAATTGTTTAGAAATTTGTGAACCCTCTCCAATTGGAAAGAAAATCTCCAAAATTAGAAAGCATGATATGTAAGAAAGACATACCAGCCATGAACTAGAACCACACAACCTAAATATACATAGATAGATATATAGATGTATATTATATATAGATGGTTAAACGGGGACCATAACATCCTCAACTGCAAAAGCTCACTCCAAAATCCAAATAAGTGCTTGTACTACTAAACAGTGGCTGAAGAAGATGTCACACAAAAGAGGTATTTTGTTAGATATAGAGTATGACTATATCCTAATGGTGGAAGATGGAAATCATATGTGCTCATTTTAGAATCTTTTATAGTTTGTTACATCATCCTGTGCTATTGATGTTGGAAAATTTCATGAAATCAGGTCTTGGAGAACACATTACAAACCCATAAGCAAACCATTTTGGAATTCTTTTGCTCCCAAAACACACTTCTGAATTACTTTTTCTTTAAGAAAAAACTAGTTAGTGACACATGATATATTCTGTCTATTTACACATGTTTTAGCACAATAATATCTATAGGAACTCAAAGGCCTCTAGAGAAGATCACAATTGTACACAGGAATGCACCTGTTTGAAAATTGTACTATTTCTAGATCCCTGTGAACCAAGTAACAAAAGTTTTTGGATTCTCCTTGGCTCCAAGTATTCAGGGACAGGCCTTCCAGTACTAGGAAATGCACCCTCCTTTAATCCCTGTGCGCTTGGATGAGATACCGCTAGTGACAACAAGGAACAAACAAACCGTGTAATTATCTGACTAGAAAAGAGCACAAATTTTACATAATTATTCTTGCACAGATCATTGCAAAAGGAGAATGATTTAGTGTGTCAACTAGAGACAGGTATAGAGTGTAATAAACGTATACCGTTTCCCAGATTTTCCCCTTGATATTGTTCTGGACTTCCTCTTCATACCGTCCATCATCATAAACCCAAAAGTGTGTATGACGTGGGCACTGCACCCATGCAATCTAAAAGAAGCATACATAAAATGCAATTAAATTCTAACCAGTGATTTAATTTTGTTTAAGGGCAAAGATCATCAATGTAAAAATCAATAAAGAAAAGAAGAATGAAACGACTTACCAACACTGTTGTAATATCTCAATGAGTTTCATTTTTTCATCAGAGAAGCATAATAGTATTATGACTGATCTAAAGGATAAAAACATATACACCAAAGATTCAAAAAAGAGTAATCAATGAGGAACTAACTAGCACATTATCCATCCTCATTCTTGGCTCAATCGACGACCCCATAAAGATTCACATGCAACATCAAAAAAATAGCCACCTCAACACAGCAAGTCACAGCAGGTAGCAAAGGTAATGAGACTAATGACTGAAGGGAAATTCTATGGATATATTCAAGAAACAACCAGGGTTCCATGCATTAAACAACTAGAGTGAGAATCATCAAAGAAGCCTGAAGGTAAAAGTAGAACACTACCATGAAATCCAAAAAATTAAAATTACTTAAGGTCCGAAGAACCTTTCCGTGACCTTTTCAAGTGGACTCTTAAGTTCCTTTATTAATTGGATTTAGAGTCTTGTAACAGTAAGCACTCCCAGAATAGTAATTGCCATAAACATTTCATTGGGTCCAAGTCCTTGGAAATTGACAACTTTATTCACAATCCAAAAGTTGAGCATACTACACCACCACTTAAAGAAGCCAAATTTTCTTCCTGACTAGAGGCTTTTCCTTAAAACTGGGTGACTGTGATACTTCATTAACCAGACTCCAGAAAGATATCTACTTGCAACAGCCTAAATCTATTCCATTGAAGATCCATACAAATAACATAGGCAATAACTTAGAAGGCTTGGCAGGCTGTGGGCATATAATTTTGACCCCAAAACTTTGTTAAGAGAGGTAGACCCCAAAAGAACTGTGGAGTTGACTCTATTTCTCAGAACCCAAAATACAGGAATGTATGGTCTACCCATGAAGAACCATGGGGTCGACCCCATTACACCTTGTTTTCTTCTCAGGTCGACCTCAATTGAAACATGAGGTCGAGCCCAGTTGCTAGAGTCAAAATATAGTAATGTAGGGTCAACCCATGAAGAACCATAGGGTCGACCCCATTACACCCTGAAGACCTGTTTTCTTCTGAGGTCGACCTCAGTTGAAACATGAGGTCGATCGCACTTCCTAGAGCCAAAATACATGAATGCAAGGTCAACCCATGAAGAACCCCATTACACCCTGAAGACATATTTTCTTCTGAGAACCATCATTTAATTTCTAAAAAGAAAGGTAATGGAATAGTTAGTACAATAGTTAAGTCTATAATATTCTCCCTAAATTATGAAAAAAAAAAATATCACACAAAGGATTTTTATATAGCTATCTGACGTTGCCTAGATGAACTAGAAAACTTGAGAATAGATAACATAGAGGGAGTGTGATTAGAGGTATATCTTTATACAACATATACTTTGATCAGATGAAAGGGATGATTAAATAATCCGAAACACATCCAAAAAACACCCAACATAATAACGTGAGAAGTCAAAAGAGATGTTATCTGCAAGTAGAGAGTCAACTAAATCTAAGAAAAATCTAACCATATGGTCTATATTTCAACAACAACAAAACTTGAGCAACGTTTGTAGACACAGAGGAGAGTGACACATAAGGAACCCCAATTTTAAAACAAGAGGGAAAAAATAAATTCTCCAAGTTCAAGATTTTAAAATAAACAAGCCAAACATGGATCTTCACCAAAATTTTCCTAAAGAACCTATTGAGCATATGGATCAGGGAGTAATAAGCCTTAGGTGGACAAACAAGAAAAAATCCAAAATTTTAATAAGTGAAAAGTTATCGAAAACTAATTACCAAAATTTATAGAGCATATTATATTCAAAGCTAAGGAGATCTTGGGCATACACCGCCAATGAAAAACGTAAATCGCAATCAGAAAGTACCCACAAAACCAAAACCTGCATGCAACAAGAATATGAACCAATCGAACAATAGTAAACAGTGGCAAGCACCTAAATCTGGAGAGAAAACTATGGGAGCACAGTACCACCCCAAGACTAGACGGTGTCATCAGATCTCAAGGCTGAGGAGGAACTTGACGAACTTGAAGGCGGACTGGAGCATCTCGGCGTTGTTCATGCGGCTACTGTCGGGCACCAGTTGTCCCACCTCGTGGGTCTTCTTGCTTATCTTCTTGCGCCGCTGCCTCGCTGCCACGCTCTGCGCGGACAAACACCCGCACCGCTTGTCGGGATCCCCTCGTGTAGCCACCCGGGCCGACCGGGAGCCCCAGTGTCGACGTCGGAGGCAGCACTTGCAACGCTGCTGCCGCTTCCGGCTTCCCCACTTGGAAGGGGAACGCTGCATCGGACGGAGGGGGCAGATTCGCAGGGAGGGGGGACTATTTTGGGAATTTAGGAGTTTTAAATTTAGTATTTAAAATATATCTTAAGTAAATATATTTCTATTATTAGTATTTATAGTATTAAGATATATTATTAGTTAAATATTAATTTTCCATTATGAGTATTTAAAATATTAAGATCTTAAAAATTACATTTAAAATATTAATTTACAAATAGAAATTATTAATATTTAATTATCTACCATAATATTAAGGGAGAATTAATTAGGGGTCCCTGTCAGAGTGTTGACTTAATTTATAGTTCCTGTCAGAAAATCAGAAGTCATATAGTCTTTACTTTTTGTGTTAGTTTAATTTCTAATCCCTGCTTTTTGTTTCTAGGCATTTAATGAGTCTTGGAAGACGAGTCGTCCTTTTAACATCAACTTTTTCCTATTTTGCCATTTTCTTCTTCTGCTCTTTCCCTAGTTACATTCGTTACAGTTGTCTTTGTATCAGTTACAGTAAACTTTTATATCTATTACAGTAAGTATTTATTGTTGCCCAGTTGACGAGCCCAGAGGGGGGGGGGGGTGAATGGGTCTTTTAAAATTAATATAGAAGATACCTATAACAAAAAAATATTCACACAAACGTTCTTCGAAGGATGTTAGTGACTGTTAGTTTAAATATCAAAGACACAAGAAAACAATCACATGACACAAAAGATTATCCTGATTCGGACCTCCTTTCCTTAGGAGTCCTACGTCAAGTCCCTGAGCAACCACTCAGGTTTTTACTAACTAGGGTACAGTCCCCCCAAGGACGCTACAACACCCAGCTCGGCTGGTCTTTCTTCACACCTGAAGGGAACAACAACACCCTGGATCCCCCACCAGGTCTTCCTTCACAACTGAAGGGAAACAGCACCCTGGATACCACCAGGTCTTCCTTCACAACCGAAGGGAAACAACACCCTGGATACCACCAGATCTTCCTTCACAACCGAAGGGAAACAACACAAAGAGAATGGAATAAGATCAAGCCCCTACATCAAGCTTTTCTAACAAGCCAAGATCTGAAGCGACTAACACTGAGAGCAAAGAATCTATGCTAAGCACATTCTCAGAACTACACAAGCTCTCTCAAGATTTTCACTACAGTGAGGAGAGCAAAGAGCGAAAGCTAGGTGGAATGAAGTTCTTCGCTCTGGACTTCTTGCCAAAGAATTTGAATGCTTGAATACGAGATGCTAGTTCTCTCTGTCATTGGTTGTTCCCTTTAGTCTTTGAATTTATATCTTCTATTTGAAATACTGTTGTTGAAGTAATCGTTATCTCTTGGATTGATAGACGTTAGACTGTTTGACATTTGGAAGCTTCAACTATCTTTTATCCATTTGAGCACGCAAAGAGATAGGGTCTTCTGACGTCTATAGGTCCAACGTTGTATGATAGAAAGTCTTCAGGACCCTGCACACATTAAATGCTAGAACAGTAGACAACTCAAACTATCTCTTGTCGTCAGTATACGTTGATGTGAGTATTCACTAGAATAGCAATCCCAAATAGCTTGTTTTAAAAGATGTATACAGAGTAAGCACAATAATGGACGATATTGTCTGCATGCATGCAGAGATACGTTCAAAACTCATAAATGCAGGAGTGACAGATAGATATATGCGTGACTTTGACTAGTCAACGCTTCAAGAGATAAGATAAGAGTCAAGTTGATATAAACTGTAAAGTCGTTGTCTATATGACTTATGAAATCGTTATGAATACTAACAAGTCATTATAGAGAGCAAATCGTTAAAGCAAGTGTATGTGTTCAATAGGGAAATCGTTATGAACACTTATCAAGTCGTTATGAGCTCTAAAGAAATCGTTGCGCAAAGCAAATCGTTGTGAGCGCTTAAAGAAATCGTTGCGCAAAGTAAATTGTTGTGAGCGCTTAAAGAAATCTTTGTGCAAAGAAAATCGTTATGAGCGCTGTTGCGAATACTTATGAAATCGTTACGGCGAGCATGTCGTTGCGAGTTCTAAAGAAATCGTTACGGCGAGCAAGTCGTAGCGAGTTCTAAAGAAATCGTTACGGTAACTTATGAAATCGTTACGGCGAGCAAGTCGTTGCGAGTTCTAAAGAAATCGTTACTGTAACTTATGAAATCGTTACGGCGAGCAAGTCGTTGCGAGTTCTAAAGAAATCGTTACGGTAACTTATGAAATCATTACGGCGAGCAAGTCATTGCGAGTTCTAAAGAGATCGTTACGGTAACTTATGAAATCGTTACGGAGAGCAAGTCGTTACGAGTTCTAAAGAAATCGTTACGGTAACTTATGAAATCGTTACGGCGAGCAAGTCGTTGCGAGTTCTAAAGAAATCGTTACGGTAACTTACGAAAACGTTACAGCATCGACTTGTTTGAAACAACATGACTTTTCAGTCTTATAAGAAAATCGTTAAGACTTTCAACAGAAATCGATGTGGACTTAGAGAAATATCATGTTGAAAAGATTAAAGCTTCAGAAAAGTAATGTATACCTTTATTGGCTTGTTTGATCTTGGTATTTTTCCTGTACTTTAGGACTTATGAAATATTCAATAGAAATTATTGATAAAAACTAGTTTAGTTTTGTTAATCACCAAAACACATATGTAATCAATTTAACATTACATGGGGACAAACTGATCATCATTTATATCTGTTACAGTAAGCCTTCTTTCCTTATGCACACTTACATTCGTTACAATTGCATTTGTATCAGTTACAGTAAGCCTTTGTAACTGTTACAGACTACAGCTATAAGCTCTTACAAAAGAAAAAAAACTTTATATATTTGCAAGTGATAAGATTCGAACCCAGATCTGCACAAAGACAACATGAGATACCCTTACCACTAAGCTACAACTACATTTATATTACAATATAATATATAATATATTTAATTAAGTATTGTAATAAACATAATTCTCTATTACAACTTATGTTAAGTCTTGTTACAGTCAATATCATTCCCTGTTACAATATACATTAAGTTCTGTTACAATAAATATTATCATCTATTATAGTAAACATAATTCTCTATTACAACTTATGTTAAGTCTTGTTACAGTCAATATCATTCCCTGTTACAATATACATTAAGTTCTGTTACAGTAAACATTATCATCTATTATAGTAAACATAATTCTCTATTACAACTTATGTTAAGTCTTGTTACAGTATACATTAAGCTCTATTATAATATATATTAATTTTTGTTACAATAATAGATGAGCTTAATGTATATTATAATAGAGCTTAATGTATACTTGTAATAGAGCTTAATGTATAGTTGTAATAGAGCTTAATGTATATTGTAACAAGACTTAACATAAGTTGTAATAGAGCTTAATATATATTGTAACAAATGTTAATGTATATTGTAACAAAGGTTAATGTATATTGTAACAAAAATTAATATATATTATAATAGAGCTTAATGTATACTGTAACAAGACTTAACATAAGTTGTAATAGAGAATTATGTTTACTATAATAGATGATAATATTTACTGTAACAGAACTTAATGTATATTGTAACAGGGAATGATATTGACTGTAACAAGACTTAACATAAGTTGTAATAGAGAATTATGTTTACTATAATAGATGATAATATTTACTGTAACAGAACTTAATGTATATTGTAACAGGGAATGATATTAACTGTAACAAGACTTAATATAAATTGTAATAGAGAATTATATTTACTACAATACTTAATTAAATATATTATATATTATATTATAACACAAATGTAGTTGTAGCTTAGTGGTAAGGGTATCTCATGTTGTCTTTGTGAAGACTTGGGTTCAAATCTTAGCACTTGCAAACATATAAAGTTTTTTTTCTTTTGTAAGAGCTTATAGCTGTAGTCTGTAACAGTTACAAAGACTTACTGTAATAGATATAAAGACTTACTGTAACTGATACAAAGACAATTGTAACGAATGTAAGTGTGCATAAGGAAAGAAGACTTACTGTAACAGATATAAAGGCTTACTGTAATAGATTTAGATCTTTCAACCAGTAGATTTAGATCTTTCTACAGTTATGAACAGTTGTCAGCAGTAGATTTAAGTTTGTTTCATTTTTCTCTTTTTATGTAAATTTGTTTTTAAAAATCTGATTGTATAACATTTGTTTTTTTATTTTATAGTTTTTTTAATATAAAAAAGATAACATAAATATTGTTATTTTAAATTTTACACTGTAGCAGTTACAGTAAACTACTAAATGACTATAGCGATATTGTTATTTTAAATTTAATACAATTTGGATTTTTCTATCTTTGTTTAAATTTTTTTAAACAAATTTAATTGATTTAGATCTTTCAACCAGCGAGTACTGTAGAATGGCTACAGTTATGAACAGTTGTCAACAGTAGATTTAAGTTTTTTTCATTATTCTCTTTTTTATGTAAATTTGTTTTTAAAAATTTGATTGTATAACATTTGTTTTTTATTTTATAGTTTTTTTTAATATAAAAAGATAACATAAATATTGTTATTTTAAATTTGATACTGTAGCAGTAAACTTCTAAATGACTATAGCGATATTGTTATTTTAAATTTAATACAATTTGGATTTTTCTATCTTTATTTAAAAAATTTTAAACAAATTTAATTGATTTAGATCTTTCAACCAGCGAGTACTGTAGAATGGCTACAGTTATGAACAGTTGTCAACTGTAGATTTAAGTTTTTTTCATTTTTCTATTTTTATGTAAATTTGTTTTTAAAATCTGATTTTTCAGTGGTATTCTCTTCAATATTTTTCTCTGTGCCTGATCTTTTTCTGTCTATTTTCTTCCAGTTTGGAAGATTGGAAGTCTCAATTAAAAGTGTCTCGCGCTCGCATCGTCGAGCTTGCAGCCTTCCCGTCGCAGCCTCACAGTCGTCATAATCAGTGAGGTACTCAACGGTTTTTCCCCTAATTTCTCCCCGTTCATCCTATTTGTTCGACATTTTTTTTCCTCTTCCCGCTATTCTTCAGGTAGCTTATCAGTTTTCCTGTATGTGCAGAGAAAGTAGTCTACTTCTCAACTTCTGTCCACTTACTCATTACCTCAACAGGTATTTTTTTGTTCTTCATTTATTTATATTTTCTATTTTTAACACTTTATTTATTTTTGTTGAAATTTCATTATCATCAAATTTTTTTGCCCTTTATAGTTTGTCTATAGTTATATTTACTTTTGAATTCTGATTCTTATCATGGATTCTTAGTACTGCTAATCATTAGTCTAAAACTAAGTGAGTTCAGAATCTTGGTTTCCTTTTTTGTTAACTATTCTGAAATAAAAAAAATGTTGGTTGCCACACTTTTAATTTCATGTTTTAACATTTTAGAACGATAAACATCTAAAAATCAAGTAGAGGGAATATGAGAAAAAATAGCTAACATTTAAATTAAAATTCAATAATATAATCTGAGACTTGAACAAATATTAGTTGTCTTCTATTGGTGACAATTATATGAATCTTTAATTTTTTAGATATTATTATTTATTAAAATTTAAATATTTAAAAACTTTTCGTGCATCGCACGGGCAAAGAACTAGTAGATATAAAAGCTTACTGTAACTGATACAAAGGCAACTGTAACGAATGTAACTAGGAAAGAGCAGAAGAAGGAAGGATAAAATAGAAAAAAGTTGATGTTAAAAGGACGACTCGTCTTCCAAGACTCATAAATGCTGAGAAACAAAAAGTAGGGATTAAAACAAAAAGCAGGGACTAGAAATTAAACTAACACAAAAAGTAAGGACTATATGACTTCTGATCTTCTGATAGGGACTACAAATTAAGTCTAACCCTCTGACAAGGACCTCTAATTAATTTTCTCTAATATTAATTTCAATTTATTAATATAAATATAAAAAATAAATAGTATTTAATATTCATTTATAAATAAAGTTTAAAATCTATTAAATATTTTTATTATTAATCAATCAATCAATAAATATTCATGGTGAGCATATGAGACTTGTCTTGGGCTGCACAAAACAAGTAAAGCTTTCTTCTTTCATAAATGGAGGCCATTGGAATATACCAACTCCAAGAACTGATGCAATGATGGAAGTGTGGCAGATTATACAAGGTATCTACATCTATGAGGGAAATCAAGATGTCATTGTTTGGAAACATAATAATGGGCAATTTTTTTTGCTAATATATATGAGGAGAAAAGACTCAAGTCCAGCAAAATCAGATGTGAGGCCTTGGTTTGGGAACAACCAACTTGCCAAAAGTATTCTCTCTTATGTGGCCGGCTATGCTCAATGGCTCAATGGTGTTGCTACATTTGATAGGATTCAACGATGTGGGATTCAAGGACCAAATTGCTGCATTCTATGCAGGAGTAATGAAGAAAACGTCAACCACTTATTCTTCCTATGTCCTTATTCAACATGGATTTGGATGCAGATTCTTAAAAGGCCAGGCATTAACCGACATCCAAGGTTTTCTTTACACTCTAAAGCTGATGCAATTAGAGCTGGCTTCCGTAAGAAGGGTTTGGCTACATCTTTAGCTTTTAACACATTAAGAGCAACTATTTTGTGGAATTGGAAGGAACGATGTACAAGGTTTTTTTAAGACAGGAGCATTAGCAAAGTTCAACTTCTGAGGATTCTTCAAGACATTCGCTATTGCATCCAAGGAGCTAAAAGGAAAGGAAGAATATTTAGGAAAACATCAACCATTCTACAAAATTTCCAACTGCATAGAATGTGTGATGATTAGTCAAAATGGTTGATTTGGTGGTTGTCTCGTTTGTTGCTCTTTAGTAGTTACTGATAATGAGCTCATAATCTATAGATTGTGTAGTCATGAGCTCAGTCTTTCTCTTTGTTGGATTCTAGAAGTGTGCTGGTGGAGTGAGAACATCTCACCTCTCTGAGGTGAGGTGCACTCTCCTAGAACTTTCTACTATACTTTAGTCTTATTCTGCAATTCTTGTAGATAAGACTCTTTTTGTACATATTTTCTTATCTTATTCAAATCACTCACTTATCAAAATAAATAATGAAAGATAAATTTAAATGAAATATATATTATAGATTATAGATACATATATATATATAGATATAGACATATAGATTATAGATATATAGACATATGGATTACAGACATATATATGTATATATGCATTACTCTATACATATATATATGGAGATATAGATTATAGATACATGTACATATATATATATATTATATCTATGTATAATATTATCATGAATTGAATGCTTGATAGAACTAAGAGATAGATCTTCACCCATTTATTAAAATAAGGCAGTAGTTATTATAGACATTCAAAACTATTTGCATACCTATACATGTAGCTGAAGATCTATCTCTTAGTTCTATCAAGCATTCAATTCATGATATGTTTATGGAAGTCAATATTAACATTATTCCATCACTTTTTTATATCTTTAAGCATATGCACACCTTACAAAATCATCTTCACCTGACTGTGTACAAATCGAGCTCCGGGGCCAACGATTGTAAGCTCTTGCGGGGATGGAGAAACTAGAGTGTGAGGTGGGGGAAAAATGATGGGGAGGGGGAAATATTTGAATCTATATTTGAATCTTATAGTTTTCATGAAGTTTAATTAGTATTATAAAATTTATATTATGTTATTTCTAATTGATTTGCCATTATATTTTCTATTTTTAAACAGTACAAGAAAAAATAATAAAAGAATTTAAATAAATTGATAATATTGCACAATTGATTATGAATAACATAATAAAAAATAATATATAAAACTATTTTATATACTTGTGTGACTACATTAATGCATATTACATAATATTTATCTCCCTCTCACTTTAAATTTGAATATCATTAATTTAATATAAATATATAATAGGCTTTGATTAAAAAGAATAAAATAACTTATTGTGTAAACAATCTGATTAATTTACAAAACAACATAACATTTGGAGTTTAAAAATAAAATACTTAATGATTTATATGAATCATGTAAATATAGAAAAATGTTATATATTCATTATGATTAATGAAAATAAATATTTTGCATTATATAAGAATAGTTAATAAGTAGATGACAATAATAACTTTAAATATGAAATGAAATATACTTTGTGATATGAAAAAATATTTGTATCAACACGTAAACAAAACTTAGCGACACATGCATACATGAATGCCGATATATTCCTCAAAACATATAAAGTAACATGATGATAGGTGTACATGAAAAATAAGTTTATTTTTACTTTTATTTTTTCCTTTATAATTTAACATACATTACCATACTTTTTTTTAAACTATTTTTAACAATTTTTTAAGAAAATTAGATTATTGGTGATGGCTTCAAACTGTCACTATTAAATAATGGCGACGGCTTAAGCCGTCGCTATTATGCTTTGGTGACTAACAAAGCCGTCGCCAAAACTTAATAGCAACGGACATAAGCAGTTGCTAATAAAAAACTAAAGACGATGGTCACATCCGTCGCCAATGCTCGTATTAAGGACAACCACCTAGTGCCTGTCAACACTCCCAACTGTGTTTTCTGAAGGAAGCTCTGCGCTTGGGTTTAGGGTTTGGCTGCCGCCGCCGCCCCATCTGGGGGCTGGCGGCCGCTCGACCAGCCTCTCCATGGTGGATCCCGTTGCACTGGGTGCTGCTAATGGCATGCAGTCCCATGCGCCAGGCGGAGGGGAATCATCTTTATCTTCCGAAGGTCGCAAGACGTGTGCATAGATGATTGCTGTTACTAAGCCTCAACCGGTGATCAACATAGGCGTGAAGCCAACGGCTTTTACCAACCAAGGTGAACCGGCCACTTTCTTCTCCACGGAAGAGTTATTGTTGTCTACAAAGCCTCTACAGCTAGTTATCATTGCTAGATGCTCTCATGGTCGGTGCTCTATATCGGAGTTGAAGTCTTGCCTTACCCAACGGTTGGATCTGAAAAGAGACTTTATTGTGAGCACTTTGCACCAACGACATCTTCTGTTCAGATTTGAAGACCACAATGATTTCATGAAGGTTATCTTGACAATGAGTTTATTCATCAAAGGTTTCCTATTTTGCTTCTTCAGATGGGAACCAAACTTTGACTTTGAAGCTGACCCTACCTTGATCCCTGTGTGGGTCAGATTTCCTTTGCTGTCAGATAATTTTTATTATGAGGATTACCTTAAATCCATTGCTGGAAACCTTGGTCAAGTCATGCGCATACATGATTCCACTAGTACTCTCACCCAAACACAGGAAGCTCTTGTTTGTGTGGAGTTTGATATTAAAAATCCTAGACCAAATAGGATTTGGATTGGCTGTGATGAGGAAGGGTTCAGGCAACCTGTGAACTACCATCGAATCACTTCGCTTTGTTCCTTTTGTCGCAAGTTAGGGCAAGTTGAAGATGACTGAAATAAGAAAAATAAGAAGAGTCTTCTTGTGCAACGAACAAAAGCTCCATCAAAGCCTGTTGAACTATTGCTAGCCAAGCAACTTTGGCGCAAGAAAAGCAATGCCCCTCCTACAACTTTGATGTCCACGATGAATAGATTTTATGTACTGGCAGAAGAGGAGGAAGATGTCCAAGAACCTGTCCAAGGAGCTTTGCCTCAAGAATCTGAAGCAGAACTGGCTTCTCCCGTTCGAGTCAATGTCCGCGACCGAACTCACGTCGATTCATCCGACGTGCATGCTACTGTTCCACAGGTGGATGATATTGATTGCAATGCCCTTCACAAATCCCAAGGTGGTGATGTGCATGAGATAACACGTACTTCTGTCGCAAAGCATTTAATACCTTTCTTGGTTGAGTAGTTATGACCTCCAGGCGATGTGTTTCTCCAAAGACAACTGGAACATATATCCAACCTTACACTGCAGATTGCTACTCATTCGGATGGGCGCATGCCATCTAATGAAGAATAGGAAAATATGGGAAATTCGATGTCAGGAAGGAAGTTCATTAAATTCAATAAGAAGCATAATAACAAGGTTACTATAGCAGAATAGGCCAATATTGATAATTTTTTGATGCCAGCTGTGACTATCTCTAAAGATGGTGTGATCGAACCTCCAGAGGGTGTTCATACTAGATCTAAGGCCAAGGCCGTGGGTATTTCACTTGGATATTGTTCCTCATGAATTGTTGGAACGTTAGGGGTGTTGCTAACCCTGCTTCCAGGCGTCACCTTCGTTAGCTTTGTCGAAGGCATCGTCCTATGATTGTTGCTAAATATGAACCTATGATACCTTTCTGTCGAGCTGCTGTTCTCTGCAAATCTCTCAATATGCATGACGTTGCAGGCAATGATGGTAAAAATTCTAAGATTTGGGTCCTCTGGTAGGAGGAGGCCAAGTTGAAGGTCTCACACAGTTCCAACCATCACCTAACTGTGGTTAGTAAAAGTGGGGATGATATATATTTCTACATCACTATTGTATATGCTTCATGCAATTAAAACCTTTTTGAAGATTTGCTGACCTTTGCTTCTCAAGTTTCCGCCCCTTGGCTTGTGGGAGGTGACTTCAACTGCATCTTCCAGCCTTCTGAGAAAGTTGGTGGGGCTTTCTCTAATGTCACTTCTATGATTGATCTTAATGCTTTCATATCTGCGTCTTCCATGGTTGATGCTGGTTTTGCTGGATCTCCTTTCACTTGGTCTAATAACTGAGTGGGTTCGGCTGTAGTGAAGGCTAGATTGGACCGAGTCTTGTTCTCTTCAGACTGGGAAAGTTCTCTGTCTGAATTCTCTGTTTTGCACCTATCTAGGGGCCCGTCAGACCATGCCCCTCTTCTTTTATCTGCGAAGAACGTTTCTAAACCCCCTGCTAGGTTTGATTTCCAGTCGATGTGGGTTACCCATGATACCTTTCTGGACGTTGTTGGTAAAACTTGGAATGCTACTGATTGCTGGCACCCAAACCCTTTAGTGAAGTTTTAAATTAAGCTGAAGGCCCTGAAGGTCACCCTTAAATCTTGGAATTTGAATACGTTTGGTAATATAAAACTTAATAGCAAGGCTGCTGAGGAGGAAGTGGCCGCCGCTGAAAGTGCTTTTGACCTATCACCTTCACAGAACAATAGAATGTGCCTTACCCTGGCCCAGGTACATCTTAAAAAAGCCCAGCGCTGCGAAGAGATCTTCTAGTGCCAAAAGGCTAGGCTTCAGTGGTTGGATAACGGGGATAGAAACACATCTTTCTATTATGAGCAAGAGGTGTAAAAACTCCCTGAGAATCCATCAGAACCGGGTGCACCATTACCATTCATAGACCATACCATACACTTCAGCTCATCTAAGGAAGGAGAGGAACATAGCTAGTCATTCTAAGAGTGAGAAATCATGCTAAGAATAGCCTGCAGAAGGTTATTGTCAATCACATAATCACCAGAAGATAGCAGATTATGGTAGTACCATGCAGCAGCATCCCTCAATGCATCCTGGTCCTCACACCAACTATTACCGTCATCAATTTTGAGTCTATGAACATAGTTTCTGTGTCTGTTATCCCCTCTACTTTAGAGCCCGCCTCACTCGGCTGTCGACTCGAGTACGCTCGTAGCCCGGATACCTCCCTCAACAGGATCCCGAGGATGGGGGTCCCAGGAAACGGTAACAACCTCTCAGATTGGGGACAAGCCCTCAAGTGCCGAGCACCGGGTGAACAGGCGGGGCAACACAACAAAACCACGCCGAATTGCTGGCTTGTAACACAAGACAAGCTCGGCAAGTGAGAGGCACACACGAACCCTCAAGAGGGCCGTCGGCCAACCAAGGCACGCACGAACGGCTAAAACCTCGAAACAACAACAGACAATATGGAAAACCCATCGCTCTGCTAATAATCGATTGACCGTCAGTCAATCGATTATTAGACAGACGCGACCCTCGCACCACTGCCAGGACACGGCCACGAAGGTGTCACCTTCGATCACTG